>CAJRST010012224.1:3850918-3891437 GCA_907169785.1 Menidia menidia | reverse complement strand
TCTATCTATCTATCTATCTATCTATCTATCTATCTATCTATCTATCTCTACAGTGAGGATGCAGTTAAAGGTATCCATAAAATTTAAAGGCCTTTCAGCTCTGCATCATGTTGGATGTAATCATCATCCGTACAGGCTATATTTCATCTAGATTTCCCATGAGAGAATGTTTTTTTCATCAGAACTGGCAACTTCAGATGTGACATCAACTAATCTATAAAATAAAACCTATGAGCCCAAGACCTTTATAAAAAACCTCAATGCTATGTATAAAGTTGATTTGATCAGAAAAAATTCAGAGCATGATTTAAGCATTGATGAAAAATCATGCTCGTGAAGCAAAGGTCCTGATGTTGGAGATCTGGAAATATGTGTTAAAAAAGCTGTACGTTATGGTTATAAAGACTCGGATGTTTGACAGCCTAATACTGTGGCGTGTGTTTAGCTTCACGTCTGCAGCAGAGCCAGCATCTTCCAACAGTCTAAACGTGCATGGGTTTTTAAATAAGAACAAAAACACAAGTAATACCGGACAAATGAGAAAAAGGTCCATATAAGCATAATTAATTCATGGCAGAGGATACTGGATGACTGTACAAAGACCCAGCTGATGCATCTGTTAATATTTTTCCATTGCTCAGCACCACATTATGTGTCAATGCTTTGATCAGTTTTTCCAACTATTTTTAGACACATTTTGGCCTGTGTTCTTGAAAACGCTCCCAGAAAGCTGAAATTTACCTGAGAGGTACTTCACTACTTTAGGTTTATCTTATGAAACCAATTTAATACTGTTCATCATATCAAAGCCAGTGCTAGATTAAGACTCAGATACTAAACAGGTCTAAACAGATGAAGACTCACATAGAGCTAAATTACTGGACAAACCAGAAAAATAACATGATTGTCACTGATAAAGTTCTTTTTCGGAGTAAAATTTCACCTGAACTGACAATTTAGAAAACTAATTTTTTGCGTCATGTTACTAAAGATTTTATGCCCTCTAAATTCATGACAATCCACAGAAAAAGATCAATCTGTTTTACGCAAATCAACCCAATTGTAAATAACATGACCTATTTTTTTGGACAAATAAAAGCACTTAATCAGTCAACAGATCATGTATAAGACTATGAACCAAAGCTTCCACCCACCTTGACCAGGTCTTCCAGCTCAGACGAGTTTACGCAGGTGTGTATGGCCAAGAATTCCAGTTTTTCAGCAAGAATGGCCAGTTTCTGGGAGCTCTCATGAGGCTGCTCCAGTGCCTTAAACACCGTAGCGCCAATGATGAGATAGAGCACCACCAGGAAAAAGATGGCTGACACAGTTTTCCACCTCATGACAGTAGTCCGGGTGTCACACTCCTCCTCCGGAGTGTTCAGCACCACTGGTTTGGCTGAAAATGACAGTCGAGGCTTGGAGTTGTGGACGGCGGCCTTTGGGTCCAGAAGGTCAGGTGCAGCCACTGAAATTATGGAACTTATTAATATTTATTGCTCCATCAAACCACCTGCAAATGACTTAATCTAGTCTGAAAGCCCAAGTGTTTTTGCTTGAACTGGTTGGGTAATTGTTTTTCTCTGTGCTCTTGTAAAACTGATCCTGAAATATTCATTTTGGCTGCACCGGTGAAAATTGGATGCAAGATCAACAAGCGAACCGGAGTGGAACAGTTCAGCGACATGCACCCAGCACTTATTGTGTTCTAAACGGTTTTTAATTGATACAAATATTGTGTTCCATAAACAATGGAGCAGCACGCTCTTTCAAGCTCCAGTGATCTGCAACAATTTCCCTCCATCAGCAATCTTTTATCTTTCTCTTTTGTATCCTCACTGCTGACACAGACTCCTCCATTTACATCCATCACACTCAGCTCAGCTGTCTCAAAACAGAGTAGCAGCCAGGTAGAGACATGTGTAACTCTGTGTACGGTAAAAAAAATGATACATTCATCCACCTATATGCAGGAATGTAACTGATGACTTTTCATTACGCTGGCTTCCACAGTTGTGTATAGTGCAGCTACTAAAGGGATAAAACTCCACACAAAAATATACCATTTGTCACAGCAAACAGCTTGCTACTACCTCATGATGTTATTACATAACCTCCCCAAGAGGTCTTACTGAGACCTCTTAGTAGTCAGTGTTTCACAGAAACCAGTCATGGAGAACACTCACTCAAAATCAGATGTATATTTTAAAGGCTTGGAGACCATGTTTATGGCAGAAATACGAAATTGAGTTGAAAATATTCCTTATTACCCTCCGTATAAAATGATATAAACTAAATTAAAATTAAGTCTCACATCGACAACGTGATCAAAATATCACAGCTGTAGAATTTATATATGAGTGCTTTAAATAGTCTGTGCAGCATAAATAAAGCAAAAATAGTATTAGGAAAATAATTGTTTTCAATGTTTAAATATAATTATTTGCCATCTTTACAATACGAAATGTGGCACCAGTGTAGTACAAATCAAGCAGAATGGATTAAAAAAAACTTGCTCTTTGCGTACTTACTTCTCTACCATCTCGTCTCTCTGTTTCCTAAAAGGCTCCTTTTCACCCAAAAAAAAAAAAAAGATAATAAACACAATAACTGTTCAGTCTCTGGCTCCCGTGCTCCCACCAGAGGACACGACCACTCTCCACATGTTTTCGCCGAGCTGCGCTCAACTCCGCGTCACAGTCCGGAGAAAATACATCCAGGATATCGCGTTCCGAAACCCAAAAAAAGACGCCACTTAAGAGGGACCGTAAAAAGGGCAGCGGGAGCTGGTGGCATCCCTTGAACACATCCAGGTGTTTGGATACATGGTGCCCGGCGCGCTGCATGCGGCGGGAGGAGAGGAGGAGGAGGAGGAGGAGGAGAGGCACTTCATCAGCCAGGAGGCGCTGCACTGCGCTCCCACCCAGCCGAGCCGAGCCGAGCCGGGCTGTGCAGGTCCTGTCGGTGGAGAGAGACTCTGTCCGGGGCTTTTACCAGCAACACTATTTTTCATCGAGCAGTCTGAAGACATGCGGGTTTGAAGCCTTTGTTCCAGTGGAGATGGAGACTATGACAAACCTGCTGTCACTGGATAGCAACACAAATGATGAGTGCCAACAGTTTCTTACCACAATAAGGGGTGGTTGAGTCTTTTAGAAGTTATAAGTGTTCTTGTTCTCCCAATTATTTGTCCATCTTGACTGCACATGTGAAGAATTTTCTGCCCTTTCTCATCTTTTTGACAGATGTTATCTTGTTTATCATCATCTACAGGTTCATGGAATATAGATGGTTCCATTTTCCTTCTGGTAAAATGTTTATCTTGGATGTGGTTTAAATACATGCTCCAAACACCCCCATTTTTAACAGTTTGAGAGGTGTTTGTTTAATTTAACTTGGCATTATTTTTTTTCCTCAAATACAAATCTTTACAGCGGTAGGAAAATCTGTTTTGAACTTACTGCTTAGCAGGGTTTATTAAAAAAAACATGTTTTTAAATTGATTAGCAGACTCTTGCTAATGAAGGTGCTGATGAGTGTTATAAAGGCCTTGTTCATAAAAGGGTATTAGCATAGTTGAAAAGGGTACTATTGCTTAAAATGAAGGTAATTTTCCCAAAAGACTGGATGTAGCCAATCTCTCATCAATAACAGCTAGATATTCCCTAGATAACCCTGAATGGGAATAATTGGGTAAAGAAAAAAGATGAATGTGTTTTCACCACCAAAGAGAAGTCCGTTTTAGGTCTCATTGATAGTTCTCCAGGTCTTTTATAACTATACTAGACAGCCACCATTATCGGTCAGTTGCCTGTCCTTAGGAGTATCCTACTGTTGGGAGGACTAGCTGTAACTCCTTTGCACATTCTTGTAGACTTCCATTCATTGCTTATAAAAAAATCAGTGATTACGAGGCAGAGGCATATGGCTGCTGACCGCGGCTTTTATGGAGCTTTGAGAGTTTGCATTTTCCCGGGTGGACTAAGCAGCCACGCACTTTGCTCAAATGTTCACTGACAAGTGCTGCTAAACAAAACCGGGGAACACTACTTTTGTATACATCATCCTTTTTTACTTAAAAGCACATTGTTGAGCATGCTGCCGTTTTCCTACTTGACCAGAAGAATGCACACCCATGTGCTTTTCTTTCTTACCTCAAGTCAAAGAATTTTTGGAAGAAATAGAGACAGCAGGGGTTCTGTCACAATTTTGCTCTGACTATAACCTAGACTGGTGATGTTCCTGTAACACAGGCACATGTTTCATCTCCAGGTGACAGCCAGCTTGTTAGTGGGTGGAAGGAGACTTCAGGGCCACACACTCTAAAGTACAGTTAGTTGGATACAGCTGAATTAATGACATGTCAACAGTATATCTGAAAGAAACTGTATACATGTGACCACACGTCAATATAAATTATGACATCCACACGATGGATTACAGCTGATCGCATAGTGTGGCTATGCTGTCTCACTCTGTGGCAGCGTTCATGCATAATTTTACCACTGTAACTGAATGAATGACTTCATAAAAGAGCTTTTTAAAGTCCGCATCTGGTGTGGTTTTGCTCCTGCTTTTTCTGGGTTCTGTTGCTCTGCCTCTGCGTGTTTGTGGCCGCTCACACACAGACTAAGTCAATTGAAGAAATCAGTGTGTCTGTGTGCAAAAATACACAACCACACGCAGTTGATGAGTTCGCTGACAGGAAAAAAAACCTTCTCTGAATGAGCAAGGCAAAAAAAAAAAGACTGTTTTGTCTTGGTCCTCTAGAAATGCTGTCATTAGCCCTGTGCTTTTCGTGTGCTATTTCCTCCTAATAATTTCTTTTACTGTCGGGCTTGGAATGAATTTGAATGCGAAACAGCCAATCTACAATAGTTGTTGCAAAGAATAGCAAGTGATTTTTTTTGTAGGGGGTCTGAGGCTATGTGCAGACTTCAACAGACTGTGAGGAAATTCATTATTTAATATATTGACCACCAGTTCAACATGAAAATCTAAAGTTGTTGTTGGACAGATGCTTTCTGAATTTTGATGCATTGGTTATATAACCTATGAATTATTTCTGTTGTTAGTTTCAAGTCTAAGTTTGACTTGTTTTCAAATTCCCTCTTTTCTCCGAGAAATCATTGCTCAAAACAACTGATTTTGATGTTTCACGCAGCTTTGACGGACTCTCAGTTACTTTATTTTCCCCTCACATCACAGTTCCTGCTTCACATCAAATTATATACGATGGTGCCCTGAGGAGATGAACTTGAAATGTTGTCGTGGTTATGTGATGACTGTAACTGCACAGTCCATGCTTAATCATAAACCATGTGCAAAAATAGATTAAGTCTAAATCTTTAAAATATTAAGCCAATGCTGAAGGGTTTATTTATATTTTCCAAAAGTTCAGAAGGTGCTAACCCCATTGGTAGCAAAAAGAAGTCAGAAAGGAAAATGAAGCTTTCTTCTCATTCATTTAATGAAATGAGAGGAAATGCTTAAATCTTTAAACATCAAGATGTTAATTTAGCAAACCATTGCCCTGATAGGACAAAGGCACTGCAGCCTCTCCTCAATCAGCCAGGCTTCATAGTTCTGACTTTTCCATCCACTCTTAAACATTTCTCCCCCTGTAGATGAGGGCCATGACTTTACCCTAAGTCTGTCTTCAGGCTCATCCCCTGAAACTCTCAGGTGACCTGCCGACTGCTGGAGGGTCTCTTTCTGTGTTGATATTTTTCCATCCATGCATAAACATGAATTTTTCTTTAGCCTTAGGCAAAATCCATCTCTTTTATCACGGAAAGCATATCTCAAGTAAATCTATATGTGGATTTTCTTCGGCAGAAAGTATCTTTTGGGCAAATGTTTTTCTTCCGTTAAGGGTCTGCTTGTAAAAACAACCCCAGCATGTCTTCCTGTAAGTTGTTGACTCTTTTTTCTCAACCACTGCAGCATCTGTAATGGGAACATATGGTTTATGTTTCGTGGTAGATTTGTGACTGTAATCCTGTTAGAAATGACGTAGTTACGTTAATGGGCCATATTATGGCGGTAATCTCTGCTAATGGCACAGCAAAATGATAATGGTGTAGTGAGCCTGTTTAAAGTTCCCCCCTGATCTGTGTTACTCAAGGTGCTGATGAAATGGTTTCTCACAAAGGCAGGATCTTGTAGGTCTCAATTACGAGTGTTAATGGCTTTAATTTAATTGACTTTATTTTCCCCGTATTTTATATTGTATCATATAGGATGTTTGGATGTGCTGTGTGAACCATTTTGTGGTCAACTTGAAACAGTTTTGTCCATATTCGGAAATATATGTGTAAAAGTCAAAGTTTCAAGAAAGCTTTTGTACAACTTTTATTCTCAGCTTTTGCAATTCAAAGAAACAGACTAAACAATTTTTTGACAAAATCTGATGTGAGCAGTAAAACTAAAGAAAGCGGTCTATCTGCAACATCAGCAAACAAAAATGCTTAAAGTTTCATATTATCTTTCCGCCACACCGTGTATCATGAATTGTCTGCAAGCTTGCATTGCAAAGACTCTGGGGATTCAGCAGTGGAAACTGTCTTACTCTTCTACACCAGGTCCTGCTGAATTAAGTGAATCGTTTTTACTGAAGTTGCACTTTAACCGTCCTGCAGAGGATCATCTGCAGTTTATCAGTAGTATGGAATTTACTCCCTGTATTAAGGTTTCATCTGCAATTAAGTCTGCTTTGCTGAGTTAATGCAACATCTTTTATTCTATACGGTCGACTTCCTTTGTCTGAAATTGTCTGTGACCCTTGGCTATTCTCTTCATAATACCTGTATCATCCCTTCAGCTCTTGATGGAGAGAAAAGTCAGTTTTCTGTGTCTGCGTTCTTCACCACCCAAATGTCAGTGTCACCCATCCTACAATACAGTAGACACCTTACCAACAGGGGGTTAATTAAGATGAATGAAAACCATAGCAAGGGCAGTGCTGACTGAGGGGGAACATACTTTACTTTGCAGTCTGGTGGGGAAAGATAACCTCAGGGTAATCGGTACAGAAGCATGAGAAGAATGTATCCCTGTTTAATTTAGAGCAGGAGAATAAGTCTACAAAACTAAAACATTAATGCTGTTCACAGGGCACCTGAAAAAAATAAAATAAATTCTTCTGCCATGATAGTGAACAACCATTTGATCAGATGGTTACATTAAATGACAGTAACACATAGCCCTCTTGTGCCATAGAGACTTTACAGTTGTAAAGTATCGCCACTGCAGATCAGTCAGTATAACGATATACACACAACTCTGTCACGATTCAGTCTTTCAGTTTTTCAGGGCCCAATGTGAGGCTCCACCGGGCCACAAATTTGACTGTGAACAAACAAATCAGTCGGTATATATCCTGAGGGTGGTCACTCTTATCACATAGGTGTTTGGGATCAATAACTGCAGATATAAAATCCAATCACGATACACAAAGGGATGCTGTGGGACAAACATATTCTCTAAGTAAAGAGAAATAACACCAAAGCACAAAATAAACTACCAAAATCATACACCATGACAAGAATAGCTACACGGATGCTTATGTAACATAAACTAAAAGAACACCCAAACACACTAACACAAAAAACATTCAAAATAAGGACACCTGAAATTTTTTTAAAAGAGTGACAATAAGTTTTTTTTCAAAATCAGGATTGTGATTGGATCATCATGAAATGAAGGGGGACAGTTCTCTGGGCTGCCTTGTTTTACAGGGAGGCTTTTAGTCTACAAGCATATGCATGTGAACCACCTACCCACCCACCCACCCACACACACACAGACACACACAGCGAGAGGCAAGCTTCGGTGAATAATGTCATTCTGTGCTGTGAATTTATGTAAACTATTAATAACAGTGACAATCACTGAGAGTGACAGCCTTCTCTCATAATGCGAATTTCACTTTAGATTTCCAGTCCTCTTCTTCACATTAGAATGACAAACAGTGGTCACAGACAATGACGGACCGATCGATATACGCCTGAGAGTTTAATGGAAAATCTATACCAGGGAATTGGGCACTCTTAGTTAACTCCCATCTCATCCTTCTCTATAAATATTCCCACTGAACGACAACATGAACAAAACAGAGCAGTTCCTGTGAGCCCTGCCTTTGTCTTTCCTTCCTATGTCACGAATATCAAAGGTTGAAAAATGATCATGTTTTCAGACATCAAACACCTTTTAAAGACATCAGCGTGTCTGTGGAAGCACGGATGACTGGGCTTTTGTATAATGAGCTGCTGCCTAAGGATATTATCATGTGGTATAGCTCTGAAAAGAAAGCCCCCACCGAAGTCCCTGTTCCCTTCCAATCACTTGACTTTGTGGCTACTAATTTCCCTTTCTGAGACCTCAACCCACTGCAACTTAACCACTCATTATCTGTTGGATAGCAAAGTCCACTCTGTGGCATACAGTACACTATACTATGCTTGGATTTTTAGTGCATGTATTTGAATCAACTGCTCATAACTTGGCTGAAAAACACTGCTCTCATGCAAAAAACTCACACAAATATGAAGATTTCATTACACTATGCAAATCTAAACTGATTTGTTTAAAAATATGCGTGGTGTTATTTTTCTATTTGGTGCTAAATGATAGGAGTGAAGACTGTTTATCATGTTCAGCTTTTTTCTATTATTAAGACCAGGTATTTCTAGGGCTACTTTTCAAACAGGCTTCACACTCATTTGGCAGCAGATAAACTAGATGAAAAGTGTTTTCCCTGACATGTAAGTCATAACAGATATTGCTTTGTTTCTCACACAAGCACAAGCAATAATTAAAGTGTGATATCACATTTGTTTACACTTTCCTTCCCAGTTTTCTCTGCTAGCCAGCATCCACACGTAAGAGGAGTATGTGTGGATGTCAAAATTTCAGTAAACATATACAAGCATAGGAAGTTTAAACCTGCAATATTCTCAACACTCCTACTTTTTAATAACCATTAATGGTTCTGGTGCAGATATAGCATCAGAACCATGAGTTTCAACTCTGACATTTAAACAATCTGTACTTTCATCTGTACAATCTTGTACTTTAAAAATAAAAACATAGTAATATAACTGGCTTAATGTTGCAAAAACCAAAAATGCAAAACCCAAACTGGAAAACATCGAATAGGCATTCAAAATATACTCACATTTGGTTAGCATTCTTCTTCTTTGATAGAGCTTTTAACGGAGCTTTGCTCAGTTTTTGATTGTGCACAGCAGGTATTCACTAGGTAAAAGCAATACTTCTACATACAACATGAAAGTGTTACCACTTTCCCCCATAATTTAACATCTTGTTCCCCTGCAAAAAAAAAAAAGTTTCATGATAATGCTCAAGTATTTGTTGATATTATTGTTTCATTCAGAAATAATTAAGAAAGGTTCATTTAAACCTTGCCAAGCTTTTAAAGCTTTTTGAGAATGGGCATGTATTCTATTTCTTCACAAGAACCATATTCTTGATTGCTTGATATTGCCCGACAGAAAAATCAGCTCCTGCTTTCTGAGAGTACAAGCGTGTAAGGTGGAGGATTTAATCTAATATATGACACAGAAGTTGGAGAACACGTTATTTGACTTAGTTTTATAGGTTGTATCACCCTGAGTGTATTTCATTTTAACAGTATTTTCTCGGATGCTTTCAAGTTTGATGCTGATTCAGAGTTATCAGAGCTCACTGACCTTGTTTGCACCTTAAATGACTGTGACACCAGCATCATGGCAAAAATGCTTCAATAACTGTAGTCTGGGTTGCTGGGCAACCACTGTAAATCCCATTTGCTCTTCTACTGCACTCAAACACCAGGAATAGCAACTTGATGTAGATGTGCTCTCCACAATTCATCTGCTTTGCACTTTTCAAAAGGGATGCCCTCCCCTTGACACACGGTACTTAGGGCAACTTGCCCAATGGGAGACAAGGTGGTCGTGCTGCCTCTTATCAAAATGAGCTTTTAGTGGAAGTCTCATTTGACAAAAGCCTTTCTATTCTTACGTCCTAGTTTTGTAAAGAAGTTCACAATCATTCTTTTCACCCGTGATGATCAGTTTTAAGCATCAAGTCCCGGAAAAAGCATGTTTCCCACAAGCTACTCTGACTAAACCTCATTTTTGTTGCCATTGTTTTTTACAACAATAATAATATGCTTAAACCTTTATTTCTATACATTTCTTTACACTGCTGTGTCGTGGGTCGTCCTGTAGTAGTAACAGATGAGCTGGAAAATCACGCCTGTCAGAAATAGTTTAATATGATGACAGTTAATAACAACATTGTAGAGGGTCAACATAATGTAGATCAAGAAAAAAGTTTGCATTCAATCATTAAAGTGATCAGTTCCTCCAATCGAAATGCATGTTTATTTGTTCTCTCCATGCCCTTTAACACTTGTAACTTGATTCAGGTTTAGGAGTGTTTAGTTTTTTTTGTCAGTTACTCACCCCACATTGTCATCACAAAACTGTGATGACAGTAAACTGTTGGTTAACCAACAATAGATTGTCAACACAGTTGGACAGAGAGAACATGGCCCATCTTACAGAAAAATAAAAGCTGCCTGCAGGAACCATTTTGTCTGTGAAAGAAATAACAAAGACAACAAAAAGAGGAATTATGAATCCACTTGACTATTATTAATCTAACAACATCATATTGAGACATTTTACGCAATCTATTGCATAACATGGTAACTAAAATGTAAAATGATGAGATGTAATGTAATGAGAGATGCTAATGCATCCTGTAATGTATGATACAGAATAGGTAAATAGGTTAATTGATTCTTACTCCAAATTGTTACAATTTGTTGTTAGATGAAAAGCTGATGTGTCTGTTTGAGGTTACTGTTGTCCCTGAATCTTCTCCCACCAATATCTCCAGTTCCCATGATTTCTTGTCTGAGTCTGTGGTTTCTGTGCAGGTCTGTCCCTACAGTATAGCTGTGAATCTTGAAATGATCAACCTTGAAAACGTTGTGTTTTACAATGAAAGATTAATAGGCTATGTCAATAATTCATATACGTATTGAGCTTAACCCGCAAGATTTTCTGTGGACCTCAAAAGTACCAAAAATGAAAGCTGTAAAAAACAAAGCACCCTCCTACTTTTCTCATCACCACAAATTTTGTCAGCCGCTGAGATTGTGAGGGCTTTTAAAGGTTTTTGCAGCCGATAATTAGACAAGCTCCATGGCAAAAGGAATCCAGTACCCTAATAAAGAAATAAAGTCTAAAAGATTAGATATTCATATTGCCAGTGTATTCGTTATCCAGAGGGATCTAAGTGCCCAATTTCAAAATATATGTTATGACGCACAGTCTAATTAAACCCTCTAGGTTGAATAATCCTTTCTACACACAAGCACTGTGTCATGGTCACTTCTAATTGCTTGAAAAAGCAAATATGCTGATAATAAGAGGCTTTGAGAATCTTCTGTTTTTAATTTAAGCACACATATCACACTGGAAACTATATGGTAGTTAACCGACTCCTCATTTGTTTTTGTTTGTTTTGTTTTTTCCGCTAATGACCCCATATTGGGAGGTAATAAATTGTAGTATTCATCTACTTAAGTGCAGATATTTGATTACATTCAGAAATTCTTCTTTTTCTTGTCTCTAGCCTGTCACACAGGATTTAGGTTTTCATACAAGGATGAGAGACTTACTGTCTCATTACATGCAGGGAAACCATGAATTTAACTTAGTGTCAACACAAATTATGTGAATCACTCTCTCAGTCACAGTGCCATACAAAATTTAGTCCGCAGACAGTGCTGCAACTGATGTGAAGGGTGGTTACATTTACACTTAAAAATAGTTTTATAAAGGATTTTGTAGAATCAAAATTTTAAATGCAACCACATCCCCAATCCGTCAAGGTGAACTGAAATGACACAGGTTGTGAAGAAACCCTTTTTATTTACTGCTTGAGCAACGGAGAACCACTTACAGATAAAGTGCTTGAAGAGCAGAGATCTCAAACGCCCCCTCCCTCACTCTGCTTCAACCCACCTGATTCAAATCCAGTGGCAAACTTTTGAAGAATCTATTCAATCTAAACCTCCCTCAACTGTTACTGTAAATAATAGAAACAGATTTCTATAGTGTGCATTACCAGATAAAGACCGTTTCATTTTCAGTTTCACAGTTATCAGCATCATTATGTTTCCATTTTATTCATTTGAAAACTGTCACATCCTCACTCAGAGTCGTTCTGCGCTGTGTCCTTAATCGAGCTCACATCTACAGGCTACAAATGTCTTTGTATTGTGCTCTGGTAGAGTTTTCGCAAATAGGATATACATTAACTTCTTTGGTGTGATTTCAATTAAATTTTATTCTCTCATTCACAGTACGGAGGATTTTCTATTATCATTGAAATGGATGTGAATATGAGCTCTTCCAGAAAACAGTAAATCTTTGGCAGGATTTCAACCTTTCAAAAAATAATGATCTTTCTGTGAGAAAAAAATGATTTCAGTACAAAAGCGCCAACAGTTTGACGCAGCAGAATCCTTTAATTACACATTACTTTACAAATCTATAGAAAGGATAAACACACCCAAAAACACAGAAACACACATTACTCCTTGCAGGAACATTATTCAATAAAACAGGAAAGCACATTAATGTGATTGCCGAGGATTGTGAGCCGAGGTGGCCATAAGTTAAGGAGACGTGGGAGGACATGCTTTCACGCGCAGTCTGAATGATTACAGGAAGCCATCAGTCACCGTCAGTTTAAAAGGCAGAACGCCATGAATCTGAGGCCTGATGCAGACATCCATTCTTACTCTCTGCTGTATTCCGTCCCCTGATTTATCCTATTACTTTCATCTGAGCAGGAATGGAACTCCTTCCTCTCCACAAATGCATGCATTGTTGCCATGGTTACCATATCACATCGGGCAGAATGGGATATGCTCCACGTTGCATTTTCAGCGCATCTTTTTCAGTGGAATGTTTTACAGCACAGATGACTTGTCTCATTATCTTTATAGTTCACAATGCTGACCGCTGCTGTTATCTGTATAACATCTACAGTGTGTTTGTGAAACCGCAACACATCACGTGACACTGCAGCTGCAGCCTGCAAAAGATGCAGCCATTTTTTCCATCGGAAGGGACAAAGTCAAAAGTTTGTGAATAAAACTGAATTTTGAAATATTTTGATTGATAAGATTCCATCTTAAAGGCATTAACAACCCTGGCAGTGCTAACATTTATTATGTTGGTATTCGTCAGTGTGCAACATAAATGTTAATCTTGCCAACAATCAACAACCTCCATGTACCTGGTAGCAAAGAAACATTCCCATGTTTCGAAACATCTTTAAAAAACCTGCATGTTTATTTGTAGTTGATGTTGATGATTGACTTTGGGTTCATTCCATTGACTTAACCTCCCAGTTTTACAGCCACAAATTTATCACAGAGGCAGTCGGAGAAAAAACGAAAGACAGGACACACTAAATTCATTTTATTCTCACAGGACATTTGCTCACTCTCACTTTCTGTTAGCTGATCCTGTGGGCTGCAGAGCTGTCAGAGGTTAATCACCACTCACACACCTGGGCCCTAGTGTGGCTCACAACATGAAGTGGCAGCCAATTTCCTGAGAAGTCCTGTTTATATATATATTTATCATTTCTTTACTTGTATATATATGTCTTCCGTCAGCTTGGAACATATGCTTTTTTCAATATGTCCAAATAAAGCGCATGAGGTTTGGGGTTATAAAAACTCACTGCAATGAGTAATAACAAGAGACGCAGTAGATTCTGTCTCAGACTGACAAAAAGGTTTCCATGCAATGAAGTTTTACACATTTACAAGAAGCCCAAAAGCAGTAATTGCAGAAATGACTTTCCAAGTATCTAATGTGGGCGATAAGCAGCACAAACCATAAACACACCAGGTTCACTTCCATTGTAAAGGAGCAGCGGTTGATCTGTGTTTTCAGTTTAACATTGCAATGGACAAACTGTTGGTGTTTTTAATGTATTCATTTTTATCTGCTCAGAAAGGTGTCTGACTGAGTAAAATGACCTTTCAGTTTCTACTTGGCAGGAGCTGGTGAATATCACTGGAGGGATATTTAATTGCTTCCTGTGTTGTCTACGTTCTTGTTAAAAGCTCAACATGGTGGTGAATTCAGTTGAATGTAAAGTTAATCTAAATTTATTTAGATATTTGGTTTGAAAGAATACACCTATAATTCTCATTGTGAAATCATATTTTACTTTTCTGTCTTTTTCCTTTCATTTATTTGTATTTTGACTTACAGTCTTGGATATGTAGTGATACCTTCACCAGGTTTTAGACCTTTATGTTGCCTGTATGCAAGAAAAGGACTTTAAAACAGGAGGGAAGTCATCAGATCAACCTTCAAAGCTTCTCCAGTTTTTTTAGATACAGTTGGATTCGCCACAGTCGTTCTTTTGAAGCTTCCCCCATTTCAAGAGATGTACTTTAGTCTTTTCACAATGTCACCATATTGTATTCCTGATATCTCCATTGGGTTCCTATAGTATGAAGGGAAGGAAGAGATAGTTGATGCATTTTATTCTCGGGGTGTCATCTCTCTATGGTGTCTTTTTTCTGGGTCCTGAAAGGCTTTTTTTGCTGGGAGCTCCATATTTATTTATTTTCCAACTTATCAAATGTTATGTTTGGAAGAAGGGTATACTGGAAATCCTCTGGGAATGGCCAAAAGGGAGTCAGTGGATTGGTAGCAGAGCAGATTGTGTAAAACCCAGAGCTCTAACAACTGTCAGTTGAGATCGTTTCAGATCTTCGTGTGTGTTTTCTCCCCTATAACGTTACGCAATTTTCAAAGGATATAGACTGTTTTTTGAGAGCCTGCAGATAATTACTGCCACTAATGCTGCCGCTGTAATTTAGTGTGGAAAACACTGAAATGTGATTATGCATGTTCAGTGTGCGATTGAGCTATTTCATCCACAATGCATATAATTACTTGACACTTGATTACATAAACCTCCTCAAGTGTGACTCATTAACAGCACCTGCTATAGCCCAAAAACTTAATGAGAAGTGGAATAAACACACAACGTGCATCAAGAGGATTTAATTCAAGCAATCAAGGTAATACAATCTTAGTAAGGTGAGTGGGACACAAGGGAAAATGATAGTAGGAGAAATATATCATTAGTGACAATTGTTTCATGGTGGGAAAATATCCATTTTGAAATGTGATGTACACTTTCTCAGGTTATCTGAATATAACATTTAAAAACAAGAAGGAACATGTATGGTCAACGCATTTGACAGATAACCACAATTTCTTTGTGCATCTTCCGTTGGGCGAGAAGAGGAAAGGGTGCAGACTCTGCATTCATAAAACATTCATTCAGTACTTCATTTCACTGGAGAGCTACCACATGAGATGCAGGCTGGATTATTAGTGCCACGCCTAGGCAATGCTTTGAGTTAATCTGCTTAATGTCCCTACAGTGAAGAAATCCTAGGAGACCTTTGTAAATAAAAAAATCAGTATTTACTTTAGATGAACTGTCTCCTGTAACCATTAATGTTGTCCTCTTTATTGTGTTATTTTCCTATATTGCCAGCAACATGATCAAGTTGTTGCAGTAATGACTCTGCACTGCTGCTTCCTCGTGTTCAGCCATCAGACCAGAAAAGACATTTATGTTGAGCTCTGCAGTTTACCTCTACACCTATTTTCTTCTGCCCTGACAATCACGAGCATCGCCAGAACTGCTGCGCTGCTCACTCTGCTCCTGCGTTGTGTTGCTTTAGCAGCAATACTTCCTGTCGTTGGGGCTGTTATTGTCTACTAAACAAAACACGACATGTCACTGTCAAAGATTACCGTTTTTCTTTATCCCATATGCTTTTCATGTAAAAAAACAAAGAGGCTGCAGAGAGACAGTATGGAGATGGACATCTGCCTTTTTGTTTTAAACAAAAGGAGGTGGGCGATGTTTTGTGGTTAATAGAAATCATGCTTGCCCACCACACAAATCTAAATGAGTTCTTTATGCTTAACCAACTCTGAATTTGAGCAGACGTGCTCACTATGCAAACTTCAGTGTAAAATTTCACAGAAAACATATTTTTATATTTCAGCTTTTTTTAGACCTTATGTGAGAAGAATTTAGTTTAACCTTCACCACTACCTTTCCCTTATAAATACATTCTATCCATCCACAGAACTTTTATGGAATATCAACCTCTACTGATCACTTGCTATTTTTTCTTATATGTTGGCAGCTTTCTGTAATAAAAACTGATTGTTTTTCCAGAACATTCACTCACTTTATTAAGCCAGTCTTTCACCCCGTTTTGCTCTATGCGATGCACACACATACGAAAATGCACACACACTGCATGTGTGAAATGCTTTTTCTTAACTGTGAAGCAGAGGTCAACCAAGTGTGTCCTCAGTAGACACATGCAGCACTGAGGCACAGGATGGATTTAATGTCAGCCTGACATAAAACACAACAGGCCGTCTTAATCTTTGGATGGCACACACTTGTGGACACAAAACAGTATTTTTTAAACAGAGAATTAAATTAGTTATTTACTTATCAGAGCAAGCCATGAATGTGGCATATAGTGCAATTTGTGTGATCAAACTAGGCCCTTAAAATATACACACATGAGATCATCCATGAGACAAGACACAGGCAGCGGAGTGTTTGATAAATTCGAACTCACCAACATTGTACTGATAACACAGGTAAGAGATGCATAATGCACTGCTGCTTTTTCTATCAGCCTGATCAGCCTCATCCGCCTCTTTCTGCCATTTAGTCTAATATCAAAGTCGAGGACATCTCAGTAGTTTATTGAGGTAATAAAGTTCACATACCAGAGAGAGCGGAGCGATAAGTAGAGCAGATAAGGCTATGTTCTCTCAGGATTTATTTCAGTGATGCAAATACACATGAAGCTGGGATATGGTGTAAGTGGTGCTGAGTGATTTATAAAGTAATGAGTGACTCCTGTTAAAAGAAAACTGAAGGAAGAAAGCTGAAGAATGTTCTGTCCTATTATGTCAGAAGATAAAAAGCTTTCTTCTCCTGGTATTTAACCAGTTATCAAAGGTTAAAAACAAAAATGTTCAGTAAAAGTATAACCTGCTTGTAAAGTACTCTTTAGCAATTGTGTGTAATTGTCAAAAGCATTTTTTCCCTCTGTGACTAATGAGTACCTTTCCATGCAATAAATGTCAGCCTCCAAATTACAACTTTGGTGGCAGACTTTATTATTCACCTGTGTCAGTGTGGAGGGACCAAGAATAAAACTGAACTACGAAGCCATGACTCATTTATAATATTCACCGTCTTCATTCTTTAGGTGGGAATGTCCACATGCTCTTTTTCCTGTGATCATATTTTGATTAATTGTTAAAATTCTGCATGAACTGCTGATTATGAATCGGAACGGGGCCATGGGTAAAGACATAAAGAGTCTCCTCTTCATATTTCTTTCAGCCGGAGTGACCAAGACATACCGCCTGTCCTATAAGACAAAAAAATCAAATAGATGTGCAGTCTTTTGCTATTCTATTTTCTTTTTTGCTTTGTTGTACAGTGCTTTATTCACAGCATTCTGTAGATATCTGTATACTTTGATTAAATATCTTTTATACAGCTAGTTTTATGTTTGTGTGGTGCTAATTTCATGTCATTTGACACTGTGATGGACTTAAAATCTAAGCTTCTCACTCCCTTTTCATGTCTGTGTGATATAATTGATAAGATGTGTAATTTGATATCAGGCCACACAATATTCTGATGTGATGTTCTGAGACAGGAACAATACAGGGTCACGCAGGTGACGGAAACTGAAAAATGCAACGCGTCGGTGCGTGAGCGCTGACCTCATCACTCCATTTGAGGAAGCATCAAGATCACCAAATGAGGGGTCGGGCGATAATGAGTTTCTGCTTAGGGGAAGATTGTCTGAGAGCCTCCATATGGGTTGGAGAGTAGAGCTTTGAAATTTACATCAAACTAAATGAGTGATGGTGGAAGCTACTGTTGCACCCCCTCTGCATCAGAGTGGATGGGAGAAAACTGACAACTGAAGCACAACACAAAAATAAAAAGGATGTCGTGGCAGCAACCGACACAGGTTCACTGTGAGCTCCTATGGTTTCTTCTTAAGCCCTTAATTTCCTGCTCTACTGTTTGCTAGTACACATTTTTCAGGGACTATGTTGTATTTTACACATTATTTGTATAGCCATCATGAACACCCAACAAGTTTGTCCCATGAAAACAGTTTATGTAATTGTCTTAATTTTTCAAATTTTCTTTCTGCAGAGCATCACCACAAAACAATGCTGATTTTATTTAAATTTTTAAAAGTAATGATCACATTTCAAAAGATGTATTATCAGTGCACCTGTAGCTATTTAATGGGAAAGCGCTGGGCTCCAGGTCAGAATCAGTTAAACTCAGGTGTTGAACATGTGTTGTGACAAACAGATACTCCACAGAGTCAGCATGGACATACCATCAAGTTAATGTAAACTATCAAAAGATTTTGATCTACCACAGTAGGCAGTGACCCTGAAAACCGATCCAATTCTATTTTCAAAACTGTAATATTAATAGAATCCTGTGAATAAGTGTGCTATATTCAACACATCTATACAGCACATTAACGAGAAAATACGAACAAAATAAAACACGTTTAAGGACAAAATATTCTTGTTTTTGTGGACGCCCTGATAACCCTGCAACATTTCAGTTGTGTAATTTTTTCGTGAATCTTAAAAGCATCATCTGCAGCAGCATTCCTGCACCACCATAGATAAAGCTATCCTGAGCATCAGATGGGTAATCTTTGACTGTACAGCTGCACAAGTAGTCGGAATTTCAGATTATTTTTACAAATGCAGTTGGCTTGATGGAGTGATGGTCGGGACACATGTCATAAAGCCACCATCTTTGGCTCTTTAAAAGCCTTTCCACTCAGTTTTAAGAATATGCATGAATTTGCTTTTTTTTTTTCACTGAGCAAATGTTATGTGTGTTCATCCTAATTTGAAATGGGAAGTAAAGCCATGAATATCTGTTACGGATCTGTTGGCTATAGAAAACCCCCCAGAGCATTGGTTGTGGATACGAGGTGCTAAATCATCAGACCAAAGCTGGATTGCTTTTCCATTGTAACTATTTGCAAAGAGATCGAAATCTGACCCTTGGTTACACAAGATCAGTCTCCAGGTATATTGCAAGAAGCCAACAAAAGGGCCTCCTGTTTAGCAAGAGAGTAAGAATTAGGTTTTGCTTTTGAAGCCTTTTTTATGTTGTTCTGCACACCCAGTGAAATATATCTATCTCTCAGCCCTCACCTTCCACCTCCGGCTCTAACCATCACCTCCTGCACTGCATCCTGTCAACCTGTCACTTTACTCAGATTGTCAGCATGCGGAAAGCAGCCACTTTGCTTTATAACAAATCCTAATCTATCTTGCACTTCTGATAAATCATCCGGCAAACTGACATAAACACTGTTTGGTTGTGTTGTCACTGATATAAAGTAATTTAAAAGGTTGTACCAGCAATGGCAACAGCCACGGGCACACTAAGTCTTCAGAGCAGCCTGTCTCATTAATAATACACAAAATGTCAGTGTGTTGACTGTGTCAAAGGTGTATCTGGTGCACCTTGCACTTGATTGTTGAGCTTCCTGTGACTGATGTTGTGTTGTTCATTTTATGTATCACAGCACACGTGTTTTTCACGCTTAAGGATGGAAAGACCTTGTGGACCAGGCATGCAGCTCAATGGATAAGTATCTAGAGATGTCACCCTTCACGGATGTTAATTATTCACTGAATGAGTAAATAAGGTTGTACCATATTAACATATCATATTAAAATATTTTGAATTGTGAAGACAAGATTCACCACAGCCAAATGGATCTCATGTGGAAAATGTGTTCGTCTGATGACCCTGCATTTGTGTGACCGAGAGGTATTGATTGGAATTTTAAGTTTTCCAAACATCTAATCTAATCTTTAGTTTTTGCAACACCACCATTGATTGATTCCTGGACCAAAACTCACTTAGAAGTACTTTATCAAACATATTTTTTCCTACAGGGAAATAAGTTAATGTATTTGCTGCCTTCAAGCTGATTCATTAAAACTTGAAATTGCATTAATGCAACTTGAACATTACTTACGCATGCAGAGTTTGCTCTGAATAATGCTGTATTGGCAGCTTTAATGTGCAAGTTCCCCTCAACAGTAACTCTTCATCTGTAACTCTAAATTTTTATTTGTTGTTTTTGTTGTTTCTCGGGGACTCTATGGTGAGAGTTCACAATTAATGTCTGAGCCAGCCTATGGTAAACTATCACATAGTGCCACCATGTGGTTTCACACAGTTTCTCTCATGTGCATCTAGCACAAGTGTGATCCTGGATGTTCATATGTAGCAGTTGTTTTTCTATAATCTCCTGATAATAAAGGAAATCTGGAATTGCAAAGTGGTTTGGAGTGTACATGATTGCAATTAGTGATAAAGACCTTTACAGAGTAGCTTTTTAGAATGTCTTATTTGTACTTTAGTGCTTACAGGTTGTGCAGTATGCTTACTCTTTCCTTTGACTTCTATTATTTTTCCCCCTTCCAACCTCCACTTACTGGTAGAGGATGATGCCCTCATGAACACATACATTTAAAAGTCCCAATGCTCATTCAGGTGCTGTTAAGGTGGACTGTACCAAATTGCTTTTTGAAATGGGGGAGGGAGCATTAAGTTTTCTCTGTATAATTTACTAACTATTGGATTAAGAAAATGCATTCCTCTCATATAATGTGGGTTGTATGGTAATTATTATTTTAATGCTGTTTTTTTTATCAAACAAACTGAGTGATATAATTATTTTCCTATGTAGATTTCACCATTCAATATGAACAATATGGTTTGACCAGGAAGTATTAACAGTTTTTTAAAAGGCCCTTTATTCCATTTGATCCCTCAAACCTCAGAGCCCAACTGGTTCACATCATGATCATTATTTAACCCATGTGGAGAGACAATGTATCTGTATATATACAAACTCAAGGGCATAAAAATGTAAAGCACAGCTTGAATACCATAATAGGATCAGCCGCACCCCCCATAGACCGACTCACATCAGCCGTCATTACCACTAGCTTAGAGCAGGATTACTGTTCCTGTAGCTGATGTTTATTCTCTCCATGTGCTGCTAGTGATGTGGGTGTTTAGCTGATGCCTGTCACATGCATTAGCTGCTCCAGCAAAATAAAGACTCCATAACCCCCTTTCTCTGTCTTAGTTGCTTGATTATTTTGTCAGCTGATGCATTTTCTTTCTTTGTTAAATGTCAATAAGATTAGGACTTTTTTCCCGCTCCCTATCCTATAAAAGCAATGATCAGGAAGCACAGTTTAGAGGAGATCCTCCATGAAATCAGACGTGTTCCACAATACCACAATAATTCATTTTTTATATCCCTGCACACTTGTTTCATTTTTATGTTTTCATCCTGTATCGTCTTACTTTTACTCATCCCGGCATCATCGTTGCCATTTGTCTTGCTCCCTACCTTTTCTCACTCGCTGTGAATCCTCTTAGAGGTGGATTATTGGACTAAGATGTCCACACAGAGAAGGAAAGAGATACAGAGTGAGAGAAAGCCACAGGAGGAGATAAAGATCTAGGAGAATAAGAAAATGGAGAGAACCCCTTGGCTCATGGCGAGCCAGAATTGGGGTAGAAGATGGTGTGTTGCTGGGGTGAGTACAGCACTTTTTTTTTTACACGTGTGACATGATCACACAAAAATAATTTATTCCCTTGGAAGGCAAAAAAGTGGAGTCTATTTTGATATGAAAGATTTCCAAAATGTAAAGAAGGATGAAAATGTTGACACAAGTCCTCAGTTTGGCTTTAAATTCATCTGATGACGAACAATTTTTACATCTTACTAGTTAAAGAGAAGCAAAAGAAAGAAGTGTGACTGTCATTGTGTGCCATAGAGAGGACTTGACTTTATGTACATTTAAGTGTTTCAGTTGCTTCCTGAATCACAGAGTAGCTTGTTTTATGACGTTTATTCCGCAGTTTTCCCTCCGTTCTTCTCAGGTAGAGCCAGCAGAGCCTCACATGGTGAAGCACATGCTCCTGTGTCCCACGCCCGCCCTCACTGACAAGGCAGGGACAGACTAACCCCATGACAGCAATGGCTTTCCTGACCTCAACTCACCCCACCAGCTGGAACGTGTGCTCTGCTCTCTATATCTTCATCTTGTTGCTCCCAGAGGCTAAAGCAGCCACTCTGGATGATTCCACACCACAAAACGGTGGAGGCTCACAATGTGGGGAGTACTCGAACCAGGTGAAGATTGCTGCTGTTTTTCAGGGATTATTCAGCTTTATGGGGGAATGTCAGTGTTATCCCAAGACAGAAACAGTGTTTCACTTCCAAGCACATTTGTGGTGTCGCAATTTTTTAAAACATCATCTTAAGTCCTGACAAAAATCCCACATTAAAAGAAGTAGACCAGTTTAGTAGACCAATTAGTGTTCAATTTTAGGTAGGTTTTATGAGAGATGGCAATCTGTCTGGTCCAATTCATCGATCCGATTGGTTAATATTTTCTGGAGATTTTGGTTACCTGTTGCTTTGTCCACTTGCCCACTAAGTATTTAATTGCAAACTTAACAATTTTTGTTTCACTGGCTGCTTTGTGAAATAAATCCCCTGATAGTTTAGGTGATCAGGACATCAGTCTTATTTTTTTTTAAATAGAAAATGGTTGGAGTCTTTTGTCTTTTATGTTTTGGGATGTATTTTAGTAACATAGAGAATTTTGCTCCTTGACTCCTCTTGGTGTTGAGGGATAAAACAGTGCTCTTATAACTACAACTCTCTGAGTGAGCTGGCAAATGTAAAACCATAAACCTTAATTTTTAATAGTATTTAGAATACTTGGAGAAATTCAACTTTGAAAATGTTTTGTTCTGTCTGTGCGATAAAGCTCAGATGTGATTTTGATTTAATTTGAATGGTGAGGGAAAGGCAAATAATGATCTGCTGTGAGGAAAAAGGGCCCTGCAATCCAATAAATGATTAGTTTAGAATAACTATGATATGTCATTGAGATTATTGATGGTTGTGCCGATTATTGAGGGTTTCTTTTGACCAAATTTTCTCAACAGCTGATGGAGAATGGGATGTGTCGGCTTGTCGCCACTCTGCCTCAGCTGGATGAAAGGAGATGCCCGGACATGTTTCGCTGCACGGATGAGGTTTCCTATTGGCTGCATGAGAATGAGGAGAGAAAAGATCAGATTGTGGCGCTGAAGGAAACCATCTCTGAGCTGCAGGAGGAGCTGAGGAATCACCGACACCGCATCAAAGTACTCGAGATGCAGGTGACTAAGTAGACCTGGATCAGCTATCAGCAGCAATCCTGTCAACTGCTTTGAGCATTTGCTTCAGTCTGCCCGATGACTCATCAGCTGCTGTGACTCTGTTTTTCCCATTTCAGACCAGTCATCTTAACACAATCCAGTTTTTTACTCATTTGGAAAACATCTAACTGCATGTGCTTTTGCACACTTTTTAAATTTGAGTTTAATTTTAGTTTTCCTTAC
The DNA here is from genome assembly GCA_907169785.1 of Menidia menidia. NCBI lineage: Eukaryota > Metazoa > Chordata > Actinopteri > Atheriniformes > Atherinopsidae > Menidia > Menidia menidia. The sequence goes on along the minus strand of CAJRST010012224.1, from coordinate 3,867,767 downwards.
ATTCAGGAATTTAGGTTGAGTCACACTTTAGATCGTGAATAAATATTTAATCAAAGAACCATTGACCTTAATTTGAAGTCTAAATTTAACTTTAACTATATCATACACTCCTGCTACTTAGTACAGGAAAGCCACAGCATTACCACAAACTGCTCTGCACTCTAATGTGGTGCTTGGTCATCAAGCTGGCTTTCTTCCCGGCATGTCCTTGACCTCAGTTACTAACAGGATTACCTTCTACTCCTCCACGTGTTGGCTCATACCTCTCAGGTGGTGAGCTTATACAGAAAGAGACTCATAGCTGGAGTAGTGAGTGGTGACAAGCGGATGGTAGAAGAGACTTGTGTGTTGTGCAGAAGCACAGAGCAGGGGAAAGGGCTCCAGATTTGTGGTAAAGATAGTAAGCATCATCCTGTCTGTACAAGTAAGGAAGACACCAGATGATGTCCGGCATTAAGTTTTAGAATAAGCTGACTTATCCTTTTTGGCCTGAGAGCATCAATATGGTTCGAGCTTGAGTTTTAGTTGAGAAAGCAGGTCACGGGAAATAACTGGGTAGTCATTTCAAATTATTATTGGGTTTTTATTTAATTCCAAGTGATATAAATTCTGAGATTTTTTCAAATTGTTATGGATCGCATCTTCTATGATGCTGTTTTAGAAGAAAATATCCAAAGTTCATATCAGAGTTACTGCTGGTGGTGGAAATCAGTCTTTCTGTGACTGATCATTTGGGATGGTTACATTGTGACAGATTATTGAGTTAACATTTTCCCTTTCTCCCCTTCCATCTCTCCATCGAAAGTATATAACAAATATTGCTACGGTTTCTCTTTATTAGAGTGAAGAGAAAATCCACCTAAACATCTCACTGGAGCAGCGTTTCCATGAGCTGGAGGTCCACTATGCTGAGGCCACCTCCCTGCTGCATCTGCAGGGGACTCTGATCCTTGACCTGCAGGTATTCCACCTTTCCTCCTAACTGCTATTTTGGGAAAAATTATCCTACTGTTTTTTTGTTTTGTTTTTTCCATGGGAGCTGCACTGTATCTTTGAATTGTTCAACAAGCCGTTTCTTTGTCCAGAATCAACTGCACAATCTGACACTCCTTGTGGATACAGTGAAAAGAAGCCCTGGCTGTTCGATCAACACAGTCCGCCCCAATCCTCTTCTAAATACTCAGGAATCTATGCACCCAGGTACGTGCTCCTATCACGCCACGCCAGCAGATGGAGCTAAACACCCCCTGTTCGCTCGAAATCTTACATCCCATGTTGCTTTTACAGATACCCACTATGTTGGTAACTGTCCCATTGACTGTGCTTCTATCTACTACAATGGAATAAGGAGGTCAGGCCTCTACACTGTGGTGCCAGCACAAGCAGGCTTGCCTGTCGAGGTTTACTGTGATATGGACACAGATGGTGAGTATGAGTTATCTGCAAGTGCTGTGCTGGTATTAAAGATAATACACTGAATACTTTGTATTCACAAGTTCGTTCTATATAAACTGTGATTAATGTTTTTGGGTGGTCATTCTAAGTCACTCTGGCAATGAATGGTCTTTGAGATACATACACTCAGTTTGTCCCAATCAAGAGAGGGACACAGCGTCTTCTTTTTTGACTCAGGTGGTGGCTGGACTGTGATCCAGCGCCGAGTCGACGGCTCTGTGAGCTTTGACCGCAGCTGGAGAGATTACAGGGATGGATTTGGTGACTTGCACTCAGAGTTCTGGCTGGGTAACAACCACATACATGACCTGAGTATCCAGGGAGACTACAGCCTCCGTATCGACCTGGAGGATTGGAGCATCCAGCACAAGCATGCCCTCTACCAGAGCTTCAGGTTGGTTTTTGTCCGTGAAAGCAGCCGACAAACGCTGCAGACCTCCAGTCTCTCATGTTTGCTCCATAACCGTTCATGCGTATGCAGTGTGGAGGATGAGGAGCATCAGTACCGGCTTCACGTGTCCGGCTTCAGTGGAACTGTGCAGGACTCCTTCAGCTGGTACCATGACAAGCAGGGCTTCAGTACACCAGACAGTGGCAACATCTGTGCCGAGATCTCACACGGTGGCTGGTGGTACAATCAGTGTTTCTATGCCAACCTTAATGGAGTCTACTACAGGGTAAGGAGACAGATTACCCTTTTTCACGGTGCACTTTAAGGACACAGGTATTACCTTTTTTCTTTATTTTGCAGGGAGGTCATTACACACCAAAAGGGCGAGGCCCGTTGGGTCCCGATGGAATCGTTTGGTACTCCTGGAAAGACTCGGACTATTACTCCATGCGCAAAGTCAGCATGATGATCCGACCACGCAATTTCCAAAGCCGTCTGTCACCGTGAGCTCGTGTCAACACGTCAGCCGGGTGGACACGGGCCGTAGCATCCCCTACAGCTGTGAGGACGACACCGTGCGGAAACACAAGCGTCATGGTGCTGCTGATCAAAAGCAAAAATCGTTTGTCGGTCTGTGGCATTTTTTTTTTTTTAAAACAATGCACATCTGCAAATGGATTCATGATCAGGAATATATTTTTGAAGACTCAAACAAGGTTTTTCTTTTCCTCAATCAGGGGAAGTCAATGCTTCATTTTATACTCCACTTTTGTACGTTAGGTTGATATTTCATCACTTTTTGCAGTCCGGCCAAGAGCAGGTACTTTCAAGAAGTTCCGAGAGAGTAAAGTTGTTCAGTTTGTGTGAGCTCCAAAGAGAAGGTTCCTGCCCCTGCAGAGCACCTCGGACTCTTGTGAATACATGGCTCATGTGTTAATGCATTTTTATGAATACTCTTTCATCAGTTAAATTTTTTCTGAAGTTTATTGAGTAATTAATTAAACTAAGTGTGTAAGAATAAAAGAGGGTTGCAGAAAGTGTTTTAAGACTATTAAAAAGCATTGAAATTGGGAAACATGCTCTGGTCTTAATTCAGTAACACTTTGAAGTTCTTTTTTTTTATTTTTAAAAACTGAATGATCCCAAATTTAACTCGAGAATATCAGTGCCAGGTATCCTGATTTGACTGAAGCTTGAAGCAGATCGCAGAAGATAGATTAACACCAGGTAACAAATATGCAACTTACAGCTAAATACTGAGTAAACCAACAGATATAACTGAAGTTATCTAAATTAATTCAACCACAAAGAATATCAAATATTCAATGAGAAATTAATTAGACAAACGTATTCATGAATGCAAACACCCACAGTAAAATTAAAATATTATGTGATGTTTAAGGACCAAACCAATTCTTTACAACATGCTGTACAATCATTAAATGTAGAAAAAAAAAGACTAAAAAGTTCACCTCCGTGCACCACACATGCTGTGAGGCCGTTTCATCTCCATTAAGAGTGACTTACCTTCAACGGGCTTTAAAGGGGATGCTGAATACTTTCGGTATTGGCAGGTTTGTGCAAACAGAGGAGACACGTGTTTACCAAAAGTAACTTCTGCGTGCTAATTTGAAACTAATTTCAAACTCTCATAAGATTGTATTCCATAACATTTTTTAAAAATGTATTTCTAAACAACTGGTAAACTGGTTTTATTTGCTCCAGTGAAGCGATAAACACACAACAGTACGTGTCCTAAAATAATCATTTCACTTTGACAAGGGCTCCTCGCAAAAGCTCTCTGTGGCCTGCACGTCCAGCTGCACCTGATGGCAGCGACAGCAGAGTGCGGGCTAAAAGGGCTCTTTCACTTCCCCCACAAGAAGGCTGCATAACATGTTCTCTTCACACAATCTGCCGACTCATTTCCATTCCCCCCCATGTCTACACAAGAATCTGCTGAAGCGAATAAGGGCCATAGTGTCCGACAATCAGCGCTGCACACCATCAAGAGAACAACATCAGGATTCATTCACACACAAACCTCTCAGTGAGTACAAATCATTGTTTAATAAATCAAACAAATTTTGCTCTTCTTTCAGCGACACCATGTAGCAAATACTTCTATACATAAAACATCATCTTAATGACAAGGGCGCCTGACACAGAGTGACATAGAGTATACATATATATATCATATATATATATATATATATCGAGGAAAGAAGAAAAGAGTGAACCAGAATAGAGACTGATTGAAAACTGAGCAAAGAAAACAAAAAAAACATCAAATAATGCATTACTTCCATGACTGTCAACTCTCCTGCTGTTAAGCCTTCATTTCAAACAACAAAATCGGATTAAACAAGGAAAACAAATATGCCCCAGGGGAACCAGCAGAGCTGAGTTTTTAACTCCAACCTGGGTTCTTGCTCTCTTTTTCCACATTTGTCTGGTGACATGTAAACTGCAGTGTCAGAGTATGTGCACATGGGGGGGGGGGCGTTGACTAATTTAAACATTTCTGTTTCAAAAGGCACAAGAGATGTGAGTATGTCAGGAAGAAGGTGGAGCTTCCTGTTAGCTTTTGAGGAAGTGCAGGATGAAAAGGGCCAAGACACTGCCAGCAGTGGACATGCAGGGAGCACACACTCTGCTTCTGTCTGCTTAAAGGCAAAGACGAATGCTTCTAAAGTTCTATACACAGCGGTGGTGAATGCAAACAGTGTTTACCAAGGCAAAAGGGTGCTTTTGGAAAGGAAATACCCGGTTATCCCCTCTGACAAAGCGGACAGCGCCTTTGGTGTTTGATGTCTGCATGTATATATTTCAGTCTGCAGATATCATTGTTGCCCAATTTGCAGATACTTTAGAAACTTAAATGGAAGATTGGAAAAACAGTAAAGTATTGCTTTAAAAGATTCCGATATAACATTTGCACACAAAGTTGTATAAAACTGTGTCCCACAGAGACTAACATGGCAGTTTAACTCAATGCAATGAAACAGTTCATGGCTGCAACAAGGTTGCACCCAGTAGGTTTACCTCTTACTTACTTCTTTACTGTGTTACAAGCTGCTGATCTGAAAGGAAAAAGTGTATGTAAATCAAGTATTTGCCATCTTTGCTGCTCTTAAAAACCTGTGTCAGCGACTTCTCTGCTCTTGAACTCATTAACTGTGCATAAACCTCAGTGAGCAGTAGTGAAAAGTAACATCCTGAGGTGGGACTGTTGGCATGGGCAGTAAAAAAATAAAAAAATAAATCACATGTGGTCAGAGTAAGAGGAATAAAGAGGGGGAATTAGATTTAAAGGGTGAGTAGACAATGGATCAGAAACTAAAACATTTGAAGATGTTGCACTGGTGTAATTTCTCATCGGGTGGCAGGAGACTGATTTCACATTGTGGTGAACTGACTGTGTGCTTGTCTCAGCTTGGCAGCAATCTGGGGGGGAGAGAGAAAAAGTTAGTTTGTAAAAAAAACAGAGAAAGGATAATGTGATGCTTTTTGTATCTTCAGTAGTACTGTGCAACAGCAGGTTACAACTAAATGAAAAAGCTGTTACAGAGTCAAATTTACTGAGATAAATGGGCTATAAAAACGTCATTACCGTCTCATAAAACTTGACTTGCTCCTCCAGGTACAACTGCATGACCCTGTTGTAGTCATAGATACGGTTGCTATGGAAGTGGTTCATCTCAGCTGCACGATAAAGAAGGGGAAACCAGGACATCAGCCAGCAGGAACTAATGAACTGTACAATTTCAATCTTTTTTTCTAAGGACTATGTAGTACCTTGTAATGCATAAGACATGGTGCTGACGCGCTTAGCCATGGTGACTTTGTCCTGAGGAGTAATTTTATTGGTGGCTACCAGCTTATCAGCTTCCTTCACCTTGTCTATGCCTGCCTGTAATCAAATTAAGGAAACAATAAAGGAGTTTTCAGATCAATAAGCCAATACTTGAGCACGATTACTTTATTTAGTCTCTTGATTGTGTTAAAAACATCAGTGTCACATCAAAGCAAGGAGAGCAGAACCATGGTGTCTTTTAAACCATTATGGGAACAAATTGATGTACAATTGTGTACAAATGTGAAGTTAGTTTAAGTTAAATCAGCGACTCTGAGCTAAATTCAAAGATCATTTTCAGCCGTTCAGACCACGGTACATTATTAAATTGTTCATACTACTGAAATGCCAAGAATAAATGCTCCCAGTCTGAGTATTTCCTCAGCAGTCTTTCAATAATGTTTTTCAATCAGTCTGGGAACTGCTACCATTCAAATTGTCATGTGAAAAACTTTTGTATTGGTGGTATTTTTCACATTTTCTAAGCACGGGAAAAGACGTACCTTATGGACTCCAATGGTGTCTGGGAAGCATCCGAGAAGACCCTTATATTCATTGTTGGTTTCCATGAGGAAGTGGAGATCTTTTCTTGGCTGGAAATTAATCAAATAATCAGAAACTAGAGCAGACAAATGGACAGAGGAAAAGGTGAGATATGCTAGCACCTAAAATTGGAACAAAAATGCCACAGTTAACCTGAGAACAGGAAATATTGCAGGGACCTGATAAGGGAGAACACAGGGGAATTTTACGATCATGGATTCAAAGGAGAGTTCTGTAGGTTGAGACAATTCCTGGATTTTAAACAGGAATGCAAATGACAAACAGATAAAAAATAAAACCACATTTAGCCTATTTAGGCCTTTGTGTCCTGAGTTGAATCCATGTCCAGACATTATCTGTGTCCAACACTAAATTGTATAACAGGTGTCACTATTCTACAGCCAATAATCCTAAGGGAGCACTGACAAATGTTGTTTGGAACAGCATATGCTTACCAGATGAATCCTCTCTCTGGAAGATGCTAGGACATCAAAAAGCCAAGAATCTACTTTATTATAGAAAAAAGGAAAACATAAACCCTGCTCATGCTATCAAAAAACTCAACAAAAACAAATAAAGGAGTCAAAGAAACATGGCTTCGCTGCCTTTGCTTTTACTGATGCTTCATGAGCTGGATACTTGGTTGAGGATGTAATTAAACCAGCACAAGGCTGTGGATATACTTATGAAATCCAATTTCATAATCATATTCGTGAGCATATTTTATTTGTATGAGAAATTCTATAGTTGTTTCTTACAAGCTTTTAAGTGGAGGGTGGAGAACCACAAATTCCAAATCCTAAACATTGTACCTAAAATCCATCTAGATGATGACAAACTGTTTCTCATTTTTTTTAAATAGTTGGGTTATGGGTACATAGTTATACAGAAGGTAGAGCCTTCATAAATTATACAGGCTTGGGGAAGTCCTCACTGTGTTACGTGGCTTGTTGAAAATTGTTAATGTTTCAGTGATTTAGAGCAAGGGCTGAGGAACCAACCTGCTCTGCCACCAACTGGGCTATCTCCTCATACGTCTTTCCTGCTGCAGTCATGGCATCCGTCAGAGTCGACTCGCCTGCAACGAAAGAGGGGTTCAAAAAGGTTTGTCAGCAGCACTTGTGGCCTACCTAATTAAGTTGAATAAATAGTGATCTGCACCTTGGTATCCACTGCTGGTGAAGACAGAGGAGAGGTTTTGGAAGGCTTTTCCGATTCTCTGGTACTCTTTTGGCAGAGCTATGGAGGACAAGTTACCAAAATACTCAGCATTATGATTTTTTTTCAACCCAAACAGTAATTAAAACACAAAGTGAGGGAGTGGCCTATGTGCGTAATAAACACTTATTTAGCCTCAGAACACTGTGTACATACGTCCTGTGCATCTCTTCCAGTGCTCTTGTCCCACGGTGAGGATTTCCTTCACGCCGTCGTCCATGGCTTTGGTAAATCTGCTAAACTGCTCACATTTCTGGTCCCTGTGAATAAGGAACACTTGTTCATAGAACTTCCAACACCTACACAACCGCACACAAGTAACGTCACTGCTTTATGAGCAGAGGTTTTACATTTGGAGAGCTCAACTTACACTTCACTGAGATCCAGGTCTGCAGCTTCCGGCTCTATCGTGGAGAAGATCATCACTCCAACTGTCTCGTCTTTTTCTGCTTTTCTCTTCCCCATTTTCCAGTCCTACACAAATTAGTACACACAGCTAATGTAACTTCTCTAAAACCTTAACTATAACTAACAACAGACAATGACGGTTCAATCTAGAACATAATGTTGTCATGGACATGCATTTAAAAAAAATAAAATCCCAGGTATGCTATGTTAAGATCCACATCAAATCCCTTTGTACCTTCTCATCCTTGTATGTGAGGAAAAGCTGAAACACCTCGCTGTAGGATACAACAGGATGTCTGCACATCCTAGTCATCCAACCTTGCAACCGCTCCATCCGCATCTTAATAAACTCTTCCTCAAAGCGGCCTTTAACAGATGGAGGGGCAGAAGAAAAGGAACAGAAAAGAACAGTGGGTTTTATATTTAGGAGTGGTGCAAACTTTTTTTTTTTTTTTACCACCTAACCATGTGCAGGTGGTGTGAGAGTCAGCAGCTTACCTGTCACCTGCTTGTCTGGTAAGGAAGGGATAGGGATGGCTGACCCAAATTTGTCCAGGAGCCTCTCATAAAGCCAATCAAAATGCTTATATCTGTGATTGACAGTCCGATTTGTGGTCTTTTAACCCAAAAACAAAACAAAAAAACACATGGAGAGGGTTAATGGCATTCACATTAGTCAATAGAAGAGAAGGGATACATGAATCTTCTTATAGATCTGGGTTTGGCCACTGTCTACACCAGGCTTGGTATGTGCTCTACATTTGACAGTCTGAGAAAGCTCCTGCACGCTTACATTGGGTGTGATTTGGTACTCGATGTAGCTCTTTAGGCCGTACATCTTCGAGCCTTTCTTGGGATCAGCCACAACACAGTCCAGCTGGCTTTCTGGGTAATGCCACACTGGACCAACCTCTCCAATCTGATGATGAAACAATATTTTGGTTTAGCCTTACAGTACAGTTAGCCATACAAATTAAATGATGTTGTTAATCTGATCTGTGAAAGGCATAACACATGTAACCTACATAAATGGATAGCTTGTCTTTGCCTTTGGGTATCTGCTTGCATAGGAGGTAGAGCTCTGGACCAGACTTGGAGAACCCGGGAAACCTGCTCAAAGACGATGCACAATTTGATTGATGAGATTGAATTTCTTGTTCTTTTACAAAGTCTGAAAAAGTAGGTTTTGAAGTGCTGTGTGTAAGAACCATTTCCAAAGCTTTAAGCATCTACTGTCTCTTACTTGTTGAGGGATATTTTCATTGAAGAGCCATGTGCGCCACCTCTTTGCATTGCCCCACTGTCTCCAGCTTCAGATTCTGCATAACCGCCAGTGGACTTGACGTCATCCCATTCGTCATCCCACTCGTCATCCTCTGCTCCTGGGATAGGTTTCATGAGTTAGTAGTTTTAGATCACAGGAACAAGACAGAACTGCTCTACACATCTTCACAAGATGTTTGGTAATCCACTTTACTTTGTGTTAAGTAGATTACTAAAATCCTCAATAAGTGGAGTGAGTAAAGGAACTGTGTGAAAATGCATTAATCAAGGCTGGGAAAAGCAATGAGAAAAATAAACTCTGTCTTAAGTCTCTTCTATCAGATGAGCAGCATTCCATTTAAGCTCTACTCTCTTAGGTGAAAGTCCTCTCAACATCATTCATCTTCCTCGCCGAGACTTTGCTTCTCTCCAGTCCACCTCGCCTGATATTGTCTGACATGATCTGTAATTTGTTAGGTCTCCCATCACTGGTTACATTTTTGGAGCTGACGCACAGGGCCAAGGGGAGGAGCAGAAGTCTAGCTTATTCTCAGAAATCTTGAATTTCAACATGCTGAAAGGTTGCTGGATGGATGGATCGCCCATTGATGCAACAATAAATACCTATCCCAGTATTACTGCAAGGCCAAGCTTCATTATTTGGCTTCAGATCAAGATAATATATACAAGGTTCTTTTAACCTATTGATATATTTGCACTAGTCTAAGGCTCCAATTTGTTGTAAGGTGCAAATAAATCATTGTTTACATTCACTAATTCGGAGACTTAAATTTGTCCTTGGGTACATTTCTTTATATTAACAGTTAACATGCATTAAGGCAGGGCTTACAAAGGGCACAATTAGCTAAAGGTAATCAGCAGCCAAAAATCACAGATAATGAATTTTCTATTCACTCTTTATACAAAGTTGAGCAAGTCCAGCGAACTTGTCGGCGTATGATCCCTTAAAGGACAGAGGCTTTTTAACTGTGTCTTTGTTGCTGTCTGTATGACATGCTATTAAACAAAAATAAAAGAAAGCCACATGTGTTAATAAAGTGTTAATATCCAATAACACACACGTGCTTTAACAGAAAAATGACTCATAAGTACTGTGGTGGAAAGTTACACTCATCATTAGCATTTATTGCCAATCCACACAAAAATAAGGAAGCTTCCAACAAGTGATAAATCGGTACCTGCGTTATCAATTAGGTAAGGATATGGGTAGATGTCTTTGGCAAAAGAGAGAGAAAGAAAAAGTCTGTTATTCATTCTCCTTACAGTCCATCTCCTGTGTTCTTTTACAAAAGCAACTGGAGAATTGGAAGATCCAGGGCAAATAATTTGCCCCTCTGAGTCATGAATGAGGTTAACTTTTCCAGTCTGGCAAAAACAAAATAATGACTCGATGGTCCTGCTCACATGCTGGAGCATCTCAGTGGAGGAACTGTAGAACTAAAAAGGAGCAGATCTGAGGGAGAAAGTCTTTCCCCTAAAGAGAGGATGACCAAAATTGCCCAAATTCCATCTTACTAACTGGATTTTCCCAGTCCATCTCATTTGGTGTAAAGCTGAGCAGATAATAAAAAGTAGAATGTAAAAACATTCTTCACAGTATGTCCTAATTCTAAATTCTTACATCTCACATGAATAATGGCAAAAAAGACAAACAAACCCCAAAATCGTCATACTTCTGTTAATGAACACTCATTAGTCCCATTCTGGGACAGAAACTTTAAGGTTGGAAAACCAGCTCATGGTTCAAACATTTACACTGGATGTTTACCGAGAGGCTGAGAGCTGTGGAACGCAGCAAGCTCTTCCCTGAAAAAAAGCATCCCAACAAAGAGGCGACTGTGACCAAACCGAGTCAGGAGCCGCATAATCTACAGTACATGTGCTGCCCTGAGCGCCATTCAACACTGATTAAAAAAACACATTGATCTGTAAAATATTAAGTGTCCTCTAATTTAACATACCTAAGATCTTAAATAAAAAATGAGTCATTTATAAAAAGAAATAAAAGAACTGAACAATTACAGTTAGCTGATCATTATGGAAACAATGCCGGCATATACAAACACTCCTAAAGACCTCACACTTCACCATGTTTGACTTAAAGCTTAAGAGTTTTTTTCTGTTTATTTTTACCTGGGCCTTGGTAAGCCTGAGGGTGGCCCTGTGATACAGAGGCCCAGGGGTCAGCAGCAGTCTTCCCAGTCTGGGTGCCCTCTGGATTAGAAGCCCAATTGCTGTTGGAGCCCCCTGACGGGTCCGCGCCCCAGGCCGGCCAGGTATCGTTCCCATTACTAGCCTGCAAGAGACAGAGACACTGTCAGGGTTGAGAGCGAGGGCCGTAACGGGGCAGAGACAGGACAGAGACTCTGTTTGTTTAATAGGAAGCTGACAGCAGTCTTCAAACAACATGCTTTTCCGAGCATGTAACACAGGCCTGGCCTCCAACGGGGAATCTGTGACTGAACAGCAGCAGGGTGGTTTGTCAATGCTGCTCCACGGAAAAGCTACTAAAGTATCCGAAAGGCACATGCTTACACACAAACACTACTTTTAAAGTTATGGTTTTGTCACTTAAGAACTCAAAATAAAACTACATGCCATGCTTCTTATTTTGCAGGAACAGGCATGCAGACGAGAGTGTGTGTGTGTACATATGTGCATTTAGTGAGCCTAATGCTAGCCAACCATTTAGCCCCTGAGACTTCAAAGTGGATTGCTGCCATAACATAAACAAATTAACACCCTCAGTGAATGGAAGGTGCTTGGAAAACCCTGCCACGGTATTTTCTTTTATATGGAGTTTTTAATACATTCATTACATATGCACAAATGTAACAAATGGCAAAACAAAAAATCATTTACATTTAAAATCATTCAGAAAACGCGTATGTCGATGTCAAATGATTTATGGTCCTTATAGCCAATCATTCATCTTTTCACCGTGGTGCTGATTGAAATCATTCAGGGTGGGAGTCGATTGCTCTGATCTGTGAGTTGTGTATCTGCACAGGAGTGCAGGGTGAATGGAGTTGGTGAGATCATGCTTTCTGCAGGCAGTGGGAGAAGGAGGGGGACTTTGCCAAATGAGATGGTTCTGGGTTGAGAACAGTGAGGGCAAGAAGGTTTTGGTTCATGCCTCTGGTCTCACCCACCACCCTCAAGTGGCGATTACCTCATCAGGGGATGAAAGGAAGGGGGAAACTGGGGTGTCGGGGGTGTCTGGCTGGGGACTCAAAGCCCCAGCATCCACCTTGAGGGGTAAAAAAAAAAAAAGGTGACATCATCACAAAACGGCAGCTGTTCAGGTAAACACAGAGAAGGGTGGGGGGGGGTTAGGGTGACGTGCTTGTGTGTGTGTCTGTGCGTGTGTGAGCACAGTTGCGAGGTCACAGGATACAGCAGCTGACACATATCCTGCTTCCATTGAAAAACATACGGCACCTCTTTTTGTTTCTGCTGACCCAAAGATCTCGATAATGTAGAATTTCCTCCCTGCCCTACATATCTAAAATGTAAATCAGTTTTCAATGACGTGTCTGCTGAGAATATCTTCCACAGCAGCTGCTCTCACTTCTGCATCCGGTGCACACAGAGACTAAAACAAATCCTGCCACCATTCACTTCTGCTTTCTAACTTTTCTTTGTTGCCGACGTGCTCTGCACACATTTCTTAGAAGAAGAGTGGAAATACGACAGCAGACAGCCTGACAGCTGATGCTTTGGTGTTTTCTTAGCTTTTTTGCCCCCCCCTGGGGGTTTTCCGGCGTGCACTGCATCACCGGTTGGTTGCATTACCTGGTGCGGTGCGGATGCTGATGCAGGTGCAAATGCATCGAAGAAAGACAAGTCTGAGGCCGCAACATTTCCCACACTTGGAGTAGTTACTGTGGTTCCTGCTCCTTGGAACACAGGGAACGACTTATTGAGCTGTAAATTAAATAACAAAAGAATGACATATTCCAGTTAGGCAAAGAGATCCAGATATTCCACTCCAACTGAAAGATTTCCAAAGGTATAATCCCTTTTAGTAATGTGACCATCACATCAGCAGTCCTCTTCCACTGAGACACTTTAATATCCTCAATAAAATTCAGTTGTTTGACAGTTTTTAGACTGAGAGAGAGAGTAGCAGAATGAGAAACTGTGCTCGTGTGTTTCTGTCAAACGTCTGTGATTGTTTTCGATCTGAACACAGAATCTAAACAGTCTGGAAGCAGTTGGTAAAGTTACTTAAGGACAGGAAAACCACACTGATTCACATGAGCCTGCTTGCAAACAAGCTGAATTAATCTATGTCTCATGTCTACCCAAAGAGACCACATTATTAGATGCTGCAGAAAGTGTTTAAAGCAAATCTAAATTCTTAATCAGACTCTTTCTCTGCCTCTTCCTGAATGTTTTTAGAGTGAATCATATCCACATAATGAAGTCAGAGTTACTGGATCAAGCTGGACTCACACTCACATGCACATTCAAACACTCTAATCAGCAGATCCCTAAAGGAGGCACATCCTGTTATGATAGTAGTTTAAGAGACAGCACCACAGTGTGTAGACGTATCCCTTCTTTGATAATGTTCCCCAAACACCATCACCATCTAAACCTTCAAACTTACCTCAATGTAATCTTCAGGCACCAGTCCAACCTCCCCTCGGGAGTTCTGTGCTTCAATCCACCCGCCTCCAATACTCTGAAATAATGTGACAGACAGCAAAATATTAGCATGAGCGGCCTGGGCCGGCAGAGTACTGGTGAGTCCTGCATTTTGCTTTGTATGAGGGGAATATGAAAACAAACCCAGAAACCGCTCAATGAACCTAGAGTACACAAAACTGAAGTGTTTGTGTTAAGGAATCAAGTAATGGCCAGGTTTAACAACTACCAGGGAGACGTCCTCCCCAGACTGTTTATCTGGCTAAAGGAATAGTGCTGTTTTCCTGATACACAAAGTCCTAACAGACTTAGATTAGCAAAGTATGTAGGTCAGAACACAGTCAGTGATCTTTGAACTGTTGGCAACGGACAGTTATGACATCATGTTTGCTGAGTTTTTCCGCCTTTTTGTCCTTTAGTAGAACATATTTACGACACCCACAGCTGCAGTTCAGTGTGAGATCGTGACTTTTATAGGACTGTTCATTTATATAATAATGCTACAGGCAGAGCTTCTTAATCATTTCATTACATGCTGTAATAGGCTGGGTTTTAGTGGATATTCTGAGGCATAAGTTTATTAGTTAAATTGACAACAATGTGGTGTATATCAATTCCAAATGATCACAAATTGAAAGTCAAAGTTTTTATGCTCATACATAAAGCATATACATACATAAAAAACTAATATTAACGAGTAAAAACAGTTATTTATAGCAGGTCATTTATTTAACGCGGTTTTCTGTAGTTTTAACATGTGGGAGAATCTGAAATTGTGCACTTTATTAAAGAGAAAACACAAAGTCAATGTATCATTTACCTGATTGGTGACAGTAATTGTCTCGCCTTCTTTCACCGTCAACTCATTGTTTCCAGGCTCAGCAGTGAAGTCATATAAAACCTGTGCCTGGGGACGATCAAGGAAAGGCTTACTGGCTGATTAATGGACAATGTTATGTGCAAACACACACACACACGACGTCACAGTCAATAAACACCGGTGGCAAACTGAGAAATAAGGGCAGAGTGAAACAGGCCAAACTAGTTCTTCAGAACTTGTGCTAACACTTGATGATCTTCCAAAACTAACTTTTTTCCAAGCCTGAAAAACTCAATCAAAACAAGGCCAGAACCCCAAACTGATTCAGCTGTATTTTCTGACCTACATCAGTTAATCTGTCCCCTCCCCACAGGAGCTCACACACAGATTCATTCAGCAGTGCGTGGAAGCAGAGTGAGGAATATTCCAATGTGGTGTGAGCAACTTAAACAGTATCAAAACCACTAATGTGTTCATAAGTCGCAGAGCTGTAACACAGCAGGTGTTACTTTATTCACCATGACAGTTCAAAGTGACACGTTTTAAGCGTGACACCAAAATGAAAAGCTTCCACACTCCACTGGTGAGAAAAATCAACAAAAATAAATGTTTACACAGCACAGTTTTTTAACATCTCAACACCAATTGTTATTCAAGTTTGAGGTGTGCTTTGTCTTGAACTTCCAGCTCATTAGCTAAAAATAATAATTGTTGCGAGAGCTCTGAACAATGCGTTTATTAAACTTAGTTTTTTTTGTGGAAAGAATCTAAAGATAAGCAGCTTTCAATTTCTATTTATATCAATAAAATGACACATTATTAAACTCGACAACAATTGATCTGGTCTGCAGCTTTTACCGTACCACTTTATAGAGAACGTTTGTACTATAGAACTGTCTGCATCAGTTTCAGACTCAGTTTCAAAATATGTCCAGTCAATTATTAATACATTAATACACCTGCAACAATTTACTGGTTAGTAAGACGTTTATCAAAAATTGCCAGGCTCTGAATAAGCCCAGATCTTGTTGGAACTTACACAGTTAAACGGCTGAAATCAGGCAAGCAGATGTTCTTAGATGTTTACCAGATGTTCTGACAGTCAAACATCCAGACACAAATAAATGGGTGAATGTGGCATGGCAGTGGCTTATTGTTAGTCTCTGAGGAAAATTTCCCATTCATAAGTGATATGCTCACATTTAAAAAACTTTTAGGACACTCTTTTCAATCCGACTTTTGATCCAAGCAGGACTAGACACCTTTGGTTTATCCACTGTCTCTATTTCAGTTCAACATATGGTAAATGCATTGATGAGATTATTATGATATCAATATGAAGTGAGGAGTTCTGCTTAATAACATTTCCTTTGGGGTAGCTCAAGCATATTTCATTTCTTATTACTTTACTTCTACATAGTTTTTAAAACAGCTCGGTTTTTATTCCTCTGAACCTAAAGACTACATTTCCCAGAGTTCCTCCGGATGACCCGCACTGGGGAGGTAGTAAAATGTCACAAGACACTTTCTTAATGAGGCACATTTTCCATGTATACCTAAAAAAACAATGGTCTCGCATCTAAAGCACACCTGGGTGCTGTAACCCCCACCCTATGACACGTTTCTGGCAACAGACGGCTTCGTTTTGTGTAGCTGTTCGTGTGTAGCTTGTCGAGTTCAGCGTAAAACTGATAAACTACAAGTGAGTCCGCTGTTCGCGCTATAAGTAAAAACAACTGTCAGCGGAAAAAACAAGCGGCAGCAAAGCCCGTTTGTCGTTTCAACAGAGCCCAGGAAAGTTGAGAGGCCTACCTTAAACGCCATTGTGGCAGCATTGATCAATCATTACAAAAAAAAGAGGCCCGGTAGTATTCAAGATCTCCCGTCCTCAGCTGGACATTTCTCTCCCCCCAAGTTGCTCTTCAACTGCTGGCGAAGAAAACACGACAACTCCTCCCGCTGGAAAGCCGCCCCGACGCACTCATGAATCCACTATTAAAATCTCTCGATCGTTTTAAAAACTCCGAAAAGAGCAACGAAAAAGGAAAAAAGATAAGCGGGAAGAAAAAACCAGAACGCAGCTACTGCCAAGTTTGGAGCGAGAGCTGCTGACAGCAGTGAGGAGGGAGTGACCTGAGGCAGAAACCGAGAGAAACCGGAAAGGTAGCTCCACTCTCCCACGGAGAATAGAGAGCCCCAAATGCAACATGATCCACCAATA
>CAJRST010012224.1:3777906-3850908 GCA_907169785.1 Menidia menidia | reverse complement strand
AACAACATTTGGCTGAAGGTTGTTTTATGCATAGGTTTTCACTACAAAATTCCAGAGACTCTATAGCTGTGGTGAGAAATAACATGAAAATCATGGATACTTTAATTTTCATCATAGTAGCCGTAAGAAATAGTGTGCTTAATCAAACCTTGAATCTCTTTGATGAAGGCTTACCTCTCAGGTTTGGCACAGTGTTTGTAACTTATAGCCTGTTTTATTGTTGATCTAATTCTCAGTGTAGAGCTCAGGTTTCCTGCCCAGCTGACCGTAAAATTCACTGCACAGTTTTTTCGTCTCATCTGGACGTTCCTGTACACTGCTTTAAGAAGGGTGTTTTCAATTCAAGCATAACAAAGGGTCTCAACAAAGCAAAGGGATATTTTTTCAACTCAACGCCCCAAATGCTTTACAGTTTCTGTAATGTGACCTGTAGGAGTCTTTCCAGTTTCACGCAAGAAACTGCGTGTTCTAGTTCGAACCTCTCAAAAACACTTAATCTTGGAAGGTAACCATGTGAAAAGTTCATCGTTTCCATATTCCCTTCCACAGCTTAGTTATTGTTCCTGTGACTTTTCATGTGTCTTAATTGAGATCATTACCTACCACATAGGCTCAACCCGTCAAAATAATCTACGCTTACGGAACAACCGATGACATCAAATACCATGGAGCCCGCAGGGGCACCAAAGAAGTAAATCTGCTCAACTACATGCCAAGATACACCCAACCCAACAGCAAATACATCAGTGCCAAAGTGGACAATGTAAGAATGTCTGTACACATTTGGGACAGTGACTGTCGATAAATAGGGTTGATACATGACAAAGAAAAAATGATGTGCTCATTATGACGTCTATCATTGACAGGTCACTCTCCCTGCTTATGATACTTACTATCACTGCAAGATTATGAAGTTTCCTGAAATGAAAACGAAACATCACATTTATCAGGTAATAATCTAAAGTAGTAATCTTTATGTAATCTGTATCTTTAAAACACATTCAACCTTCTTTATAGAAGCATTGAGTCTGTGATGTGATGGTACATATCAAAATCAGGTGCACCATGAATTTATCAGTTCGTTTTCCCCTAAGATTGAGCCAGAGATTGACCACTTGGATGTCGTTCATCATATGGTGCTGTATCGCTGCCCGGCCTTCATAACAGAACCTTCTGAGAAGCCGTGCTACACAGACGCCATGGGGAAAGCCTGCTTTGCAGTAATGGCCTCATGGGGAGTTGGAGGAGGGGTGAGGGCAAATCAAGTTTTCCATGTTCTAGTTTTTTTGTTTTGTTTTTCTTTTAATTTTCCTTTTGTCTGTCTTTGGTGAATATCCACATAAGCATGTGCGTGTGAAGTGTAAAGGGACAGCCCCCCTTCCACGATAAAGTACTCCACTATTTAGCACAGTTTCAAAGTTTATCTCTGAAATCTCTCCGAGGTATATGACCTTCCTGAAAATGCTGGTATTCCCATCGGAGGAGTGCACAGTGATACGTTCTATAGGCTGGAGATCCATTACAACAACCCTCAAAAGAAAAGAGGTATTATCCCTTATGACTACGTTATGGTATTTTTTGTTTTGTCACTTTTTTTCACTCACATCTTGTTTTTATGTTTGTCTTTCCCATGATTTGTAGACATTACAGACAGCTCAGGACTAAGACTTTACTACACAGACAAACTCCGGCAGCATGATGCGGGCATTTTAACCACAGGTGTGCTGCCAATGGCTGGAATGAAGTACAATATCCCTCCAAAAGCTGCTCAGTTTCACACCTACAGCATTTGTAATACCTCCCACTTTGAGCAGGTAGGCAGCTCAGCAAAACTGATTTGAAATGACAGACGTGTGTGTGCACATAGTCCAGCTACGTCAATACAAGTTTGACATTTCAACCCACAGCTTATGAACCCTGTGCCGGACATTCAAGTGTATGCTGTGCTCTTGCACACTCACTTGGCTGGAAGGAAAGTACGGGTTGGCCACTTCAGGTAAGAATAACAGAAGGGCTTGTTTTCCATCAGCTGCCCACTGGATTGCAGTACAGACATAACATGTTTTATTGCTATTTTTATATCTCCCATTGCTGATTTCTGTAGAAATGGAAAGCAGATAGACTTCTTGGGTGTGGATGAAAACTACAACTTTGATATTCAACAAATTGTGAATTTAGGGGGCATCAAGACAATAAAAAAGGTGAAAAAAAAGGATTTTAAGTTTTAGGAGATAACTGTTGTGATGGTCTTTCACAATGCTTTGCCTCGCTTTGCTTTCACTGCAGGGTGATGAGATCTCAGTGGAGTGCACTTACAGTACCACAGATCGCTCTGAAGCCACTAAGGTGGGTGCGCACTGCTGTTAGATCAAAACATGTTGAAAGAAATCTGATTTTTTTTCATGTACCAAATGAGCAGTACAACAGTTTATGTATTGATACATGGGGCAGTTATATTATATGTAACATTAAACAATATAACCATATCCAGGACAATGTGTTGAGAAAAATCTGTTTTGATGATCAATTTGAAGACATAAAGAGAAATATTGCAATTATTTTATATATTAAATAGCTTCCATGGTAATGACTTCCCCCCTTTCAGATGGGTTTAGGCACCACTGATGAGATGTGCTTGGCCTTCCTGTTCTACTACCCTGCCATCAGCATCAGCTCCTGCATTAGCCATCCTTCTACAAATCTTTTAGTGAACACAAGTGGCCAGTAAGACTCAATGTGTCCTTTATAAACAAACTTACCACGTGTAGTACAGGTCTTTATCTATTTTTCGATCAAGACACATCTTGCTGTGCTCTTTTTCTTATTTCTTCTGTGATCATTTACTGCAGAGTATCAGTGGAAACTGCAGGAAATAAGTATGAGACCACGTTGAAGACTCTGCAGCAAACTGAGGTTATCTCTGATGACAAAGTAAGAGGCAGTCTAATTTGTTTTATGTCCAATTATTAAAACCTTCAATTGAAAATTCCAGAATTGTGCTATGTTTTATTCAGTCTCCGGTGGTGTCCGACAATTGAGCTTAATCTATTTTTTTTCTTTAATTGCTTTTTTTCCTTTAATTTTTTTACATAGCCATTGCAATAGTTTTTCTATTACACATTTGTCCATATTGTAGACAAATGTATGCCCCTTATTCAGTATGGACAGATTTTCACATTTCTTGTTCCTTTGTTTATTCATCACCCACATTAGTCTGAAACGCCTAAGTTGAGGTCACAGCTAACAAAGCAATCTGTCAATTTTGTTTTCTCCAGCGTCTCAGACACTCCTGACACATTTCTCACATTTGACCATCTTTTCTTTTCACAGAATAATGTTAAAGTTTACAGAAACTCTTTCATCCGGGACATGATGAAGACACCCACAGTTGATTGTCGAATGCAAAATGCAGCATGCAGTATCAGTAATTCCTGGAGGATGAGCACAGGAGGAATCGTACTTTTGCTGCTCTGGATTGCCACAGAGTAACATGGTTCTACGTTCAAAAGATACAGTGTCTACAGTAATAGCAATAAAGTCAGATCTTCCCTCAATCAATCCGAATGAAACTAAGTATTTTGGAAAAAGCTGTAAGTAAAAAAAAAGGGTTTTCTTGATTCTAAATTGTGGGCATTTCATTTTCTTGTTTTTAATTTCCTCAATTAGACAAAACATCCATTTTTGTCTTGTAACTGTATCTTTTGTCTTTTTCCAATACTTTGTTACATGCTGTACTTGGAAAACCTATTCTATGTAAAACAAACATCATATAATTGCATTAAAAAAACACATGGCACTACCACACTTTTCCCACTGTTTCTGTATGTTTATTCTATCTATTCTATTCACTGCAGATGTAAATGTTAGCTGGTATAGACGTTATGAAATAATCCATTATTCCTTACTTAGTAAAAGAAAAAGATATTCCTGATTCTAACTGCGACAGTAAAGTAGTTTTCTATCGCAGTTCTACGGTCTTTCCTCCAGATGGCGCTCCAACTCAGCCAGCTCAACTTGTCACAGACTGCAATCAGAGAATGAATGTGCATAGCTAGCTAGCTGATAGCTTCGGCAATGTTGTCACTATCAGAATGATATCACAGCGGGACCGAGGAGAACTCGCCAGGTTTTACACTGTGACGGATCCGAAAAAGCACCAGAAAGGCTACACTGTATATAAAGTCACCGCAAGAGTAAGTAAATAGAGACTATATGCTCTGACAGTTAAGCTAATGCTAGCTGTTTTTAATTGAGCTAGCATGAGCTGATATAGCTGAGCTACTGTACTGAATATGCAGAGTATTAAACCGCTAAATAATGGGCTGACAGTAGTAGCACCTTAAATACACGAATAGTGTAAATGGGGAATATTCACACGTTGTTGTGTTTTAAAGGACTGGGTTGTATGTTTGTCTTTTGTGTGTGTTTTAGCTGCTTATCATAACCAGCATTATTAAGCAGATTGTTGGGCAGTATGCTAATGTCATGCTACAAGGCAAAAAAACAAAAACAAACACTGGGTCATATAAGCATGGGAAACTTGGGGAACCTCAACCTATCATTAATAATCTATTCTCATCTAAATGTTTTGGGATCGTTAGCCAATCAGCCCTCAAGGCTTGAACTATTGACTCCCAAACCCACCTGACAAGAAGTGAAACACCTGGGGTCCACATGATAAAGCAGACTTCACGTCCATAGGGTTTGTTTTGATTGTCATGTAAAAAAATGTGTTTTTGTCAACGTCTTTTTTTGTTGTTTCCTTTCTTTTTGCAATGGTTATTCACTGGGTGATTGTTTTACATAGTGACTACTCTTATGAGACTATTATCTCGAAACTAACCTACTCTGGGAAAAGGTTTTAATTTGCAGCTTAACCAGCCATGGTAATACTAATACTAGTATACTAATACTAGTCTTACTAAGCCACTAATTCTCCTTCTCTAGTGTTTCTTCTCAATTGAAAGAGACACAAAACGGTGATGTAAACAATATGGGTCTGCTTTGAGTCTCTTTGTGGCTGTCATTTGTTATTTGACATATTTCTATTGTTCATTTTTTATAATTATTTTTATTATCATTATTACTATTAATTTTTCTTGGTCTCCAATATGAACCCCTTTAAATCTCAGAAAATATTGCGTAGTTGAAATAAAATCCTACACACCAACACTGAAAATTTTCGTTGCCTAATGATAAAGGTACCACTTTAGTCATTCAGTCACCACAAAGTTCAGGGACTACGAGGAGAGGCTGTATTTTCTTTGTCTCCAATCGGCTGACAGCCTACATATTATGACTATTGGTGATGTCCCGTTCTAACACTCAACACTTTGGTCATTTGCTTTATAATGCAGTCATTGTGACACTTGGAGCTGTGTGCCCTCGGCTCTTGTGACTGCCTCGCAAGAAAGCGGTCGCAGTGAAAACAGGAAACACTTCTCTGGAGTTTCAACATCCATGACTTCTTTTCTCCTTCTTTCTCATAGATAATATCAAGGAAGAACCCAGAGGATGTCCAAGAGGTAAGACATATAGTCGCCACCTTTTATTTGTAACTTTTGCAACTTTTTAAACCTTCAGTAAGTGAGCACATAGAACGCAATTTAAATTCTGTGCGATTGTTGGTGAAATATGTCCCAAAGATTTTTATTTATTTATTTTAGATAGTGACAGAGACATTG
The DNA here is from genome assembly GCA_907169785.1 of Menidia menidia. Taxonomy (NCBI): domain Eukaryota; kingdom Metazoa; phylum Chordata; class Actinopteri; order Atheriniformes; family Atherinopsidae; genus Menidia; species Menidia menidia. The sequence goes on along the minus strand of CAJRST010012224.1, from coordinate 3,845,224 downwards.
GTCTGACACTCAAGGCTATTTCTTCCATTTAGAGCAGACTGAGGAATGCAGTCAAGCCTGGACCCAAAGCTAATGAAACGGGCATGATGTCCATTACTGCATGTGTGTCTAAGAGACAGAGCAAGAGAGTTTTGTCTTGAAACGCACGTACTTCCATTTCTAAGTTGTGACTCTGTTTGGCAGTAGTGTTACTCCTCTCAAACACACACTGCCAGTTTAGGATTGTATGTTAATGTTATGGCGTTTTGTTTTGCTTTAATAACTTTAGAAAGGCATGTGAGAAAAACCTGTATTTAAGGCTTTGTTGCATAATGTGCTGTTGCCTTGAGGATTTTAACTTGACATATGAATTGTGTTAGCTCTACCTCGGCGTTGTAGCATTTGTGCAGTTGCTTGGTGAACAAAACCGATGTTTTATATCTGTTACTCAAACTGATTGATTCCTCTTCTGCTCGGTAAGTTGCCTGCCTGCTCTCTCTTTCCCCTGTAGATAATAGTATGGAAGAGATACAGTGATTTCCGGAGACTACATCACAATCTCTGGCAGCTGCACAAGAAAATATGTAGCCAGTCTGAGCTTTTTCCTCCCTTTGCCAAGGCCAAAGTCTTTGGTGAGAAACAGTTCTTCTTCTGTCACTTGTGTCAAATTTAGCTTGATAAATGACTGGAGACCTAAAAGCCTGCTAAAAAAACGACACTCTCTTACTGCTCTATCCCAACGAGGCAGTTTAGTGTTATTGTGCTATAAGTAGACCAAGTTGTTGCTGATCTTTTGGATGATGACATGAGTATGTGTTTGTAATTGTGTCTGCATTTTTAGGTCGATTTGACGACTCAGTGATCGAAGAAAGAAGACAGTGCTCTGAGGACCTCCTACAGTTCTCTGCAAATATTCCAGCGTTATACAATAGCCAGCACATCCAAGAGTTTTTCAAGGTACCATTCTCACTAAAGCGGTGACTTCTGTGTTACCCCAGAAAGACTATTGGGTGCATTCTCTTTTTCTCAGGGAGGTGAGGTCCATGACGGCTCAGAGCTCATTGGCCCAGCTGAGCCCTTTTCTGACTTCCTTGCTGATAGTTTATCAGACTGTAGTTCTGATGGTACGTTGTTGTGAAATTTGTCTTCCCCCAAATCAGCGTCCCTTGTGATGTATGAAGGTTTTTGTCTCGGTCTTGCTTAGAAATGTGTGGATTTGTTTTTTTAGTTCAAAGAGACATCAGTGGTGCAGATGATTTGACCCTCACATCTGAATATGGAGGTAAGGTTTGCCCCCAGTGTCTGCATAGCACAACAAGTTTTATCTTAGTGACACAAAAACACGTTTGTGTATATTTGAATGTCTGTTTTTTTTCTTCTTGTCTATTTCAGGCCCGTCCAGTGACAGTGACCTGACCTCTCTCGCAGTCGATACAGACTCATTGGCCGGGTTGGATGATGGCATGGCCTCAGGTCGCACCTCCCCTAACCAGCCACATGGGGGAGCCCCTAACATTAGTAGTAGCTGCAGCCCTCGCTTGCCCTCCTTCCATGACCGTCGGACCCCATCACCTGCCCCCGTCCCTGCTTCTTCAGCCCCTAACCCTGACGTCAGCTGGCCAAGTCGAACAGGAGTCTTTTCTGGAAGTCTGAATAGTGGAAGTGTTGCAAAGCCTAAGGACGTCAAGTCAGACTACCTTGACAAAGCCAGTGAGCTCATCTGTGTTGCTGTCCAAAAAGAGAAAGAACAGGACTACCTGGCAGCGTTTTCTTTCTACCGTAGCGGAGTCGACCTGCTTCTGCAAGGAGTACAAGGTCAGAAAATACACTTTGTTGTCAGTTTTTTATTTTATGAAAACATTTAAATGCCTTGTTGCTTAAAGTTAAAAGAAAGAGCAAAACCATCATAATCACCAACCAGTAATTAAAATTGTGAAGATTCTTCTAAAAAAAGAGCTAATCTGACAGAGTTTATATACCTAGATAGAGAGCTGAGGTGACCTGCAATCTCTTACACCGGGGTCTTTTAGATGCAGTGGGCTGTTGGTCTGTGTGAATCGGGCTCTTTTATAAAAGTTAAACATTATGCTGTAAGAAAAAACTGGACCAGGCTTTAGGGTCCTTTCTTTGTGTCACTGTAAAAAGAATGTGTCTTTGGTTGACAGGAAAAACATACATCAGATCTGTTAGTGCTGCATGAATGGTGCTTTTACAAAACCAAAAAAGATGAAAGGGGATATTACAGTGAGAGACGGTGCATTTTCTGACTGAATAAAATGAGAAAGCTTGAGGCGTAGCTGAAATTTGGTGAAGGTGAAAGCTGGAATTTGATTTTGATAATCAACTTTATCCGGTAAACTCAAAAAGAAGGGTTTTATTTAGTTTTGTATGATGTCATGATAAAGGCACAATCATTGGCTGATCATTCAAAGCTTTTACATGACTTTAGAAAAATAAAAAAATAACAGAGCTCATTCTTCAGGTGAGCCAAGTGCTGCCCGACGAGAGGCAGTGAAGAAGAAGACTGCTGAATATCTTATGCGTGCAGAGCAGATATCCAGTCAGCATCTGAGAAGTAACATGGGCCAAGGGTCAACACAGACGGTGGTGAGTGGGTGCTGAACGTCACCAGCCCTATACTTTGACTTGCATTATTGTATTATAAATGTTTCTCACTGTTTGTCTTTTTTTTCTGTAAAATGTTGTAAGACATCATAATAAATAGAAAAACTGCGTATTTGGTAGGTATTGAAAGTTTCCCTCAGTTTTACTAATATCATAATTATTTATGAATTTTCTTCCAAAGGCATTCGGGGCACAGTGCTGCTCTTCCTCTGGCAGAGGAGGGCAGCAGAGTCCATCTGAAGAGCTGACAGCTTACAGGGTGTTAGGAGTCATAGATAAGGTAAGTCTGCCTTTTACTAGTCGTGTAACCAGTTCTGGTGTTTCATGTCTGATGTGTGTGTTATGAAGTCACCGGAAGATAAGCTGCTCTTTTTGGAAAGTACACATTTCTCTTTAAGTCAGGATTTTCTCCACATGATAGCAGTCAGGTGGAGCTGAAACAGATTTATTCAAGCATAACCCCCACCAAAAATATGTACTATATCCATCTCAGGTTTCTCCTTTTTGTGCCCTTATCTTATTCTACAAGCTCTTTTATCTGCAGCAATAAAACGTAATGGATATACTCGATGTATGGCAAGGGCTGTGTGTGAGTATGCTTGGCCTCAGTTATGACTACCACAAGGTCAGTTTAGGTTGCTGGTCCTCTCAACCAGCTGCCGGTGAAGCAACTTCACCACTCAGCCATGAAATGACTTGGCAGGCAGCTCAGAGAATGACACACAACATTGAATCTATGATGCTCATCCTACACACACGCTCACAACACCGTAAGGAAAATGTTGACACAATACCAGCACATGTTGGTGCGCAGAGGTGGGCCCAAAATACACAATGTTTCGGAAGCTACTCGAGCATACTGACAAAGAAAATATCCATTAAAGTCTGGCTCTTCCCTTCTCTTTTCCCTCCTCCCACTTACTCCTTTCACTTTAAACGAGGACAGAGGGGACAGATGGAGAGAGCTCCTCACCCTATTGCCCCCACCCCCCCACCCCATCCCACCTCTCCCTGATGTTTGCTTCTTAATTATATTAGCACCCTGGCTAGCACCACCACTCTGTTTACTCACAGCTCCATTCATATCCATTTAGCCTGCACCTGTTTCGTCCCAGTCAGGGTCGCACCCGCAATACACGCCGAGCACTACACACAAACACACACCAGGTCACACACATATGCTCAAGCTCTCCCCTGAGAGTGTGATGGAGCACAAGAGCAATGGAGATGTCAGAGAGAAAAGGGGGGGCTGATGAAAGAAGGAAATTAAGATATTTGGAAGAAAAAGGGAGAGACAGTTTTGGAAAGTGAAATGAGTAATGGTAGGATCTGCTTTTCTTTGTAAAATTGGGTGCTTCTGGATGATTTAGAGAGGACACTGACAACCATGGCTGTCTTTTATGATATATTGCTTCAGTCTGTGGTGATATTTCAAGGAGCGCATATGCTCAAAAATAGGGGAGGAAAAAAGCACATCTCATTTAAACAGAAATATGAACAAACATTCTTATTTTTCTGTTTCCTGTTCCCATTTTTTCCATTTTTAAATTTATAAAATGCTTGTGGATATTGGAAAGTTGCCCTCATTGAGTGTTATAACTTTATAATTTTAGTGTACTTTATGGGACAAGGACTTTATTCACTTAACACAGCAGGGTCCAGCACTGTAGTGCCAGTTTTTCTTGTTATAATTTAGGGACATACATTCATCTTTCAGTGACCCATGTGTTGACTCAATCTTGTCACTGAAAAACTCTTCCCTCGAGGGCACATCATCTCAGACTGCACATGTCTCTTTACACCCAGCAATTAATGGCACTCTCCCAACACAGGTTCTTCTGGTCATGGACAAGAGAACACAGGAGACGTTCATCCTGAAAGTAAGTGTCATTCGTGCATGTGTGTGCGTGTTTTTGCAATGACTCCTCATCGTCCTGACTGTAAGTGTGAAGTGTGCCAGAAGCCCCTGTGTGTGACCGGTGTAATTGATTCTAATGGGCCTGTCTCTGTCAGCTCCTCTGCTCTCAGGTGTGCGACGTGTGCCAGATGCCAACATACTACGCAGGCACAAATGACTGCACGCACACGCATACGTGCACAAGCCCTCACGCTCGCACACAGTGTGAACTTTACATGTAGTGCTGATAGATTTGTGTGGCTCCTTTAGAGTCATGTAATGTTTTCAGCTTGATGAGTCCGGTGACTTTGGGCTGCCACATTCTATAACTGGCAGTAATGGAAGGTTTCGTCTTTCTCCTCCTTACCCTCCGCACAATCTTCCACATTAATTAACATCTTTGTTTCTTGTTTCACCTCTCATTGCAGGGTCTGAGGAAAAGCAGTGACTGTGGGCGGACTAAGAAGACCATCATGCCTCTCTCGGTTCCCCATATGGTGCAGCTTAGAAAGTTTATCGTCTCTGAGGACGTAGTTTTCCTTCTGCTGCAATATGCTGAGGGTAAGAAACGCGTGTCCCGCTCATCTGTTTGATCTTCCCTCTTTTGTCTTCTTAGGCTCCACCTGTTTTTTCGCCACCTTCAGCTGATCCTTCTTTGTCTAAGCCCCCCACTCTCGGTGCCCTTGTTGGAGACAGATGTTTGATAGAGATGGGTGTGTGTCACAGGTCGTTATTCTGAATACCAGGTGGTGTCATGCTTCATTAGCTATGCCAACACCTGGGCCTCCTTACATCCCACTCTCTGTAGGATGTGTCTGTAGGCTGTGTGTGTGGGTGACTGCGTACAGTGAAACGCAGCCATAGTTTTTAATTCCCTGCAACCTTTTCCATCTAGTGTACTCCATAACCCCGCCGCGGACAGGACTGAAGATTGTATGAAGCTGTTCACCATGATTTATTAAAGTTAATCAAATGCGGGTACAATAAGAAAGGGTGCACAGTGGCTACATCCCAGTAAATCCAGGACTTCTCCTGTTTCCTCCATAATGCACAGTTTATTTTAACATTCATGTTTTGCATGACGGGATCTCAGACGGAGGGAGGTAGTGACCTGAGTGACATTGGATAAACAACATGTGGATGGTTTTACTTGCTAAGCCATCAAGTGCCCTACCATCGTGATCATCGCTGTGAACTCCCTATTCATTTTCATCACACACAGCAGATGCTGGCTTCCAATAGCTCACACTAAAGCTGTTTGTGTGTGTGTGTGTCTGTTTGCTTGTGCAGACAAATCTTTGCGATTCAGTATCTTCATGAACAGAAAAGTGAGACAGAAGGTTACCACAGAGAAGCACATAAAGTCCTGTTCTCTATTGAGTTCCAGTTTTTACTGTTATTCCTGCTTTTTTAAAGTTACTTCCTCGTAGCTTCTGCCTAAGTAAACCCAAGCCTTTTAAAGGTGCGTTTGTTGAGCTGTAAAAGTGCTGCATTTAAAAAGAATCATTTCTAACAGTCTAAAATCAGAACCTCTTTCTCTGATTAAAATGCATTTCAAAATGGTTAATTGAATACATCGGTCACTTACCAAAACTTGAAAATCTAATTTCCTGCCAAGTGACTAGAACTGAGTCCTAGACTAGTTATGATATCATAAATCTGGCTTGAAGGTGCGTTATCACAAGTTAATTAATAATACAGTAAACCTTTTGCTGGAGGTTGTTCCAGTTCCACTCTGTTTTCAGTTCCACCACTAAAATATCTAAAAACGTTACAGATGTTTCACATTTAGTGCTTTAGTGTGGAAATTGATGAAGATGCAAAACAGGAACATGACAGGGACATGAGTGTCGCCTTTTCTGGTCTTTAATGCTCCTTTTCTGTCACCTCAGGCGGCAGGCTGTGGTCTCACATTGGGAAATACCTTCTTAATTCCAGTCCTGAGGAGAGCTTTGACATTCCTTTTATCCAGAAGAGCCACACGACGGCTGTGCACTCGCCTCTAAACACTGTACCACAGCTGTGTGTGGGTTCATCCAGCTGTGATTCGGAGCCTGCTGCCCGTCCAGATTCTGTACTCAAAAAGGAAAGAGAAACCCCCTCTGTGTCTCCTTTAAAACGTGCGCTCCCTTCAGGCCTCAGTGAACTGACTGGAGCTAAGTCAGAGTCCGGAGCTACTTCTGAGGAGGAGTGCACCAACAGCTATTTGACACTTTGCAATGAGTATGAACAAGAGAAAGTAGAGCCAGATGCACTAGAAGAGGAGGAGGAGAAGAGTGAACAGGAAATGCTTTCCTTGGAGGTGCCAAATGCAACAACCACCACGTCCTCGCGTAGCCGCTCACTTCTAAGCAACGACAGCCTGTCTTCCCCCATCAGTTCGCAGGAGCTGGGCTTCTTCAGCGAGTTGTCGGACAAAAGTGAACACACCCATGACAATGACCAATACCAGGGGGATGGACAGGACCTCAGCGAAGTCTTCAGTCCTCTACGGTCGCCTGCTGGGCCTCTGTCTTTGGATCAGTCCAAGCACACGCCAATGGAGTTTTTTCGTATTGACAGCAAGGACAGCACAAGTGAGGTGACCTGCCACGACTCAGCGGAGCAGCGGCCTTCTCTCAAGCAGAGCCCCTTGTTCTGCGCATCTGAACTGAGCTGCAGTGTCTCCGAGGATGTCCCTGAGCACGCTCAAGAGGTTAAAGGCCCAAGCTTGGAGTTCTGGGGGTTGGACTGTAGCGATAAAGGCTCCAACGAGTCAGTGCCGGTCATCTCATTCAAAGACGCCGTAGTGGAAGATGAAGGCCATCCCCCCGACCTGTTGGTAAACCTTCCTGTGATGAGCGGGACTGCCGGCTCATTACAGGAAGAATTGGAAAACTCAGGAGTGTGTCTGGGTCTGGAGGTCACAGCCTCTCCTCAGAAGTGTATCCAGCCGGATGTTTTACAGCTACACAACCAGCCGGAGGAAGAGGAGGAGCCACTACCGCAGCATGAGCTTTTATCTTTCGGTACGGCCTCTGCAGCTTGTGACACGAGTGTAGCATCTACACCTCCTTTCAGCTCACCGTGGGATGACAGCTTGGCGTCTGGACAAGAGGCCTCTGACAAAATGACCGATCACCCTGAAAGCCAAAACAATGACCTGCCTCTTGACACAGGCATTCCAGAAACTGATTGTCATAATGAGAAACTAGAGCCAGGTACAGGAGAAAACACAGACTTCCCAAAGCCAAGTGACAGCAGCTCTGTCTCAGCCATAAATGGAGCTCAGGCCTGTGCCGTGGTTGGGAGTTTATTAGAGCTTGATGGGGAATCATCAAAAGCTATTAGTAACACAGGAGGCACTGAATTTGATAAAGAAGTGTCGCGGCTGTTCGCAGAACTGGACAAACTGTCGCTGGCTGCGTCCCAAGCTCGTATCCCGGAGGAGTTTGCACGGTGCTGGGCAGCAGAGATCGTGACAGCCTTGAATTCTCTGCACCAAGAGGGCATCATCTGTCGAGACCTGAAGCCCAACAACATTCTGCTTGATCATCGAGGTTAGACATCTGTTATCAATATCTCCTGCTTTTCCTCTCCTTGTGTGTGTGTTTTTTTAAAAGAAATCTGTTAAGATGGAAGGAACCTGCAAATTTAAAAAAAAGTCATGGTGTTTTAAATTGATGAAAAACTACAAAAGAAAATCATACGATTGATGTTTTTTGTGTGACCAAGATGAAAACTAGAAAACTAACGTACAACCTTTAAAGTCAAGAGAGGCACTGATTTGTTTTGGTCTGAGGGGCTTCCTTTTGTCATACAAACACTATCTAATCAATTAGGGCCAAGGTTTTCAAAGAAGAAAAAGAATTGTTTCACCATGAGGTCACAGATTCCCTCAACTTCTTCTTTTGTCATCCTACAAGCATCTCTCTCCACCTCGTTATCAACAAGCATCTAATTAGCTGAGTGGCTGTTTTCGTCTCCCCGGTGGTAATTATTGTTCTAAAGGGCCCATCAACGGCCTAGTGTGGTGCATCAGTCTGGCTAGCTCAGGCTAATGGCTACGGCTACCTAATGACACCATTAGTTCTAATGATAGCGTTAACGGGTGGCAGCTAAACAGGAGTAATCACCAGGGCTGTTTGCTTGAAAAGCTTACAGAGGGATGTGGAGAGGCAGAAAGGAATGGAGGAAGGCACTCCAAAGGTGGGTGAATGGTTTTGAAAAGTTAGGTGGCATCAGATTGTGCATGTTTGATGAAGGCAGCACAGAAAAAAAAATGAAGTTTGACTTATGTGTTTTAATTCTTCCTTTCTCTTTAGGTCATGTTCAGCTCACGTACTTTTGTAGCTGGTCTGATGTGGAGGAGTCCTGTGACAAAGAGGCCATTTCCAACATGTACTGTGCACCAGGTCAGACTGCTGTTTCTTCATTCTTTAAAAGGCTCTTGGCACTCTCGGAAAATTTATGACAACATTTAAGGATTAAGGCCTTCGGCAGGTTATATTCTTTTTGCCGAACTCATTTATGGCCAGATCGTTTGCAGGATGAACATGTGCAAGGTAAACATGATGTTGTCCGTGATATGAGAAAGTACTGAAAATCTAAAAACTACAAACAATTCTGCTGTATCTCAGACTACCTTGCAGTTGTCCTGCTGTCCTGTAGAGTGTGGTGTTGTGCAGCAGTCCATCACTCTTGTGACGGACCCCTGTTGCTCCCAGCTGACTTGAGGCAGCTCTGGCATGCTGTTTAAAAGCTGCCTAAAACAAACTGCTATGAGACAACGGCACCAAGTCCCTACTTAGCACTTCTGCATGCGTTTAGGGGTATTTATGTTCAAGTCAACTTGTGGCTTTTTTTTACATTAAGTAATTACTCCAGCTCTATATATGTATGTATATGTACATATATATATATATATGTAATTGACCACTCGATATATTTAATTGAATATCTCTAAAACGGACAACGTTTTAGAGATTCAAAACAAAGGGTGGGCCTCACACCCATTGGCTCGTCCATGTTGTTGCATCGAGCTATATTTTCATGCTCATCCTTTCTCGACATCCAGAATGGTCTTTCCAGAGCAACAAATGCTCCGTTTAATATGAAAAGTGTTCATTTGTGGTCAGTTTGTAACAGCCTGTTTAGAAGCTTATGATTACAAATGGAAGCATTCTGGGGCATATGGTTTAGTGGGCCGCAGTGAACGACCTCAAGAGAAAGGAGTAAATCTCAAACTCGGAGTTGAATGAATAATGCCGCTTAAAATCTGAGCAGACACATGCTTGCTACTCAAACGGTTGTGTAACAAATGCTGTTTCATTCCTAAGTGGTTTTGTATGAGTCTCAAATGCGGGACACTTAGCTGACCTTTAGTATTTTTAACCTACTTGTTCAAAACGAATGAATTAAAAACCAAAAAAAGATTAGCAACAAATGTGTGAGTCACATGTCATAGTTGCTACAGTACTACTTAAACTAGTGTAATCATCAAATTATATATTGAAGTCTGCTTAAAAAATTGTTCAAACTTTATCCAACAGCATGCTTAAAAACTGGAATTAGTTTGATTTAATTGAGCTACCCTCCATCAATTTATCCCGACCAGTTTCCATTCTTGTGACATAAAGTCTGTAGAAGTTAAATATTCAACGTGGTATTTGTGTAAAAAGATGAAGTAAAGGGAATGCGAAAAGAAACCTGTGCTGCTACAGTGTTGACTTTCTTCTTCCCAAAAGCCATAAACCTAAAATATTTCACAACAAAACAGTGACAAGTTATGTAATGCCCGCTGGGCACCAGCAGGGGGTGTGTTATCCTGCTGTGAAGTGAAAATACCACTTTGTCTTGTATTTACTGTTGTTCTCAAACACGGACAACTTCCTCTCTTTTTCTCATTTCTATTTCGGCCCATTTTTACCTGAAATTCAGCCAAAAATCGTGCACTACAAATGAGGAACTATCGCCCCCTTTTGTATTGTTTTCTGATGCTCATGAAAATGCATATGTCAGTAGATCTAAGTACATGCAAACACACACACACACACGCACACACGCAGATGCAGAGGTTAGTGAGTGTGTGTGTCTCGCCTGCCCTTGTTATGTATTGCTGTTTATCCAGACAGGGTCAGCTCTAGCAATGGCTTCATTCCTGATGACAGATTTATGACTGTTTGCCAGAAACCTAGCAGGGGGCCTGCTGTGACTGAATGTGCCTGTGTGTGTGTGTGTGCGTACATATGGGAGTGTGTATGTTAGAAGGAGGGCAGCCTGTTTTTAAAACACACATATTCACACCCAAAAAACACGGGAGTGTACTTGGAAAATCTGGTGACAGGGTATTAATCTGTTTATCTTGCACTTATGCTCATTTATTTTCTCACCGTTTTGTCATTACCGATAAACATCAGATGGCTAATGCTTATTCTCTTGTAAGAAAAAAAAAAGCTGTTGAGTTATTTTATTACGACCTACTTAAAGCAGAAATAGGAATTGTTTATTGTTTTGTTTAGAAGGAAGCAAGGCCCAAACTGTCTTGATCGCTAAGAAAAGGGAAATTCAGCCTTCTTCCCCTCTGAGGCAACAAAGCAGTTACTGAGGACTTCATTCTTTTATTTGTGATTCTTCTACCTGCTCGGCCCTGCGTGATATCATGGAAGATAAGGTTTAGTTCCCCTTTTGACTCGGAGCTGTCATCTCATTGTTTTTAAAGGCCTTTCAAGGAAAACATTGCACCCTGACAGTACTTCTGCTTTTACTATTCACTATTTGTTCCCTGGCCTCTCAGTGAAGACGCATAACAGCTTGGTTCCAGGATTGCTTTGCATAGATAATTTATTTGGTCATAACAACCATCTCCCCAGCTGACAAGGCAGTAACACTCAGTTTAGAGCTCAAATGTTGGCAAATGGGCAAGAAGCTTAAAACTATCAATGCAACATACATTTATATAATTTTATTTTTCTACTTTTCTGTGCCGAGTAGATGCCATAGACAAATGTGCTAGTTAGAAATAAATATCCAATTTTTTTTACCCAGAATAATAGTTCAGTTCTGATGATCTTCCATGTTTCCCAGAACTAAGGTGAGTGAGTACTGAGTTCCCTGAACTAAACCTACGAAGCAGCTCTCAATTTATGTGCAACACAAATCTGGACCAACCTCCCTAAAAGCATGGATCTCAGCCAGTATTTTTATTTCTTTATTTAGAATTTTACCGTATTAAAAAAACTCTTCTTGCGTTTCTGGACAAACACTGTTGTGTAATTTCTTTTCATATCACACCTTTATGCCAGTGAGTCCCATGTAAAGGACGTCGTGTTGCATGAGTAAAAGGTGCTTCACTGATGAGCTTGCCATACAACACCAGCTATTCCTTACTTCCTACCTGAACACTTCCTCTTTCTGTGATGGCCATCGGTTAGGTTTTTAGGGAAGTCTGTCTCAGAGGAGAAGAGAGAAAGTTCCTTATGGCCCCCGTGAGAGAGGAGATGGAGTCTGATTAAGATACAAAACAGTGAGGAACTGCAGTGTTGAGGGGAAAGGGAAGGAGAAAAGGCCACGAGGTGAACACACTGTATTGTTGTCTTCTTGTTACTGCACTTCTCGGTATCCTTTTTTTGTTTTCTTATAATTCTCCCGTTTATTATGTGAGGCTCGAGAATAAAAAAAGCCGGGCCCATGTAGGTATGCGCACATGGGCAGACTTACACATCATGAAGCACGCTGTAACAGTGCGCTTTGGATGACCCATGGCCTGTGGATGCAGTTAATTCTCCCTTCCCATCCTTTTTTTCTCTATCTTGCCTGCTCCCTTCCTCACTCTGACAGAGCGGTAAGTGTAGCCAGCTCCACTGTACTCTCCCTGCAGCTCCTTAGACATTAATCCATTGTGATGACATCGACCTTGCTCTGAGACGTGCCTGTGTGTCTGTGTGTCCAGTATTTTCCCTCCGGCTCCCAACTACACAGGTATCACTGGTCCATTCAATGACGATCTTCTCTCCTTGGCTGTCAAAACAGTGGTCCTGGGGAGCCCTGAAGACTGGTTGCTCAGTTTGCTACGCGTGTGTGTGTGTGTGAGAAGGCATGTGAGTGTATACAAATCGTGCAAGTCTTATCATAGCCCTCTCTAACCTTGGCTGCAAGAGAGCTGCACAGGGCCCTGGAGTTCCCGGCAGCCTCCAGGAGATGAGGGGTCTTTGTCTAATGTGCTCCCACAGCTGAGGAGCCTGGTCCCTGGGCACACGCGGCCATGACCCTGGGTCCCAGCCCTCTGGGTGACCATGCCCCCCCTCCCTCTGGAGAGCCGAGGAGAGGCGAGCTGAGCAGCGCATGAGGCCATCTGGTACCCACTGGAGTTACCGTACAGCTGCTACAAACAAATGTCACTCCGGATTTCTGTGTCTTACTACAGCAGCGTTTGTAGCCCTCAATCTTGTTGCCTGTCAGACTGGCTGTAGATCATACATGAGCAAAAGATGACCACACAGTGTACTTTATTTGGAGAGCGAGAGAAGTGAGCAAACTTTAGTGCTCAAATTTAGAATGCTTTTGGCATCTTTACAAACTTGAAAATATGTTGAAATTTGCACTAGAGACAAACTGTTTCTGAAAAGGTTCAAATGTCTTTTAATCTTGGATCATTGTACATTTTAAATTTAAGGCCTTTTTTCTTTTGTTTCTTGTAACGGAAATTATTCATTTGATAACCAGTAAAGAAGACCTCGGATTAAATGTCTACCAAATGAATACATTTATAAATGAAAAAAAAAAAAAGTCCATTTAGAGGATATTAATTTACTACAGCCTTTAGCTGAGGCTATAAACGGAGAATAAATTAAATGAGAGTAAAGAAATCACAAAATGTTGTGTGTGAATCTTTGTAACCAAGTGCCCCTATTTTATATTTCTTGTGTGTGTGTGAGTGTGTGTTAGCGTTTGAGGTCAGGTCATGCAGATGGTGTGAAGTTGCAGCACAGACGGTTTCCTCAATTTAACTGCTTTTTATTATGCAAATCGGCCTTTTATGAGACACGCTGTGCGTTTTTGTAAAAGACTGTGTCCATGTTCTTGCACTCTGTTTTAATCGATTGTATAAATTCAGTGAAGACGGCCATTAGAAGCTTTCTTTTATGTGTAAAATTTTACTGAGAGATCTAAGTTTAGGCTGAGTCGTTGATCATTTCCTTGTGGGACATTAATGACGGGCTATTTTTTTCCTTGGCACAGAAAGCATTTCTTGACTTGTTAAAATGTTGATTGTTTTTGCCTCTGCCTCTTTTTTTCCTCTCCTCAGAGGTGGGAGGTATAAGTGAGGAGACGGCCTCGTGCGATTGGTGGAGTTTGGGCGCCATCCTGTTTGAGCTCCTAACAGGCACGGTGAGTCAAAAAGTACACAAAAAAAAGGGTTTTATCTCTGTTGCTAAGGTGTTGCGAAGTGTCTGTAGGTGTCTTGGCTCTCAACTCTCTCACACTCTTTATGATTGTGCCAGATTGTGTGTGATTCTGTGCACGTGTCTCTGTGTGTTTGAGTGGGTGGAGTTGGTTGTTTTGGGGTTGGGGGGGGGGGTGCGTTTGTGTGTGAGGCGCGTCTTGGCTGCCGTCTCTTCCTCTGGTTCTTGGGGAGTGCCAGGGGTGTCGGTGTGACTTTCTCCCCCAGCCTGAGCTCCATCTGCTGGGCCATTGGGTCAGCCCTCCCCGGGCTGCTTTGCTGGCTTCTGGAGCAGCTCTGAGCTCGGAGCACGCTGACCTCAGATCAGCATGGAAGGTGAAGACCTGGGCAGCTCTCAAGGTGCCGCAGCTCGGCTGGTCCACGATCAGAGGGACATTCATTCAAGACAGGACTGAGAAAAAGGGGAGCATCTCATAGAAACAAATTCAGTCCTATATTCAGTCCCCTCAAAGGCTAAACAACACCATTCAGCGTGGGAGCCGAGTGTCACTCTAATATTTGACAGTCTGAGGCATTAGAATAAATGCAGTAATCGCAGGTGGGCAGTTGGTTTTATTTTCATATCGACAGCAGTACTTCCCTGCCTTTGCCCAAGCCTCAGTCAGAGATTTGTGTTCGTGTTGTTGTGTTCAACAATAGACACCTACTTACCTGGGTAGAAAAAAAAGATAAGAAAACTCAGTCACACAGATGTCTCCTTTGATGATTATGTCTTTGTACAGCCCTGGCAAGAATACACACACACAGGCACACACAGAGTCTCTTGATCCTTGCAGGATAAGATCTTGCCTGGAGCAGTCTTAACTGCAGCCAGGAACGCAGCCAGAACTCCTGCAGCACGTATCAGAAGAGGGAGACAGGCAACAGCCAGAACTGCTGGGAAAAAAAAAAAACCACCAACAGTTTATGGCTTTTGTTGCTGCACTGTCATTGTAGATGAGCGGTTTTTGCATGTGGAGAACAGTTGTCACTGTCAGTTATTTAACGGCCAGGCACATATTCTGTGGTCACTTACCTACCTCCTCGACTGGTAAAACTTGTCTCATTTTACTTTTTAAAACACCAACATATATATCATTCGGAATTGAAAAATATATTTACAACTTATTAACCGTTGTGCTTCCCGGAAGCTTGCTCTGTATCAATAAAGAACAAAGGTACAAAAAAACAATTTCCCTCCGTCCGACACCCACAACAGTTCCAAGAGGAGCAACAGCAGTGACATCATTGCCTTGTTTTTTGTGGGATCAGTGTTTTTTCAGGTGCTCTGACTTTTCCCTCTACTCCTATTTATTCAGTCGCGATGCTCCAACATTGACTTGTGCTCAGCTGGGGTCAGATGTTCTTTGTTTTACACTGATGGTTATCGGGCCCTTTTCTTTCCACTCCTCCTTCCCTCGGCACAGACTCTGCTGCGCTGCCATCCAGCAGGAATCAGCCGCCACACGGTTCTGAACATCCCCGAGTCCGTTTCAGAGGAGGCCAGATCTCTGCTGGAGCAGGTGAGAGTGCACAGCGTCATGTCATCATTTACTCCTTTTTTTTCTCTCTCCCGCTCTCATTTCCTGATGGTTTTACTCTGTTTTTTTTTTTTGTAATTCATAAACCAGTATTTTTTATTCTGAGGCCATCTTCCCAGGCCTCTGTTCCACTGAACATCATATACACTGCACAGATACCTACAGGCCGTAGAGCAAATAGTAACTAGATACACACTTTTTTAACTAGTTTTTAATAAAGTTGCCCCATCGCATAGTGTAGAATTTTCTGTCTTTTTTTTCTGCATCCATAAAATTGCTCAAAGAATAAGGGGAAAAAATTAACCCGATTCCCCCCCAAAATAATTACTTAAGTAAATCACTCCTCTCTGTCTGTAATATTTGGATATTGTACACATGTTAACACAAGATACAAAAAAACAACTGATGTCGAGAGATCCTAAAAATTGTTTGAATGGACACAACAGCCATATACAGCCATATGTGTATAGGATGATGGTTTTCAAATCACTGTATCTTCAGAATTTGCTGAAGGAATTACAGTTCAGACAGCACCATGGACACAGAGATCTCCGATGTGCTAGAAAAATAAAAATCAGACACTATAACTACCTTAAATGATTAGGAATGTATGTATTTTTCAGACAGATTATGGCAGATAAACACATTTTTGCCTCTAATGATGGACATGTCCTTAATAACTGTGCTGGCACCATGCTGATGTCTTAAAGCTAATTGCAAATCCTCAAAACTGGTAATCTTTAGATGTACATTAATATGGTTAGCCTGGATTTCTCTCTGCCTAATGTGGCTCAAATCTGACAGAATTAGTGTGGTTGCTCTGTGAAGGTGACTTAACAAACTGACAATACACTGTCTCCTTTTTTTTTGTTTTTAATTCAAACTGTCGCTTCCTGATATCTAAGGTCTCTGTGCCACGCCCCCTAAACTAGAATAATGTTTTAATTATGTGCCGGATTTACTGTCATATGTCATTTTTAGCACATTATATGTCCTTTTTAAAAACACTAAATGTTTTTTGGGGGTGTCTGCCTTGCCGTCCTGTTCAGCTGCTCCAGTACAACCCGATGGAGAGACTCGGAGCTGGCGCAGGAGGAGTTGACGATATCAAATCCCACCCCTTCTTTTCCACGGTGGACTGGCCCAAATAGATGCAGCGCATTGTGGAACTGCGCAAAGAAGCTGCACACGTACAGTAAATCCAGATTATGCATCTCTGCACAAATCTCCCCTTTCATGTACGGCCATCCATTTCACATACAATAACATTTGATCTATAGCAGCAGTGTTCCCTTCTTCACAAAAACTCATTTCTTTGTCACATATTTTGGTTGAGGGAAAACTCTACACGTGTCCAGTGCAGTCATTTCAAAAGCAATTGCACCTACTGAGTGTTTAGCCACTACGACAGTTGCGTGTGTACTCTGCATTCAGTAGCTGTAAACTAAAAGAATACAAGCGGCGTGGCTGTGTGCTTATGTTCTCACTGCATTAATGACGTGCTGTAAGGCATCCATTCAGACTGACACAGGCTTAGGATGCATATGTGCAATCCATTATTTTGTTTTCCTCTTTGAAACTTGTACCATTCCTCACGGAGCCCTTTGAGGGTTAGCTGACATGGACTGTGTACCATTGATTGATAATCTGACAATTAATTCTTTCCTACAATACCCTTTTGTTTTTGTTTCTTTCTTTTTGTGCACAAGCCTGTGAAAAATAACAGACGGACACTATGCAAGGTGAATGAATACGGTATTTAGAGATGTGACGCGGGTGTTTTTTCTTTAAATTAGTCATAGAAAAAATAAATTATTCAATGAATTATTACTGGAATGAGCTTTATGGGAAGTTCTGCCTCTGTGTGTACAGTGCGTGTATTTCATTCGAGAAGTAAAATTTTAAGAAACACCCACACGCAGATTTGTAAAGAGCCCTTTTACATTTTTTGAAATTGTTTTTATGAATATCAGAGGAAAGTCTCTGCATTTTGTGCATGTAGGGTTTAAATTGATGTAGTATATTTAATACAGTGAAAAAATGATAGAATAATGAATAATGTGTGTCATGTTAATATGCCTTTTGAAGGATGTACACCCAGGTGTCAAGTTTTCATTGTGTCCAACCTTTAGACAGTTGTTATCATATCAGTCAGGTCCTTATTTGATTGTGTCTTAACATAGATTAGAAGGCTAGATTTGTGATATCAGTGACTGGTTTACATTTTTATTGTCACAGTCCTTGCCATATATCACTTCATATATAATCATGTGAGACCTTTAAGAGTTGTGGAGGCATACTAAATGCTCTGAGACATTTGCCTGAACAATACTTGGATAATCACTCCACTGTAAGTGCTACCCAGTTTTTCCTCCTGATGCATGATAAGAAGACAATAAATTACTATATTCTTCATATTAACAGTTTTTTAATCCGGCGCGTATTTACCGTCTCGTCAGATGTGTTTTTTTTTTTTTTATAATGCCCACACTGTGTCGTGTCAGCGCACTCTGGAAAACAATAAACATACCTGGATGTGTACGTCTACATCAGTGATGGCTCCTCTCTGTGTGGTGCCTTTTTCCCCCTCTGAGACTAGAACAAATGATGCCACTCCCTCACGCCAATGTTACCGTGACCATATCATGAGACAACACGCACATGCAAACACACACGTGCACAGCTGCCAGCTGACGCACCGCACACGTTTGGGAAGCTCTTCTGCTCCTGCTGCTGCTGCTGCCGTGTCACCACAAGATCCTAATTCAATTCAAATTAGCCAGCACATGAAGGTACTCCTTTGACGTGAATAAGCTTTTTTTCCTCCCTGTTTTAATATTGTTCAAGCAAATAAGGAGTTGATTTTTTTTTTTTTAACAAAAACAATCAAAATGTGATCATCTTAAAGGAAAAATGCTTATTCGTATTCATTTGTGCGGAGGTTTAGTGAAACAGGAAGGAGGAGGTTGCAGAGCCTCCAAGACGAGCGCCTGAGGGGCAGCTTTGGAGTGCAGGAAGGGATTCTTGTTGGGGTTCAAAGGTGATGCATGGAGTCAAAAGCTGCTTAACTTACCATAAAGATGCCAGGAACCAGCTTGTCAGACCACATGGTCCAAGCTGTCTATTCTATTGGTAGAAACGAGCTGAACTGAATCCCTAACTGTATTTTAAAGGCTGCACACGTTACTCTTTGAGTTAGATGATAAAATATATTCAGTAGTGATTAATAAGACTGGGCTGTTTTCTGTCTGTATAGTAATAATTCTGGTTGCACATTATCAGGAGCTTGTCTGTGTGTCACTGCATTAATGAACACTTCTGTCTGATATTATTTTTTACCCGTTTTAAGTTAAAGCCATTGCTAATTTCCTGAACAAGACTGCAGTTTAATCGAGCTGAATCGCTTTCAAATCATATTTAGGTTTTCTTCCACAAAGAGTTGGTGGACAGAGAAAGACCGCAAAAAGCATTCACTGGTGAACTTTATTGTACATTCCAGACCAAAGAACACATCGTCAATAAGATGTGACGCTCATAAAAACTTTTCAGGTTGCTTTTAAACTGTGTTGATTAGAATGTTGTCCTATCGGTATAGTCCCGTCATTTCGAGGTATTGTTTTTTATTTACAGTAAATGTATAGAAATTATATTTTGTATAAAAAAGTCTAATATTACCTAACTTAGTCTTTTTCCTGATCTGGTGTTTCCCTGTTGTTAACCTTATTGAAATTTTGGGTGGACTGAATATGAACCCTGCTTTGTCTCAGTTACCTGAACTTCCACGTTAATATGCACACACAGAGCCACATAGAGGTGGGGGGAGTCAGCTGGGTCGTAGTGCATTCCCTTGTGTCAGTTTTATCGCCACGGGGTCAAGAGTCTGAGCTGATTAGTGCTTGTCATAAGACCTGTCTCACATTACACACACACTCAGGGCGAGAGGTTCACTTCAGCTCTCTTCAGAAACCTGTCAATCTTACTCAGTGTAGCTGTGAGATGTGCCTTGAGTGCGTTCGCTCTGACTGCAGGATCCCTCTAAGCACATTTTATGCTCCAGATAAAGAGTACATTTACGGTTACATTTTTGTGACATGGTGCGATGAGGACTTAAAAGGAAAAAATAATTTAATACGAAAATTGGATCCATAAGTGTTGCTTTTTTAAGAGGGGTGCATTTATTTGGTGATTGTTATCTAAAAAATGTAGACACTTTGGGTCTGTGCTGATTCAAAGCTTATTCACCTTGAAACTAAATACTGGATGTTGGCTAAGTTTCACTGAGCACAGAAAGATCTTTTTTTTCTCCATGCAATACACTTGATTGATCATATTTGATCTCTTGAATGAAGGGCTTGAATCAGCCCCTTGTAAAGTCTGAAAAACTGATGATGAAAAGTCTCCCGAAAGATCTATCTATCTCATTTTTTTTTAATAGAACACTTTTTGACAAATGTTCCATTTCAGCCCTATAAGGATTTTGAAGCTGTTACATACCTCTCTGTGTTTAAGCCCACAGAAGGTTTCTATTTTGTGATGGGTTCTCTGAGTAAACCAGGTTTATTCATCCAATTGAAATATTCATAGCCTATGAATATCTTTTGGAAACATGGAGTTGCTGCCCTTAGAAAATGTTCACTGAGTTCACCAGAACAAGAAGTAAAAACATTTATTAAATCTAGATGTCCTGTGGATCTAAAATAGAGATAAAGACTGTCCTCTTTGCAGTGCCTTGATGGTGTTTGCTTTTTATACATGCAAATTGGGGTATATTTGAGAAATACTTCCACTATTCCACTTATGTTCCAGTTTATGTGCTTTTCTTTTTTCACACAAAGTTTGAGCCTTTTGATGAATTCTCGGACGTTGTTTTTATTGATGTTTGACACGCACGCGGATATGCTCATAATACATCCTGAGGAGCGTTTATCAATCCATTACTATGATATACATAGAAAAATGACAACTGCTATTACCTGATATTTTAGTTGTGTCAAAGATAAATTTGTTTTATTAAACACAAGTCAATGAAATATTGCATATTGTTTTACACTGAATAATTGGGATTTTTTCACCAGGTCATCATCATTTAGTCCTTAGGCTTAATTTGTGACCTGACACCTTGGGTTGCATTAATGTAAAACCCAGAAGTGTATTTTTTTAAGGAATACTGCATACTAAAGTACCAAAGCATGCAGAGCTTTCTATCCACATATCTAGGAGACTACTGGAGTTTCTTTATTGTCTAATTATATTTTCAACATGGACATATTGGAGATCAAATCAATGATCTTCCTTAAAGTACAAACTGCTCATACCATCGCTGTATTTCATCCATTCCTGAGATAAAAAATGAAGCACTCTTGCTAATCAGAGAATCCACAGTTATATTGACACCTGAGTTTTTCCTCCACCACTACTTATGAAGCTCCTCTCAGAGCCATGGTGCATGTGTTTTATGGGTGTGTGACCTCATGTCTGAAGCCTCCTGGATGCAGCCCTCTGGACTGAGGCAAGCTTGAGAGGACATACCAAGGACTCCCATGATGCAATACAGAACCCTCTTTCTGAGCCCTGATACCGCCACCCGGGCCTGCAGGCTGAGTTGACCCCTGAGCCCCTTGTGATACTCCCCTCTGCTCCCTCCCTCCCGGTTTCTCTCTCTCTGTGGTCTTTTCCCACCTCTGTCTCTCCTTAAATGTACCTCCCCTCAGCTCTGCGTCCATCGCTTTCACGCAGAGGCACCAGCGAGCAGGCAGCAGCCAAATGGCCTGCCCTCTGCTTCATTTTGCTGGTGGTCAAGTTTTGTTTTTGTCTTTGTGGGTTTGACTTTCGTTCTCGCAGCCCAAGAGGACTCCCATCGCCCTGGGACGGACACACATGTGCACACTCTCACATACACCCACAACAAGCTGAAGAGTTCTGCTCTTAGACCCCGGGCATCTTCTCCAGCTTCTGTCAGAGCCATGATGTCATTATGAGGAGACACAATGCCTCTTCATTATCCCTGAAACACACGGGCACACACGCACACACACGTACACACAAATCTGTATCCCTACACAGACAAACACTTAAGTTTTGGGCTCAAATGAAATAGAGTAGCAACTGATAAAAGTAAAGGTGTATAGTGCTGTAAATCAGTTACAGTATAACATTTACAGGTAGACAGATTTTTTAAATACTTTATTGCCTTTAATATCCATCTTTGTAGAATAGTGATTATGGCCAATCAGTCAGTTTTAGCAGGATAGCTGCATTTAATCACACTCTAAGCACAGATTCTTTTCAACAAGAAAATTCACTTCGAAATTCAACAAAACTTATGTCATCGAACATCCCAAAGGGGACTGGCAAATCTACTCTCTAGACCAATGCATCCGTACAAATTTCCTGACTTAATCTGCTATTTATCAAAAGTAACCGTTTGACTTAAAACCTAAATACAGTACAAGTTGTTGGAAAATTCAACTTCCATTTTATAGATTAGAAATTGAAGACGCTGCGAATAAGAATCTACAGAAAAGATCAGCCTAAATCACCGTCTCACACTTTAATCTGATCAGATAGCACAACGTAGACCTGTTTCTTAGCTGAACTCCTCTGTAGGACAGAAAAAATTAAGCTCTATCGTAGCATCTCATGTCCAGACACAAATTCGGTTTCTGATTTCATTTCATGGACCTAAATTAACTACAAACTGGCCTTAAGGGTTAAGTGATCTTACAGACAAATCATTGACCCAGTGAGTACGCTGCACTCCCTCCACCTGCAGTGCTCCTTCATTAGCTCTGTGGATACAGGCTGTAATGATCTGATTTAGCCTCAAGACAACACAACTGGGTCACTGACGGGCCACTGGAGAGACTGTAGGTCTGTGAGTTTTTGTCTGTGAGGCTGTGCAAAGAACCCAAAAAAGTCCACATGACCTTCGATGGCTCAACAGTGGTCTATTCATGTAAAAGCATAAAGCAGTTTTAGAGTCTTGGCAGATTCCCCCAAAAGCAAAATAAACTACCACAATTATTGTTATTTAGACTTAGTTAGAGTTATCTGAGGCATTCATGTCTTGTGGCCTCATCATAATGTAAGGTATATGAAATATAATGCAATCATTAGACAACAACCCAATACCTGATCCATACAACTAAGATAATTAAATTGAATGGAACAAAATGACAAATAACAGCTAGAATTAAAAGAGTAGATGAAAACTGACACCAATCACTTAATCCACAATGTCAATCAACTGTCATTATCCAGATGCTAAACAGTAATCTATCTCTTATTTCATCCCACAGAGGATATGATAGCCCTACATAATCTTAATCCTTAATCCAAGTTGTTTGAAAACATTTTAACCTAATAGACACAATGGTAATGATAATTTAAGTCAACATAAAGGCTGAGAGAATTTTTTTTTGTTTCTGCACAATAGAACGAGACAAGAAACTTATATACTTTTACTACTCTTAATATAACAAGGATAATTTTAATATTTACTTTAATTACTTCAAAACTTTTGTGGCAAAAACATAGTTGAGATTTTAGGTAATGAATTTGCTGGTGTAAAATTTTGAAAGTTTTACAAACTTTGACACACAACTGAATTTATGCTTTGAACAATGTGGCATGAGGGTGTAACGTGTACAACATCCAAAATTAAATAAAGACAGGAAACACCGTGGAGCAGCAGAGTGAGTCCAGGCTAAATGCCTGCTAACCCCGGGAGATGTCTCAATGCCCTACTTGTCAAATTACCCAGGGTGTCCGGCTGCATAAAGCCTCCTCTGAATACCTCGACTTGAAGTGCTGGTTATTTTTCCTGCTCTAAGCATTGTTCTACCTCACCTTCTCCGCCACATTGGATTTAGAGGTCTCTATATTTAACCAACATGCCTGCATGTGAGTCATGGTACAAGAGGCTCAGATGGTAAAGGAGTCCCAACTGGTGCCCAAAAGATGTGTCACTAGTAATACCTCCCCCACAGGCACGAGGTGTCTCCTTTCGTTGTGCTGTGGGCCACTCTGATCCGTGTGGAAAGGCAGTGGACCAGAGCCCAGGCATGCCGTTAGCTGCTCACTAACATAGCATTAGCTCCACGGACATCTCTGTGGGCCCGGCCTGTCTCAAACGTTTCCTCACGCCTGACTACACCCACCTTCTGTGGCTCCACACCGCTTGTTAGCCACAGAGCCCCTCTGCCGGCTCGCCCCCACCCGCTGATCACATCTCCTCCAAGGCCTTTATACTTTATTCATCTTTTTCCCTCTTACTAATTCTCTCTATCCGCTCTCTCGAGGGGTGAAGAGGCCCGGGTAAAGGCTTCTGTTAGAGCAGCACAAACACAAACACTTAAAAAAACCAAAAAAACAGTTTGCGGATGCAGCTTAGGGGGAACGGCATTTGACTTTCCAGCAAAGGAAAGTGCGATAGGTGAGATTGACAGTGAGAATGGCCTCATATCACTTTCCCCTCATGGGCTCATGGGCTTGCCCCGGGCGACCCTTGAGGGGGCAATGCGACGCTTGTTAAAGAGGAGACGTTCCTAGGAATGTAGCTGGAGTGCTGTGCTAGGAGCAGGACTCTGGCCACTAATCTGTCTGTTCCTCCAAGGCAAAAGTCCTCCCAGTGATGCCACTCATGCTATTAGCACATACACACTTACACATACTCAGCCCAACTTAAAGTCCCTGCCAGATGACATCTCACTCGCCCCCAGGAGGAAAAGCATAAGAAGGGCTTTAGAGGGAGAGGGGGGGGAGGCTGGAGAAAAAGAGGCAGCAGATTAAGGGAGGCAGAGGACAACTCACACATCTTGGGGGGACGGGGGGGTTAGAGAAGGGAGGGGGCATAGGAGATTAGCTAAAGAAACAACCAGGTGGGAGGGTTACTTTGATTACCTTGATGTGCCTGAGGCTATCAAGAAGACGCGAGACTGTAGCGACGTGAAATTTGAGGAGAAAAAAAATGCAGATAAAGAGGAGAGGCAGCTTTGAGACGCGGGCGGACAGAGGCCAGCGAGTTAAATGGACATCATGATGTCAAGGTGTGTGAGGTAAGACTGGAGAGCAACATCTGACAGTGAAGTGTAAGAGGGGTGAACCCGGGCGCGGCGGCAGGTTAGCGGGGCGGAGAGCAGCGTTCTTGAGGGAGTGTGGAGGATCCTTGGAGTCCTGGCACCTTATGGCATGGCCTCCAGTCAAACAGATGCTGCAGGCCTTGGCAGCCTTGAGCAGGGCACAAATGAGACCATTAGTAGCACAGGAGGAACGTGCCTTGTCTTACAGAGCAGAGCAGGAGCCTGTGTGTGTATGTGTGTGTGTGTGTGGGTGCAGGCCCATCTCTCAAAGAAAGAAAGAAAACCCTGTGAGCTGTTTGTTGATGTAATGCTAATGTACTCAGCTGTCCTCTTGGTGGGACTACACTATGCAGAGCCAGCTTTCTGTTGCTAATAGGTAGTTCTTTGAAATAAAAAGTTCCATTTCTGTGTGTGATTGTGCTGTCCACCTCTCACTCAGACGTAGGAGTGACCTGCCCGTGTCAGCACTGTCATGCCTGTGGCCTGTCGCTTCTGAGACTTGATGCCAAGTCAAAGAAACCTGGAAAGAGATGTCATCAGGACTAAGCGCTCAGCTACGTGAGACTCTCACAAATGTGAAATGTAACATTATTCTATCGACAGCAGCACGAATTAAGGCCTGTGGGGTGGTCTGGTAGTTGGCACTGCATTGTTCCTGCTCTAAGGTTGAAGACCTGGATGGGTCGGTCTGTTGGCACGTTCTCCAAAGGCATGCCCTCCAGGGTTTCTTTCAGGGTTCTCAGCTCCCACAGTTATGGACGCTGGGTTGACGGATGCAAATAAAGTTGGTTCGACAGACGTTTGCTTCTATGATGGACTGGGCAGCCTGAAGGTAGGCACCTTCATTTATTCACTTTTCTGAAGTTAAGCAGGTGCAGAAAATGTAGAAAACAGATGGATGGATCAGCTCTAACATTATGTCCTCTTGCTTATAAGAGTTCACAGTTGAAAAGCCAGTGTTTGTATATGTACTTAATATATAACTCTTCAAAATCTTTATCTTCATTGTTTACATCCCTACTGTTTTGTATGATCTTAGTTTGCTGGTGTGTCCTACTATTCCAGTCCTTTAGCAACAGGTGCAGTAAAGGGAACAATTATACTGAAAATGGAGCGTAAAGTGTAAGGTCATAAACCAAATATATTATCCAACAGTCATACATCTAAGTTAATACATCCATTGTTCCTCTCTTTTTCATTCCAACTTTGTTTAAAAAGTGGTTTTGCATGTTTAAGAAAAGCAGACAGGTCAGAACAAATATCTTATCTAGTGAATGTATGTGTCTGTTTTGAAAAACTCCTGACTCTGGTGGGTGGAAGCACAAAGTAAGTGGAAGAAGAGCAGCACCAACTCTCTCCTCACAGTCTATTTTCTCTCTTCCATCTCTATTTTTTCAAGTGTAAGTGATAATATCCTCCCTTTTCTACCTCTCACTGGCTTGAGTGATTTGCTAAGGCGGTGTGTTCAAGTGTGTGTGCATGAATGTGTGTGTGCGTCTGACATTAGCCTTTTTCCATTAAAGCAATTTCGCCGCCCATTGTATTCCTGAAGAGGACCTGGGAAGTCACTAATGGTGCCTTGCGTCCACACTTGCTCGCGAGCGCACACTCCCGCCGCACACGCACACAGCAGAACATCTCTAAGCCTGTGCTATCATCACCTGTCGCCTGATTGCTGTAAAACACACACATTAGCATAGAATGAGACACATTATCACTCCTGATTATGGGACGCTAAGAGGTTTCACAGGGGAAAAAAAGACCTCACACCTTTTCTCCACAATGCATGCTGCTAGTGAGGTAAATGCATGTTGTCCAACATCTCTGACGCGCCTGAAACAGCCTGAAGACTCTGCTGATGGATTTAATGGCCTCTTGTTGTTCATGTTCATAACTGCTCAGATTTGTCGCGTCAATACTAGCTTTTTTAATTCGGATAGCGATGTGATCCAGCTGACACCCATCAAAACATGTACTTTGTATGTCGGTGGTTACTTTGAAAGCAGATTGAAAAGCTCTCCGCTGGTGGTGGTTTTCACTAGGTAATTACACATTTTAGTGGATGCATTCAAATCTAAGTCGAAACATACACCGATAGATCTAACATGAAAGGTGACAGTGCACGGTTAGCAGGTGGCCTCCTCTTCCTTGTCTTGATGAGTACAGGAAGTCTCCAACATGTAGAGAGGAGGCAGGGGACACTTGTTGGAGCCAAAGGTCACCTCTCTCTGTTTTTTCTCTGTTTTCATAAGTCCAGGGTGCCTGATGAGGTCCTGCCATTTTTGACAGCCTTCACTTATTTCATAAGTGAACAGGGGAAGAGAGGAAGGAGGGAAGATGTTGGTCTCTATTATCTTTTGTCTTTCTGCTATTTTTTTAAAAAGCAGACTGGAAACGAGGGAAGGATATGTCTGCATCCTTATATAGCCTGAAATGGTCAGGAGGTGATGGGCGGGGGAGGACTAAGATGGGAATTTCCTAATGTTGGTTTTAGTTTGGTGCGTGTTGTGAAAAAGGGACTTTCCTCATAGACAAAGATTTATGTCTGCCCAAATGTCACTTTTTGGCATGAAGTCAAGCACTGACGAAAAAGAAATCTAATTGAAAGTATATCTTTGTAAGATTATGTTGCAATGATACCTGGTATTTTATGTTGTGGCTCCACTTGTTTGGGCGATATATGAACATACATACTGATGTCCAACTGTAGCTGGCACTCTTTTAAACACCTTATGTTGACTTGCTTATACCCTTATCTACAACTGCAAAGTCACAAATGACCTTTTCTTTGTTTGTTACCACGTGCGATATTTACATGTTTGATGTTTGGACCATTCGCTTTTTCCGCTTTGCTCACTTGTTTCCTCCTCTCTAACATCAATATGATAAATAACAGCATTTCCCAGTGCAAGAATGAATTCATGGTGAGGATGCTGAAATAAGAAGTTGGTGGGTTGTGATGTGACGTTTTCCCCATCAAACAAACTGTGAACATGATATGTAACTACACTGTTAGCATTCACATTTGGAAAATTGTCATGACCTTTGCAGGGACTTTTTCAGAGTCTGCAACAAAAGATTCCCAAAACAAAAGATTACAGCAAATGGTTTATAGATGTCCGGGTTAAACCTAATAACTGAACGACTGTGATGTTTTTAAAAGTCTACCAAGAAATTTCAACAGGAAACAGGGAAGTAAAAGTGAGTGCATTCAAATTTTCTTGGCACTTAGTAGCTTTGTTTAGCCACCTGTCACCCAGCACTCACACATACAAACACATGCACACTGAAAGTCTGTGATAATGACATAATTGTCCCAGAGCACACAGCCATGCAAATATGGAAGATGGCTTGTGTTGCCATCCGTAGGTCTATGCCATCTATTTCCATTATTCTAATGCACTTCTACTGATGACCTGCTCTCACAAAATTAACAGAGTGAGAGGCAGAAGCAGAGAGATGAACAGGGATGGAACAAATTTTATTTAAAAAGGAACATTTATATCCCGACCTTCTGGGTCCGAGATGCAACATTTCTTTATCATTTTCTTTAACAATTTTTTTTTAGTTTTTTGTCGACAATTTTAAAGTTAGAGCTAGCAGGAAACAAACAAAAAAAAATCCTTATTTCTCTCTCCTCCATATCCCTTCTCTGCATCTTTTCTTGCCTCCATATTTTCCGTGTTTGTGTGTGATCTTGAGAGAATGGGCTGTTGATTCTGGTCTGTTCCTTGGCTCCCCATCTCACGGTCTTGGCCCGGGTCTGATCCCTGTGATTGGATCGGAGGGCTTTTGTGGTGGCTGATGGGACAGAATTAAGCCAAGTGGCACACAGTGAGCACGCTCCGTGGTGGGCAGATGGACGGAAAGTGAAAGAGCTGTGATTTCTCATTGTGTCCCACCATCTTTTGGGGTATGTGTGATACCCCCAGAGCACATCTTTCATCCAAGAGCTCTGTTCTCAAATCAGTGGCCACCGCTTCCTGGATCCAGAGACACGCCTCTCCAAGATTTCATCTTGGTATCAGACCACAACTGGGTTGTAAGCAGCTTAGCGAAGAATAATGTGGGGCAAGATATGGCTGCTTGGTCTTTGTTTAAGGCTTTGTTGGGACTGTGCAATACAATAAGTTCACATTATTTCAAGACAGTAATTGAATATTGCTGCAAGAGTTTAAACTTCAGCACCCATATTTGTGGTTGTCCTTTTTCCGAATCAGATTTTCTTACGATCAACTCAAAGCAATGAGGTGCTGTTTGAATGGAATCATTGGATCAGTGCATTTGCAGATGTGCACAGCTGGTAACAATATGCTGATGAGATTTAGGAAGTAAACAGATGCCCAAATAGTCTGTTTAAACATGTCCCCAAACCGATTAAAAACACATAGAGGGGTTATGTGACTGAGGCTGTTAAAGTTCCCACAGATAATATTTAACCTCTTACCTTTGGAGTTACCTCCTGTGCCCAACCACTGCAGCTTAGCCTCAATGGGATTTACTACACAAGTGTGTGTAATAGTTATTTGACCCACGGTCTTTTCTGTGTATACATGTGAGTGAGTGTGTTTGGGTGAATTTGCCGATTAGAGCAGATTACTTACACCCATATAAAAACAGGAATTATTTCCCAATAAGAACTGCTTAAAGGGCCATAAAACATCAAAGATAATCATTAGGACAAGGGGAACATTACACTTTAAATCACATAAACAGTCCCTCTCTCCATTCCACATTAAAAATGAATAAATACCTCCACCCCGCTTATTCTCAACCCCCCCCTGCTCTCAAAATTAGCAAACTGAGCCGTCAGTGACAGTGCTTAACTCCTCCTCTGATCTGGACATTAGCGAGAGGGCTTTGGACTTTTAGTTTAAGGGGGGAAATCAGGCGAAAGGCCCCGAAAACCTGAAGTTCTAGCCAGGAAGGGTGGGCAAGAGTCTTTGTTTTAATTCCATTCTCCGGCTATAAATAAGGCAGGTCCTTTTGTTCGTATTTCTAAGAGGAAGTAGGAGACAGGATGACTTGGTACTGGTATCATGGCATCCCCAGTAAGGGCTTTGTGATCTACTTAGAAGGGCCATGGCAGGTCTGGCCAGCAGAAGCCAGAAAGATGCCTGAGCAGGCTGGCAGGGGACCAGACAACCATTTAAATCTGCTACTATGGCTAATCTCTAATCTGGAGATTTAGTCTATCTGTTCCCCTCTGTTTCTCTTTCTCTCTGTTTCTATTCCTCTACATCTATAAATGGAGCAATCTGTGAGTATTTCAAAAATGCATTTATCCCCCAAAATGTGTTATTAAAGACTCTTTAATTCCCTGCACATCTCTCAGCTACTCCAGCCCCGCCCCAAGCCACAACACACACATGCACGCTCCCAGTTTTTTTTTTTGCAGATGGTCACATAATGCATAATCAGCCAAACAAGACGGCTGATTTTTAGGGAGGAATGTTGGGCTCCGTCTCCTTTGGAGGGCATCCTTGGTGGACGCCGTGAGCTAGAACACATTAGATGGCCCTATGCAGTGTGCCAGCACAGGTCACAGCCTTTCCGGGATTTCTTAAAAACTTTTTTCCCAATCCAAAACTTCCTCTAAGAAGAGCCGTCCTGCTATAGACGAGGTAGCTGGGAAAGAGAAAAGCATCCCGCCGTCCTACCAGATGATCACTTATGTGCACTAAGAACCTAACTAAGCATCATTTGCACATTCTTGATCATAAAGTCTTTGATCTTTTCAGAGGACGTTGAGGCTATTTGGGTGAATTTTCTCCTTCATTAGCAAAAAAATCACC
The DNA here is from genome assembly GCA_907169785.1 of Menidia menidia. NCBI lineage: Eukaryota > Metazoa > Chordata > Actinopteri > Atheriniformes > Atherinopsidae > Menidia > Menidia menidia. The sequence goes on along the minus strand of CAJRST010012224.1, from coordinate 3,814,886 downwards.
TCTCATTCTGAGGCACTTGACACATGGCAGTCTTGAAACTTGCATGATGAAGACATGATGTGTCATAATAATTAGGAGCTGGACAAAGACCCGCTGTTTAACATGGAAATTTATGCAGTCCCTGGTGTTCCTGTGCGGCTAAATTCTCTCGATTTTCTGTATATTTTGTCCTCCACGTCTGGACTTGATCATTTAATTTTCATTGTCCCTCCACCGAGTGTGCAGCGTTCACTGACACTAATGTGGTGCAGGTCAAGAGAGGAAGGGTCCCTCTTAATGTGCATCTTGCTCTGAGCTCTTCTCTCCTGCCACTGCCAAAAAACAATGCATCCCTCCTCCCTCATTCCAGCTTCTCCGTACTTAGGCCGTCCCAGCAATTATGCCCAATCACAGGGCCTCAATAGGAAGCAACCGGGGCTTGTTTGTGCCTCCACGGTCATTAAGAGGGGGGCGAAGAAAGGAATTAATGACTTAATTGAAGAGGAGAGAAAAGGGGGAAATCACACAGACTCTGGGAGCAGAGGGGAGAGTATGAATGGGGTGCCTGGAACGCTCCTGGAGCAGGGGATTGTGGGATTGCTGAAGTGTGTCAAGATTTTGGTCGTTCTCCAGAGCAGATGGTGGCTTGTCGTTCGCATACCATCTATTCTCCTCTTTGTCAACCCAGAGCGCTTTCTTTTGTTCCTCTCCATTGCTTTGCTCCAAAAGTTCATGGGCAGAGAGGGAAAAAAAAACAACCCTAACAACAACAAAAGTGAAACACTGGTCCAGTTTGCTCCGGCTTATCAGTCTAAACATCTTTCTCTCCCTCCTGAAGTTTTGACCAAATCAAAAAGGATGCTGTGTCTAAAGTGTTGCCGTGCCAGGCGTGGCACATTGCTTTTCACTCCCGTCTAATGTGCAGTGTCCCCCGCACTGCCAAACCTCCACTCCTGCTCCACAGACACCTGATTACAGTGGATAAACATGCAGGAGGAGATCCCCCTCCTCTCCCCCCATCCTCACCAACAGAGACTTGAGAGCAACGCTACCTCCAGGAAATTCTGGCTCGGCCTGCTCTTGTAATCACTTTTCCCTTCCAAGATTTCAAAGTGATAAAGTAATCAGGAGGAAACGAAAAAAAACAGCCTGCTGACTGTTTTTGCTCAGTAGTGATTTTTTTTTTCTCTTTGACTGAAGAACAAAAAACATGCAACAAGGTCGGCTGAAGCACTGATACGCCCCGGGGTTGACAGAGCTGCTGATGGCAAGCTTTTAATATTTTTCTTTGCCTCTTTTCTTTCATGTGTTCTGATTCCTGGAAGCATTTCTTCTGTAAACAACAATTGGAAAACAACAACTGAGGTTTATTTGGAAAATGTCTAGCACCTTTGCAGGGCTGAATAATTAATGTATGCTAATGCTAACAATGTATTGGTTATTCAAATGTAATCCTTTTAGATGACAGAGTTGTTTACCCCCGATTACTCCCTCTGATCGTCCACTCCAAAGGGGAGTGCATAAAGAGAAGAAAGCAAAGGAAGAGAGGGGAGATGAGTGTATGTGACATTAGCAGATACCAGCCAACACAACAAAGAAACACAGTGAGATTAGCATGATAGAGAATACCATCGCTTCACACATTAATACACAACATGAACTATAGCCACAACTCTCATCGCCAATCCAGTATGCATCTCGTCTCCCTCCTCCTTCAGGCCTCTGTTCACATCTCTGGCGTTGCTTATTCTTTTTAACATTTTCTCCCTCTCTCCAGCCTCTTGTGTTCTTTCCCCTTTTTTCCCACCTCTCTGCTCTTTCTCAGTAGACGTCTGAAGGGCCCTTCAGTCCACAGAAGATGGGTACTGGTCTTATTGGGGCAGGGGCCAATGTGTGTGTTTATGTGAGTATTGGGGGTGGCACAGAAGGAGAGAAGAGAACCCTCTTTCTGGGAGAAGGATGGTTATGAGTCTGAATGTTAGGAGAGGAGGGCCTCCCATTGATAGATTAAGGACCAGGTTGGCTGTACTTGAGAACTATGGCGCTCTGTCGCAGGAGGTGAGACTGGAGAACCAGGTCACTCATTAGCATTTGTTTTGTTTTCTGCTCCACTGTCCCAGAATCCGCTACTCGGCTGTATCACCAACAAGCAGGGGGACATAGAGTAGGGTAAAGCCTTCATCTTGTTTGTGGAGCAGTATTTACTCAGTGCATTAAGCTTACGTAAATCTTTCGAACACACAAATGTCGGAACAGAGTTACCTCTCATAAATAACTATATGATGCAAGTCTTTGTCTTTTGCTAGGTATTCATCCTAAACGGACACAGCACAAATTAGAGAACAGAAAATGAATATTCCAAAGGTAAGTTTTATGATTATGTAACTGTATAACATTAACATTTGATACAGATTACAGAAATGGATTCCATTAAATTAATTAAAAATAGATTTGGTTAAATTAGTTGATTTAGTTGTTCCATATCTCATTCCATCGCATCTTTGTCATTTTACACCAGAGAACCAGAATGCTCTGTTAAATATCATTGAATTGATCTACTAAATTAAAAAAACGTCTTTAGTTTGAAAAAATGCAGGAGGAGGTGGGAAATTAAATACTAGTTATTATAAGAGAAAAGGGATAAAAAGTAAAAAAATCAATAACCTGCACATTTGTTACAAAAAATATTTCTCATTCCGGGCTCCTTCTGATGATGAATGTACTTGTGACACATTTAGTCAGTTCAAGATGTGGAAGCCTAATGTGGAGTATAAGGCATGGATGATGGACAGTAACACTGAGTGTAAAGACAAACAGGGAAAAGCTTTTTTCAGCTCAGGTAGTTCTGTTTCTTAACCCTAATTGATTGATATTATTTTCTACGGCAAAACAAAATGTGACAAGGCTTTATTTTTTACATCCACTGGATGATCAATTGTTAATGCAACGTTCTCAGAGACTGATGTCCTTGTAACTGTTGTTATTTCATTAACTCACCTGTGCTAAAATACGACTAAACACAGTTTCAGAAAGCACATGGTTAAAAAACCCCACGTTATTTAAAACTGAAAAATGTAATAAAGGTTAAAGAAAGAATCTTTATTTAGAATTAAATCAATGTGTTCCTCTTCTACCGTTATACCTTGAAATTGTACCTTAAATTTACCTCAACATTTTACAACAATGATGCATAGCAGGAGTTATTTTCAAAGTCACAATATTTTCGAAAGGATTTTTAAAACATATTTTAGCACTAGCTCTCATCCATGAGTCACTTTCATTTGCGACCCAGTGGTGTTCAGAACCACCTGAAGCAAGATCTTCAAGGTGATTCAGTCTGGGGAATGTCTTTGAACCTCTCTGCAGCCTCTCCTGCCTGCAAAAGATCAATGCAGCTGCAAAAATGCAAGCCCAGTTGAGTTCCCCCCCTCTCCCTCCCTCCCTCCCTCCCTTCCTCCCTCCCTCCCTCGCTCAAAACCTCTTCTCCTCATCAAAGGTAGACTTGAATTAAGTGCAATTAAGGTATTTTCAGAGCCACCATAAAACAAAAACCACATGATGAGACAGCCTTGGCTTCCCCATTTACAATAATCGCCCACTAACTTCACACATTGTCACTCAACAGCAACAAGGTTAAAGATGTGAAGCTGCCCTGCTTTTTTATTTTAAAAATGGATATGCCGATCATGATAACAGAGAAATCCCACTAAGGGGCTGCGCAACAAAGTCATTTAAACACTGAACGCTACAGACCTCTCCTCAGTTTTCCATTTTGATAATGATATTGATAATAGAGTCTTTTGTTTGATAATGAGAGCTGCTATTTCTGATAGGGAATAATAACACAAAGCTATTATAGTTTTATCTGTTGGGACTAAATGAATAACAATGTTTCGTCTGATATTCAGCATCACACTAAAACACAAAAATGCTGTATGTCTGTAATTGGGAGGTTGAATTTGAAGGGGCTTGCCACTTCGGTCAGACAGAGAGGGACACAAAGGTCCTTATAGTTATTGTCACTGGTGTAACAATGCAGTCTGTTGTATTCATCATACACCGTCCATATTCACTCATTGATGAGACTATTTTCATGCTAATAAGCAGAGGACTAATAATTAACTTAACGACGTGGAGGCATTGCCGAGTGATTAAAGAATACATTTGTGACAGTGGCAAGGTGAGCCACTCAGAAAAGTTGTGAAGATGAAGATTACAATTAATCGTGAAGACTGATGACATCGAGTTTCAGCGCCCACGATGCAAAAAAGAAACAAGAAAAAAAAAGTATGAACATTTAAATCCAAAAAGTTCAAAACAACAGAGGCTTTTGTCTGCTACTACACGAGAGCGCAGACAAATGAAAGATGAAAACTCTGCACCAAGCTGACAACTTTCTGCTGCTCTTGCTCCCTGCCAACTTCCATAACTCCAGCTGCAACTGCCAAAACACTGATTCACAGTCTGACAAAAACTGGATGATGACAAAAAGCACGTTCTTAACTCAAAACACTGTGCCGATGCTTGAGATAGAATTTCTCTCCTTTGTGGGATGGATGATAATAGGTGAAAACAAAGAAGTGGGGTGTAAAATGCTTCAGCTGAGCGTGATTACAGCTGTGGCCGTCATTAGGCAGCCTCTTTAATGTAATTGATGGAGTGGATTCTCATAGCAGACCTCAATAGACTGGGCAGGGTCTCCTCGTTTATTTGGACTCATCTGCATTTCGGTCTGTGTGTGTGTTTGTGTGTTTCGTGTTTATGTGTGTATGCAAGCAAGAGGTAAAGCCAGAGTGTGCTATAATTACGACTTCACACTCTTCAGACACTTAGAGAAAAGAGCAAAACAAAGCACAGTAATCAGTCTGTATTTGTGTGTGCGTTCACTCTAAGTGCAAATGTGTGGTCTCGGTTTGTGTGTATTCAGACACTCATGCCTGTGTGCATGTGTTTGCAGCTACTGATTCACATAGGTGTGTGTGTGTGTGTGTGTGTGTGAAAGAGAGAGAAAGCGACTGTTTGCATTTGCTCAAGGATCCTGACCCTTCAGAAATGACACGTTTTCTCGATCTACCCCATCCTTTCCCCACACATTAGGTGCTTACAAAAGACAGAGCACTAATGCATCATCTAATTGGCCTAGGCTCCTGCCTCTGCCTCTCCCTCCATCACTCTATTAGCTCAGTAATTACCCATATGCCTCGGCGAGGCGGGCGTCCAGATAATGGCCGCCTCAAGGGCCCTTGAGCGCGGCAAAGAGGGGCCGCAGTCTGTCGCTGCGGGAACAGAGCAAGCTCTCCAAACTATCCCAGCACCACACTGGGAAAAACACAATGGGGAAGAAGTTTGGCAACAATTCCCCCCACCCTTTACTCCCCACCCCACCTGCCCCACACCACTAAAAAGTTAGGAGTGGAGAGAGCAGTGGAAATACAAATTGGTGGCTAATATTTCTGTGTGGGAATTAACCTCATACATGTTTGTGTATTTTGTTTTTTAGCGGATACATCGGGACTTTAAACACATCAGCCTTCATGCAATTAAAATGGCATCCCATGAATTGTTTTCCCCACTGGAGGCATCCAAGCCTTAATTTTACTTGAATCTGTTTCTGTCCATTCACAGACATGGCAGCGTTTGCAGGATGGTGGATAAACTGGTGCCTAACCACGGCCCTTTTGGCACTGGCATTTAGACTCAACACATCAGATGTCCCTTCAGCACAATCTTTTAAAAGGAAGGTCAGCATAATGAATACTTTTAACTTGCCATAAAACATAGTCCAAAGTTTTCAAAGGTGACACAGTGGATAGCACAAACCAGGGGTCTGCTTCAGAGGAAGGTTGTCATCTGATAAACACCACCCAGACGCCCCTCAGCCCACCCCACGTTGGGCTACCTACGCCCCCTGAAACCCCCATAACTCCCCATGTTCTTCTAATTTACACACAAAAGTCATTCATAAGACATTTGAGTATTTTAAGATTTGGTTACATCTAAACAAGCCCTTAAGCTCCATTTACTAACTAAAATCATTCTCTGCCGTACAAATTTCAAAGAGAAAAAGGGATAATTCTTCAATCTTCCGTCGTCATCCTCTTAATTGATATCATATCATCTATAACAGGAAAGAAAAAGCTATTCTTATGTCGTCACAATGTGTTTCAACAAGAGTACAACAAAGAGCTTCTTAAATAATTCCCTGGCTCTGTACAGAGAACAATATGGATTACAGAGTCCTCCGCCCTTTTGTCTCCCCACCTCCTACTTTCCCTCTCTCAATCTGGGATATGGCCTTATCCATCCATCCTCCCCAAGGCAGATTTTGTAACACTCAGGCTGACCAGGCTGTATTATCTGTTTTTAATATCAGACAAATATATAAATAAAGCATCCAGTAGTAATGCTAATATATGTCCTAGAGGGTCTAAGGATTCAGATCTGTGGACTTAATCTGGATTTTGGGGAGGTATCTTCCCTTGGCCGTTCAGAGATTTGTGAGATCACTGTCAGTCCTGGGCTGGCTGAATTATCTTTGCATATTGTGTTAATCTGTTGGCATGCAGATTGCAGTGGACTAAGGTTCAAGTGGGAAGGATTAGGGGAGATCTGAGCAAAGCTGATGCAGGCTGCTTTCTCAAAAACGACCTATGCGCTCAGGCTCCTCTGTGGGGTTTTTCGCACACTATGCAGGGGACTACTGAAACATGGTCTCTCCCTCACATGCACACTCACACACAAATCGCCTTCATTCCACCCTCTCCATTGTAGATAATTCCCCTCTTAAAATCTCCCCTCAGACCAACCACTGTGAGTGCAGGACCCAAAATGCAAAAACCAGTGGCCATGCCCACTCCGCAAATCCCAAAACCTTTTAGAGCTACTTGACAGAGAGAAATCCATCTGGAGAGGATATCCACCGTCCATTACTTAGAGACTAATGTGTAGTTTTAACTCAGCAGTATTTATTTACATCATGACATCTAAATAAAGTCCATTCTATGCCCACAAATTCTCCCTGGTAATGCCTTATTAAGATGCATGTTATACTGTCAGAAGACCAGACAAGGTTTGTAACTTTGTTAATTGTACGTTGTTAGTTCAATAACCCAGCACTTTGTGTCAGACTCTCCATGATTATCTCTGGAGAGTGATAAAATCACTTCAGGTAAATGAGTGATTGGACTGGAGGACCGCTGAAGTACAACTTAGCAGTCCTTTAGCAGCTTCTGTTTGCTAAATGGAGCCATGGAGTTGGGAGGATGAGGAGGCTGGAGGGGTCAGAGGGGTCCATATGGACCAGCAGTTGGACGACTCTCGGGGAGACGAGCGACCAATCACATTCTCTACAAATCCTCGACCCCGGGACCTGGAGATCCAGGAGGAGAGCCAGGATTTCATTTCCACCAATCACTTGGCTTCAGTGAAAGCTAATTGAACAATTCTAATCTCTCAAACAATTTTATTTGGTTTAGGTTCTCAATAACAGAAATAACGCTGTTGAAGGTGCACTTGTCTTTATGGAAATGTTGGGGGTAAAAATTCTCTTCATGCTGAGCGTCTGGGACAAATGGGAAGCTTTGCCTCAAAAGAACATCACAGGAAATTAAATTCTCCTTGCTTTAAAATGCTAGAAATACACATGTGTTTCTACTGCAGAGCGCCTAATGAGGTATTACCCAAGACACAGGAATAGAGAACTTATTTTCCCCATCTGTATAGCTTAATCAACCAATGCCTTTTGTTGCTCAGTCCAGCTTTATTAACAGCAGAATCTTATCGCTCTTTTATGCTTGCATTCATAGAGTTAATAGGTCTATAATAGGGTAATTACCTGGTCAGGGAGGAAGGAGACCAAAAATTTTTAATTGAAGAGTGAGTGGCCTTTTTGCTGTCCTTGATTTGTTCATACTCTGCCCTTTATATTCTCTGCTAGACATCAAGACCTAAGGAGCAGTTGTTCTGTCATCTCTCCAATTAAAACAAGCAGACTGTCAGAGGAAGTCACTGCCCGATCTTTTTACTTGCGTACGGGATGCATGGGTGAGCAGCAGGGATGCTAACACAACCTGACCAGCAGTGGCAAGAGCAGTTCTTGATTGATTCGTGTCTGCTGTTATTTTCCACAAATGAAATTAGGTCCAAGCTTTAACATAGATCTTGATTTTGTCCGGAAGGCATCATTCGGCTCTACAGAATATTTTGTTGTTGTTGGCTGTGAGATATTTTCCCAGAAATCTGAGATATGCTTGAAGAAAATAAGCTGAACTGAGAGCAGAGATGAAACAAATGCATGCAAGACTGGTGGGGAAGTTACAAAGGAAGACAAAAGCTCGATTAGCATTATTGTCAAACAGTAAAAGCAGGAGTATTCATGATGGGAAGGATTTTATTAGCTGGAGAAAAACAGACTGGGAGAGACGAGTCCTCTGCTGCTTAAGCCTCGGGATTACTCAACCTTTGGTGGTGAAGAAGAACAATGTGGTTTTTAAAAACCATTCTGCAGAGAAGCGTCTGTTTGACAATTATATGCCTCTAAGCTGTTTAATAGGTGTTTGGGAGAGGTCTTTAAGATCCTCTCATTGAGGACTAACGATCTGGCCCTCAGTGTTTTAGGCATCTCACAGTATGTGTCTGTGTGGGGTGTATGGGAGGTATGCGAAGGGTTTTAGAAAGAGCCTGACATAAGGAAGGGAGAAACGATGGAGGTTTAAGCCTCCTAAGCAGATCAGTGTCTTTGTGTGCGGTCAACAGAGGCACTTGAAACTCCATCTGTCTGGAGCTAATTCTTCCTTTTTGTTGCTTTTGTAAAGGCATGAGGAAGAGACAGAAGAAAGGAAATTATGGGAAATTTACATAGATACTTTTTTTGTCAGTACACTTTAAAAAAAAAAAAGATACTTTCAGGCTAAATGTTACATATCAAAGGATGAAAGTCCAGGATAGTGCAACACAAAAGGACAGTCCAAAGGACAAAACAGGGGACTGATCTAAACTTCTAAACTCAGGTAAAATCCAAATGAACCGATACACGTTAACTGTTTCTGACCTCCTTTGACTCCTTAAAGCAGCCTGTTTGTGTTTACAGATTGATTTTTAAAAAAGAAACAGTCAATAATCTGTTTTCCCAAACGACTTTTAATCACCCTTTCAAATATTTGTGCCATTGCTTGTGTGGAGTCGTGTCCTTTAGGATTTCAGATGGCCACAAACAACAGGAGTGAAAAAAAAGGCACTGCCAGAAAAAAGATCAACAAACAGGCGAAGCATAGAGACAGAACAGTTTGAGGATGAACGCTGCTAATCCTGACCTCAACTAATGCTAATGCAAATGCGTGTTTATCAAATATGTAATCGACATTAGTTAGAAAAACAAGGATCTGCCAGCACTCTGCTCTTTGTTCCGTGATTGTGGAAGAGGGAGATTAAGATGGGCTTTAGCTATGCTCAGATGAATGGAAGGAGAGAGGGATGGAGGGATGGCTGGATTCACTCGTGCTCATTGTCAAGTGAAGTGCTGAGCCTTTGCAGCTGAATTTCCTCCTCTTCCTCTTCCTTCATTAGTGCTGAGCAGATATACATCGAGTGTTGACTTTGGCACCTTATTATACTTGAGTCTTATGACAAGAATGTGTTAGATTCCGCTATATCTATATTTTGTAAAACACGTTTTTTTGTGCTTTTGACATTAATGTTTATCTGCATGATCGTAAAATAAACACAAATGTGTTTTGGAAATGTGACTAGTTTTTTATTCAAATAAGAAAAAACAAGAATAGACAACATGTACTATCTGGTAAAACTGAGTCCTACAGCCACATGAATTAGCGTGTATTTTAAGAGTAATTTTAAAGGCTTAATTCTGATTTTTATATTTAAATGTAAAGATTGTTTAAATTCTGTCAACTCTTCTTAATACAAATTGTCATCCAAATTTGGTTTTACTTAACACATTAAATCAAGAAAAACTTTTCAGTCTTAAACAATATTTAAATGAATCATAAGTATTCTTGCTCCAAATTTTGCCGGATTCTGGACTTTACTCAGTCACCTTGTTGGAAAACAGCTAATGTTTAAGCCAAACAACTTATTCTGAAAAACATATTCAGAAACATATGCCAACAAATGGTTATCTTTTCATAAATATTTTTTAGTTGTTTCATCTTATTCCAATTAACACGACAATGCAGTCTAACAGACAAGCTCAGAAAAAAACATGTAGAACTACTCTCATATACAAAAAGAGAGAAAGATTAGTGAATCATTAACATTTGCAAGTCAATTCTGAGTCTGAGCATTGTTTGACTCATAACAAATAAAATTATGTTAATTATATCAACACTTTTTAAATATTGGTACACTGATCTGCTCGTGGTCTCCGTCATTGCTGTTTTTCCCTGTAAGATTTCAGAGGGTCTGTAAATGTGCATACTTCATATTGTGTACTTTGTCCGTTGGAATGTTTACAGGATGACACAGGGGCACAACTTTTGCCAGTCAGTGCCTCCCTAGGGCCCCCAGAGTAACTGAGGTAACCTATTTTCCTTGGCAAGGTTGAGCAGTCACATGGAGACTATGTTTGGGTTGTTTGATTGCATTGCTCCTTTAGGGCTCTTTACCTTGTTATCTCCATCAGTCTTTCTCTCCTTTGTAATCTCCCGCTTCACATTCTGTGAGCCAACACCCTCTCAACTTTGACCAGTTTTTTACCTCCTTCTTCCGTTTTCTTCCACTCACAGGGATACAGGAGTGGTCTTGTGCGTGCTTTATGTTTCCCTGTTTGGTTGTGGAGTTTGATATTGGTAAATCAGGTCGTTAGAAGACACACTGACCTCACCAAAGGCATTTGTCTGGCGTTCTCATTTTTTTTTCTGTGATTCTCTTCTTCGTATAAATATGGACCTTTGATGAAATGGCCAGATGCTTGGATAATTAACATATCATTTTATTGACAAAAAAATGAGGATGAAAAATATCTATCCACATTGGTTTTAGCACTTTACGCATTAGAAACAATGTGGCGTGAGTCACAAATGATGTTTTGACTATGGGTGTAATGGGTTCTTAATAAATCTTGCTCACTTTCAGGTGTCATCACTCCGTTTCTCCATCCTGTTTTTTCTTTTTTTGCCCTTAGTTGATATGTTTTCATAGCGGGGTGACACTTGTAGGTGTGCCGAAGGACCTTTGGGTGTGCTCTGACTGTGGCACACTGCCAGACGCCCGATGACACCTGCGAGTCCTGGCAGAGCTCCTAGTTTACTGTAGCTGTTAGCGGGCTTTTATGTCAAACAAAACACCAACACGATGTGTTCTGTCTCACTATACCTCAACTATTCCCTACCCCTAAATAACTCCTGCCCACTTTCTCCTGCACTCAAAGTGGCAGCAGCTCTTTCTGCAATCATATGCTACAGCAAACACAGCCAGTGAATCAGTCTTTTTCACACCATGTCAACGGGTTTTAATTATCAGTGAATGTCAGGGATGTCTGCTGGGCCCACCTCATCTCTGTCGGAGCCAAACCCATTTCTTGTGTTGTGTAACAATGTCCTCCATTGTCTGAGCACACTCATAAACATACTTCATATGCAGCATCTCTGAAGTGTATTCCATTGTTCCTCAAGTGGCGAGACGAGTGTTGCTCCTCTCCAAATGGACATTGGCACATCTCCTGAAACAATACAGTTCCCCCACGCCACATCACTCACATGTGTTTAAAAACGCCGGACCTTGACCACTTATGCCTGGAAAGAAAATTACCTGAGCACAAAGCGGGAGCTCTTGTCTACACCCTAAAACACACCATAGCACTCTTGTGATTGCAAGTGGAGGGTCTATTATAAACAATTATTTTAGCCCTCCACGGACAGTTTGGTCTTTTTGATCCATTGTGTTTTTGAGTGAAGAAGTACAGGCAGTAATCAATGGAGGAGCCGTGCGGTCAAGGTAAGGCTGCTAGGTGATCAAAATACATACACGAGAGGGAGAGGGAGGTTATAAAGACACAGAGAGTGTGTATTCAGAGACTGTATGCATGCAAAATGATAAGACAAATAATTAGCACAATATCTTTTCCTTTTACAGATGATTGTTATAGGTGAAAAGATGGATTAAGAAACCTCTGTATTACAAGTATACTACCTAGACTGCAATCACTATGTATGAGCAAAAAAAAAAAGTCCTACTTAAGATAAAAAGTTTGAAAACTTCCAATCTGTGGTCAAGTTTTCAACCATTTCTCCATGTTCCCTATAGAAACAAAATAACTTCATTGATAACAAGGGCTTTAAGGTTGTGTGGTGGTTAGCACTGACTCACAGCAAGAGGGTTCCCGGTTCGAAGGGCTGGGGATTTATGTGTGGAGAGGCAGGTTCCCTCTGCGTCTGCATGGGTTCTCTCTGGGTACCAAAAACATGCATGTTAGGTTATGTGGAGATTCTAACCTTGCCCATCGGAGTGAAAGTGACCCTGCGATGGATGAGCGACCTGTCAAGAATCGTGTCCTGCACTCACCCAGGGATAGTCGGGATAGCCCCCCACCCACCCACGCAACCCTGCCAGTAATATGTGGGTATAGAAAATGAACGGATGGATAGAAATGTATTTCCCTGTATGACAGATTGCAGATTCGTTCACTGTGATTTTCTTTTCTTTTTTTCGGACAGGAATTAAGATCTCTTTATGCTGCCATCCTGTTTCTTGGAAAAGTCTTTAGAACCTCTTATTTAATGGTTTCCTGCATTCTTATCAGCTGCAACGTTATCGACGCATGTTATACATTATCCCTGGATGTTTGTAACACACATGGGGGACATTCAGTGCACATACTTGCCAAATGCCTGTAGAGTTCATTCCGAACTATGACAAGATCTACGTCTCTTTTTTAACTCTGCTGTTTTTTTTTTGCACAAATGTATTATTTCACTTAAGAGTTGATCTTTTTCTACTTCAATAGCAATCTGAAGTGTTCTCAATCTGCAGTGTTGCCATCCAGATCCATCATTCTAGATATCAGATCCAGAAAGATGAAAAGAGACTGAAGGACAGAGATAAGAGACAAAAAGCGAAGAGGAGAGGTGTGAGACGTGTGGGTGGACACTGGGCATGGTGGCAATAGGCACAGGGGCTTAATGAGAGGTGAGCCAGAGGAGAAACTAAGCAAGGACAGACGGGGAGAAGGTAGCAGAGAGGGGGAGAGGTGAGAAGGAGGGAGTGAGTGATAGATGGTGCAGCAGAAGTGGGGGAATACAGGAAGAGAGGGAGAGGACGGGACTTTGGAAAACAGAAGCAGCAAACAAAGGCCAAGAATAGAGTCCAGGTGTGAACAGGGAAGAAACAGGTGGAAGATGGGAATGGAAAGGACGAAATAGAGGGGAAAATCGAGGGAGGAGCAAGGCAGGGTCAGCTGGAAATATTCCCCAAGGAAAACCAAACTAAACACCAGAGGAGAACCACAGAGATGCAGAGACTTCTAGTTCTGCTCTTTAATCTGGAAATTTAGATCAAACTAATCGTATCATTTTACAGAAACAATGAGGAAAATGTTCACTTAGCAAATCCAATGAAGCAGCTGAACTGCTGACCAGTCTCAGATGGACGAATGGAACTTCTGTGTTGTCTTGAAAGGAGTATTTTATTTTGTGTCCTTTCTTGCTCTTGTCACATAACTTTTTTGCAAATGGTTCCTCGAGTAGAGCACTTAAAGTGCCAGTGGGAGAGTTTATAAATATACACAAAGTTAATAATCTGTGTTGACTCCTTCCATATTTCACTTATTATTCAACATAAACTAAGGGGTCCTACGTACCAAGGCTTACAGTCTGGCACGAGCTCAAAGTCAAATGCGGTCACTACTCTTGGCTTTGACTTTGAGCCTAGACCTTTACAACTCACTGGACTGGTTTTGACATGCTGACATTAATGGGGCATATTGCCACTTATGACTACATATAAGCTTTCTGGAAAACATAACGGATTCAATGTTTAGACAAAATATGGACCCATGATAGTACTCATTACACGATTGTTTGTAGACATGGGGAGAAAGGACACTTAACAAGGAACCTCCAATCCAGACACAAAGGAAAATGGGAGAGGGACAAGCAGAAAGTTGGCTCTGTCCCAACTGATGAAGGAGTTTGGGACACCACAGCGTTCCCCCTTCACCGTTCTACTATAAAGGTGATGTATGGTCAGGGGATGGATGTGCCCTTGTCAGAGCCCTGCAGTTGAAAATACTGATGGATGGAGGGAAAGCAAAGAAGGAAAAGAAATACAGGTGATGGAGAGATGACAGTGATGAAGCATGGGTGTGCCACACTGCCTCTTTACAGACAGATGTTTAGCGACAGGGGCTGCCGCACTGGGCATGTGTGTCTATGGTATCTGTAGATTTTGAGAGTCTAAAGGACAAATGACACGTGGGAGAACGAAAGACAGCAACCTGGTTATACAGTAAGGAGGGGGAAGGCTTCCAGGAATATTTACAAAAACCGGGACATAAAAAAACTGTGTGTTGCACGCACACATTGAAAAACGTACTTGTCTTATCAGTGAATATCGTCTACTTTCAAACACAATCTGTTGGCTCATAGCAAGAGAGAGGCAGCATCTCCTCTGTCTGTGTCTCACGTCCTTCAAGGCCCGGCTGTTGCCTCCAGCCAAGCCCGGGGCTGCAAGGCCCCCTTCCTGTGGCAGGATACCAGATCGGACTCAGACACACACAGCTGTGGCCCAGGGGCCTCCACTCCTCCCAGAGAACGACACTCAAACTCCCGAGAGGCGTATTTAAGAGCAACAGTCGGTGATTATGTGTGTATATTATCCATGTTTTGTGTGGTTGTGCAAGTGACTTTTAGCCTGGAGCCAGCAGGTATATTCAACGGCTCTTTCGAATTAGAAATGGGGGGGATTATCTGATTTTCTCTGAAGGCCCAGTGGGTTTGTGAGCTAGGACTCTGGGAATATCAACCATAACTGTCAATGTAGAACATGGCAAAATATCAGAGCGCCACTTGTAAATCACACACTTTGTTTCACTGTTTATGTTTTGATGTACTTTATGAAGAAAAAAGACAAAAAATAGTTTTTTCGAAAGAAAAGATAATTCCCAACATTGAAATCTATATCACCCTGTCAAATAATACTAACATAATAGTATAATAAATATGTTTACATGGACAGGTTTTTAAAAACTCTTTTAGTACTACCTCCTCTCTGTTTTGCTTCCTCACAGCCTGCAGAGCTCCTCAAAGCAAAGCAACTGTCACACATGCACAACTCATAAGTGAATTCAAGTTTTGAGCCGTATTTAAGTATTTGTCTATTTTGTGAGGGAAGAACAAAGCGGAAACTCGGATGGCAGATCAATTCAGTGAGGAAAAATAGATGCTGATGTTGATATCACTAATATCTGGGTCTTTGAAATAATCCTTTATGTTCTCCAATGAGCTTGCTCCTCAGCAGGCAGCGATTGAGCGTAGAGCAAACTGTACAGCTGCAGCCGATCACACCACAAGCCAAATATTGCTACGAAAAGCTCAGGGAACCGCAGACACGCAGCCCTTTTTAAATATCAAGAAAAACATGCTTCACGCTTTAGTTTATGTTTTAATTAAAATATTGAAAGCAATATAGATCAAATGACAACAGACAACAGAATGGAGAGTGATTCTGGATAAAGGAAAGAGCTGAAAAGTTCTTTTTTCAAAAGGCAGTAAGCGGTCAGATAGGGTGATGCGGATTAAGAAGGGGGGGTGAGAAGGGGGAAATGGGGCAAGTTTAATTGAGGACTGGAAGGGCAGCAGATGTATAAAAAAGGTACATTGAGAAGAGGCAGGAGAGGGAGGGGACTGGCTCTAGCGAGGGTACTGGAAGTGTGTTTGTGTGTGTCTGTGTGTACAAAACGCACTTGTGACACAGAACAGTATTGACAATTGGGGCCGATGCCCCTGAGAAAACCTTCAGAATTCAATCTCATTGATTTTCACAGAGGAGTAGAGGACGCTGTCTCTGGTCCATACTGAGTCATTACACACACGAACAGAAACCGTAGAGTATCATGGCACTTCATGCGATCACACCAAGTCGTTTGAGTGAAAATGAAGATAGGATTTTTTTCAAGATATATGTTCGGAGAGAATACTCCCTCAGACTGAGAGCAGATGTCTTAGTGTACACGAGATACATTTTTTTTTACAGCCGTGTCTGTACATCCCAAAGCTCTAAGAAGAGCCTTAATCGGAGCACCAATTCAACTTTTTATTGCCTGTCCTTGTGGAAGTATCGGCCTGATGGACTCAATGATTCCACCCAAGTCTGCTCGTACAAACATATGCCCACTTCATGTGTGTGTGTGCGTGTGTGTGTGTGTCAGAGAGAGAATCAAAGAGGAGGAAGAGATTATGGTGGGTACTGAAGGGGTAGTGGCGGCGGTACTGTTGGGGGGGGGGGGGGGGGGGGGGGTGGCACAAAGTCCATGTGTTGTATGACCTTGGTCACCGCTGAGGGGACCTAGTTTCTTGCCAAGCCAATCAATAAGCTAAACAGGCGGAGGATGGCTATTTGGAGCATGGGAAGCCAAACTCAAATACTGATAGTTTATCTGCCTGTCCCAGCACCACTTCTGTGCAAATATTGGACCAGCACATTTTTCATGGTGACTTGCATTTGAAAAAAAAAAAAAAAGAAAGAGATTGAGAGAGGAGCGCTGGGGGTTGGTGAGAACAGACATGGTTGAGTGCTTGGTTGCAGCGCAAAATCTCCCTCCTCCCTTGATTTCTCCCAGACCCCCTCCTCTTACCACCCAAACATTCAACCAACAAGTGAATCTCGTTCTTTTTTCAAAATGCACACTGCAGCCGGGACCAAATCAAAGTGTTAAGAAATAGCTATCAGAGCACCAGTTGGATTTGTCAGAAAGCAACACTTTTACTCATTCAATTTTCTGTCTGTGTGATACTTCCAAAAACAGTTACATTAAATTAACACAAAGCAGTGAGTGTTTATTAGTTGTGGACTATTTTTTTGTTGTTTTTTTACTAAAGTTGATTATCTCAAGTTCTTCACACAAAATATCCTCACTTCACCCATATTAAAACACAACGGAATTGATTTGTTTTTTTTAGTGAGTCAGAAAAAGGAGAAATGCTTTGGAAAGAATTGAATTAATAAATAAAAAATCGATTTAACAATACTTGTCCTAACATACATACAACAGGATCTTACAGAACTGTATTTAAATTTACTTCCAAAGTCCACTACAGTTTTCACTGATTGGGAAATTAAATAAATAATAAATACAGTAGCCATGTATGGGTTTTTGTTAGAACATAGCTCTATTTGTTAAGACAAAATACATTTATCCATTGGGAACGCAGTCATGTCACCATGCAACTACGGTATATAATCAAAGCTGTGACATGAACAACTCATGTTAGAGGAAAAAGTCTGATGCACCAGTTGTAGAGGATATAACCCCCCCCTCAGGTGCCTTCAACAAATGTGTCACAACGTGATAACTTGGAGGTCTAATCAAACGCTTCACGACTGCAACTACAAACAAGCCAAAAGTCCAATAAAAAGTCCCTAAAAATAAGAATATCTTTACAGTCCATTAACAGTACTTCCATTGCTATCTCCAAACTGAGAATACTGCAATGTACACAAACCGTCTGCTGTGGATCATCTTTAATAGCAAGATTCACACAATCTTGTGACATAATAATTGTCATCACATGTGGGAACCACAGTTTCTTAGACAGAGGAGATCCCAGAGGGGTAAACTATAAATGACTTAGACTTACACTTCCTTTTATTGTCGCTCTACAAAGCCACATAGTGAATTTGACAACGAAATGTCAGCTTGCTTGGCTACCAGGTACAGCGAGGTCTGTATGTAGGTTAGGTTAAATACCATTGTTGACACTTTTCTAACACTCACAGAATAGTGATTATACTTAAAACGGGTATAGTTTTAAAATTTTGCTTAAATAAGTGTTTACTATGCAATAATAGGTATGACAAAAACGAATGTGTGTGCTCGTGTGTGCTCGTGTGTGGGTGTGTAAGGAAGACAATGGTGTATCTCTGAGGGATCTGTTGTTGATGACGGCAGCTGGATCTGATCAATAATGAATGAGTGACACATGCCAACCACTGTATCCTTTCCACTCTGGGGTGATACAAGTGTGTCCAATGTGTGTGTATAAGGACAAAATGTGTGAAAACAACAGAGAGACCCCTCTGAGACTATTCAAAGCACATAGAGAAAGTAATAGAGAGGTAGATCATTTGACAGGCAGAAGGAAGGAGAGTGCATGAAAATGGAGGGGTGGGAGTGTGTGTGTGTGGGGGGGGTGCTTTTCCCATCAGGTGCGGAAGTCAAAGCCAACTCGTTTTTGTGCAGTAGCGACCGGAACAATGACTTCAAGAGCAGCACGCAGCAAAACCACATTAATTATTAGAGAGGAGCGATCAAAGCACAACTGTGACATGATATAAATGAATTAAAGCTGGAAAAAAATATCGCCATCTGGATGAAGGGTTTCACATCCCAAAACCAACTCACTGCAAAGGGAAAGATGACTGCCTTTGTTTTTGTATTGATTTTTTGTCGCTGCAATTGTATTCCGGTTGTATTTGTCAATTGAAAATGTCTACAACATGTAGCCTAAACTAGATTTAAACAACTGTGCCCATTTTGTCTCATTATTCCAAGTGCTTTATCACCTGTTACTTTCCTGATCGAAAAAAGTATTTCACCGTTGATCCTCTGTCAGACATTTTTGTGATTTATTAGCTGGACACACAATGCGGGCTCTCTCAGGCCTTGTCCTGGAGGCTGAGGTGGAGCAGAGGCATGTGCCTGTAGGTTTTGTGTATGGTAACACGGATGGCCCCTTTTTTCTGTTTGTCTGCAGATCTGGCAGGCTGAAGTGGTTTGATGTTTTCTTCCTGTTTCAGCTCCTCTACTTGGTTCTGGCTTTTGTCCCTCGTCTCTCTGTTTCCAACTCTCTCACTCTGGTCCCGACTCTCTTTCCTCTCTGTCTTTCCAGGCCTCTCTCTGTCTCTCTCGCTGACACTGGGCACCGCTTCCCTCCCTGACCATCTGGGCCTCTCCTCCACGAAAGAGTGTGCACGCCCGTTTGTGCGCAAAAGCTGACAGGATGTGTGAAGCAGAGTTAGAGAGCGCTCTCTCCTCGAGAGGGCATCTGTGTGTATGTCTCTGTTAGTGTGCTTGTGTTGGGGTGTGCGAGCGGTCTGCTCGTGTGTCGGTGTCGGTAGAAGGGTCTTCCTTCGCCAGGTGGACAGCTGCTACTTAGTAGCCTGACGGCCCAGCCAAAAGTCGGGGAGAGCGATGGTGTGGTTAACCCGTAGTGTGCCAACTGATTCTGTACGTGGACGACACCGCGGCGCGTGTGCTCGTGTGTTATCATTAAGCATGCTGATGTGTGTTGTCAGACTTACACTCCTGATACACATGCAGGAACTGTCATTAGTGTAGATGAGCTTCATTAATACATAGTCTTAACAGAGGTGCGGGAAGTACAACTGGATGGAGCCTCTACAACCACCCTCAGTCGTTTATTCCCACCCAGCTGTGGAATGCGTGCTCAGGAGCAGGTTCCATCCAGTCAGTAACGCTTAAGTTAAACTACACTGGATGCTTTGGTTACACACAAAACTTTCCGATATCTTCGATGGGTTTAGGGCATAGCATCGTTAGAAATAAAAATAACTTCATGAGAAAACAATCAGTGTGGGGTTTTTACAACCAGTCTCATGGATGCCACCTTTACCTTTCACATGCGCTTGCTCTCACCACCACTAGAGGTCCCGTATTCTTTGAACATCAGAAAGGTCACTGTGGTTTATGTGAGAAAAGAATGCAGTTGTTTTTTTTTTGTTTTTATCTGACAGTTGATCCTCTCTACCAATAAGTCACAAGACATGGCAGTTTCATGGAAAGAAACCCAGGGATTCACTTTGACGAACCACAGCACAGTGGGTAGGATAAACTCCCATTCAGCAAGACACAACTGGGCACAGAAAGAGCAGCCATCTGTGTTGACCGAAGGACATATACACGTTGTACCAATGCTGACTGGCAGTGTGTGTGTATAGATTGTGTATGATCTACATCTGTGTGTTTCTAAGCCTGGCAGTCAGATTTAATACTCTTATCCCTCCCTAAGGTCCTGCCTTTGTCTTGTCCTCAAATGGAGGTTAAGTCTTTCCAGCGCAAGCCTAGCTGGATGAGCTTAATCAAACCATTAGGGTCCTGAGCTCTGAGGAGTATCTCACCACCTCCTACTGAGATCTGATTTAAGACTTGGTAGCAGTAGCGAACACTCAAACCTCTGGATTAGATAAGCTCTCAACGACTTAGCGGCGTCCCTCTTGCTTCCTCTCCTTTCTGCGCTCTCTGCAAGGCTTTATCTGTCTGCCGGACTAAAAGCACTTTCTTTAGAGGCGTTTTAAAAAGTCTTAGAGTAAATGCAAGCAAACACAGACCGAGAGCGCTGGACAGATCCAAATATTACTGGCAACAGGCTTTTATAGAAGGAGTGAACTTTTGAATAACTTCTGAATCAAAGTCTGTTTGCTTTTTATGACTACACTGAACTAAAATGCAGCTAAATAAAAGGATGGGGGATGCACATAAACAACTTGTTGTGCTGTATGCAATGACCTTCATGTTTCTAAAAAAGAAAACTCCTGCGTCCTTGAATGTACAAAATCCCTTTCGACAAAATCTTGGAACTCGTTTATGGTAATGAAACACCCAGACTCGCTCAGAATGGCGCTCTATTCTGGTTTTCCATAGGCTCCATCCTTAATTGATTTCACATATGACATACAACAGTGGATTGTCTGAAATGTTTCTCTATGGCTGCTGTGAAAATGATGAGCAGTGACAATGCCTGCTTTGTCCCTGGCCTCTTTTCTTGGCTGCTTGTGTTTCAGTGCTCAAGCTTTGATAAGCAGTATCAGAACACATTCCTTCGTGCCCCCAGAGGATGATGGGTATTAGTGTTTTCCGATGAGCCTGGAGTCCACTTCCTCCTCATCCAAGGGAGAGAAGCGTATAAAAAACACTTTCCCTCAGTCCGACTGATACTTCATGTTAAGAGATTAGAAACAGTGGCTTAATTTGAAGGGAGAGCTTTGGTAATATCAAGAAGAGGCCACCCTCCCCTGTGTTCTCTTGTAGGAAGTGGATGGAGATATCCTCCATTGTAAATCTTTCAGTGTGACATTTGTTTGAAAAAAAAGAGGGGACACGAGAAAGAAGGAAATGGGACATAGTCTAAAGCCTTTCTGTTTTGCAGGAATTAAACAAACGCAAAAAAGGGATAAAATCGGCTTAGACTGCTGAGACAACTGCGTCTAAGAGAATGCACAAAAGGAGGGGTGTAAACGGCGGATTCTTCCCAGCTAAAAACTTATCAAGCACAGGCTTTGTGCTCAATCCATTTAAGTGAGTCTCTAACACGCCCCTATTGTATGCCTTTAATGGTCGAAAAGTGACTTGTGCAGGGCTATCGCCTCTTCATGGGGATTACAGCTAAGTGCTTAAGTTGTAGTGAAACCCGGATTTACTGATGGCAAAGAGAAAAGGGTGAGGGAGGGAGGGCAGAAAAAGGACCCTTACCAAGGATTTGTGTCAGGATCGCGCTGTTCCCCTCATCTGTCTGTGACAGCAGAGGACAACTGGCATTTACACGCAAGCCAGCACACAGACGCACACACACATTAAAGTGCTCTTGCACAACATCCCTTTACTGTGCTTGTTTGTATTTCTTTGTCATCTCATTCCTTGTATCCTTCTGTCTATCTCACCCCTGTCTCTTTCTCTTTTGCCCTCTCTCACTATCATCCCATTTTAATTAATTTCTAGCTGTGCTGCCGTATGAGACTTGGCCCTAGAAGTGTCTGCTCCTGCAATTTCAGTCCCAATTTCCTGCAGCTGCCAGAAAATGACTCAGAGCTCCTTGCATTTTAAGGTGAGGTGGTGGATACAACAAAAAATAACAACAACAACCACAACATCCATCTCTAAAGTACAATAATTTGATAAGAATTTTTGTTCCATCAGCTGCTCTCATTCAGGTTCAAGGGTTTATCTTTTAGGCTTTGTGGCCATCTAATAGCTCATTTGTTACTAAGCAGAATTTGATGCTACACTAGAAATAATTGTGTGTATTCTTACACCACTGTGCATTTTACATAGTTACACTTTAGCATTATTGTTTTTATTCTTATTATGCTTGCAAACTTATGGCATCGTGGACTTACTTCCCTAGAGAAACCTATTCAACAAGACTGTTAAAACCCCAATCTGTTGCAGAGATGATGATGTCTCTCATTTATTTTACGAATGACTAGGGGAACAAACATTTTTGAAAGTGATGGCTCCAAACACAGATTGCTCAAAAATACAAAATATGGGAAGTGTAACTACTGATCAACAGCTGACCCTGCCCCAAACAAGGGTTGGTAAAGGTCCTGTTAACACAGGTTTCTCAGACTGGCCTCATATGTTTGGTTTCATCTCAGTCCAATTTTTCAGGCATTTCACTTTTCCAAAATACATATTGTGTTCTTATAGAGTATAAGAGTATAAAGTTCTGTACTGAACAACTGAAAGGATAATATTCAAATATCTAAATATCTAATACCGGGTTTCTAAATGTAAATCACCAACTGCCCCTTCGAGTAGTGAATCAATAAGCTGATTTCATTGGAGAGCACAGCGCGCTGTGTATCAACACAGGAAGTGGATGCTTGTCATCAGTGGCAAAGCTGTGAAAGCACTACCACTTCCAGACGTGCGCAATATGATCCACGTTAATTTCAAAAGGAATACAACATGATGACACAGATGACAGACTGGTGCCGAGAAAGCGCTTCTCCTTGAGCGTTGTGTGATTGTGTGTCTTTTCTCTGAGCTAACAAACTGAACCAAGGTAAACTCAGGAGCACCTGCTCCTTTTGTCATGCTCTCACCCACCCACACTCACACACCTTTCCCTTCAGCACACAACACCCAATACTGAGTAAAGATGAAGAAAGGGGCCAAGCCCTGCGTGAAGCAAAGGATACCTATTCATATAAAGACAGTAAACCTTCTGTCTTTTCTCTTACTAAGCCTTGATACGTTCCTCAAAGCCACCGAGGCCCATTGTGTGCCTTTAACCTTTGTTGTCTTGTGTTTAAGCAGGCTGATTATAAAGATGACGATGATGGTAATGATGGCGATGGCCGTGGCTTAAGGAGAAGCAGCTGCTAAGGGGTTGAGAGAAGCGCAGACAATCAGCCTGTTTACTCAAGAAAAGGTACATGTTGGATCATCAAAGTGGCGTCTGCTGAATGATGACTGACTTGCATGTGTATATGCGAGAGCCACTGTGGTCGTCCATGTTTGCCATTTAAGACTGATTTCTTCATTAATAAGATGTCAGTCAATAATAGAAACAAGGATCAGTATGGTACACTAGCTTAATAACACTAAGCGGGGATGTCTTTAGATGTGTAAATACATATATGCATAACATTTAAAGGGTTTACAGGGATTTAATTATGTATTTGGAAGTCTTTTAGGCTTTCAAGACTCAAGACCCAGATTTCTCCTGGACCTGTAGTTTGGATTCTGTTTTATTACAGCAGATTTATATCATGTTTTCATATTTAGAATATG
Source organism: Menidia menidia (assembly GCA_907169785.1). Lineage (NCBI taxonomy): Eukaryota > Metazoa > Chordata > Actinopteri > Atheriniformes > Atherinopsidae > Menidia > Menidia menidia. The sequence continues at coordinate 3,791,203 of CAJRST010012224.1, read as the reverse complement.
TCACATGTTACTATTAATTACAGTTTAGATGTGTTATGTAAATAAGCCTGGAAAACTAAGTGCAGTGGATTTTTTTCCTCTTGCTCAAACGTTCCATCAGCCTCCTGTGTCTACTACTTCTTGGTGGCATGACCTGTTCCCCCATCTTCCAGCCTGCCTCTAGGATTTACTGTCCCCTCACCAAGGCAACAGTGATATTTTTGCCCTACTTAAGCACCAGATGCTGAGAAGCTCCTTGTACTGGCACTGCTGCAAGGGGGCCAAAGAGGTTAATGCACCCGGGAAGGGAGAAGCAACCAGCTGTTGGCCTTCTAATGTTTAAAACCTCCTCTTCTCCACCCATCTTTCCTCAATTCCATTTATTCTATTCTTTCTCGCTCCCTCTCCCCCTCAAAGGAAGAAAGCAAAAGGGGATAAAAGCATTCAAATGGTGAAACATCTGCTGGGAGCATTTCTGTACAGCCAAGAGCATCTTAACTCCTCCTGAGCAACAATATGAGGCTATTTTCTGTGCAAGGGCGACAGGGACTTAGAAACAGATAAGAAGAGATAATGGTTGGATTGCGGACTTGGGGGCCTGCAAATGCACAATCAGGAGGTCCGCACGGAGAAGGGGGTGGGAGGGAAATAAGAGAGAGGTGGGAGGAGGAGGATCTGGGAGGCCAGGGAAAAGTGGTTCGGTAAACAATGGCTTTGCATTAGCATGATAATCTGAAACATGCCTTTATTTAGATATAGATGTAGGTTATAATGGGGGAGGAGAACATGCAGGAGGTAGCACATCTATATGTATGATTATAAGAATGAGTATGGATGTTAAAGATATGAATAACGGAAAATGATGTGCAAAGGTGTTCCTGCGCACGGATGCATAGACGAGCAATCAATCACACTCATAATTAAAAGATATACATCTCTACATATATGGGATTTTTAAGGAATGGTGTTGCATGCCTTAAAGGCTGATGCATAGAAGAAAAATAATGAGAGAAAATATGTGGACTGAGAATCACCCATTCATTGCCCACAGCGTCAAACAGTAAATCAGCATGATCTCAACATGATCAAACTCTGTCATTTAAAGGCAACTGGGAATAATCCCTGCTTTTAGTGCGCAAAAACTTAGTTATCGATTTATTTAGGTCATGTCGAAACAGAATATTAAGCACAAGAAAGTCTGTTTTTATTAGCCTGGCAAATTTAAGATATATGATATTGCCACCAATCTATTGATATATGTCAATTTAATGTCTGGTGAAAAAGTTTCCTGATCATTTCAGACTAATAAGAAAAAAATACAATAAATATTTAAATGGTAAAGTCAAGTCCGTGCAAATGATGTCATAAGCTTGGATGGAAAAGCAAACGTTTAAAAAAAATAAAAAAGCTATTCAAATAGTTGTTCGGTTCATAAAAAGGGTTCAAGATGACACTCTCATGCACTTCTGCTGCATGTCCTCATCACATGCTCTTGTCATGTACACTGGAAATGATAAGGAGCGGCAGCTGGGTTCGCCACTGCCACCGGACGGGCCGTGGAAGTGAGGGTTTGTGTGAGCTGTTGTTGGTCGGTTCTCTTTTATGATAACATCAATGCCATCTACTTTCGCGCCTGTACGGCGCACGTGTGAGTGGGTGCACTGTATGTGCAGATAGGTTCTAATTTAATGCGTTTGCTCTACACGCGAGCGCTTGAGCAGTGCGAAACAAACGCCTGCACATGTCTAGGCGCCACTCGCCCTGATAAAAGCCCTTTGACACTCAGCTGTTTAACAGCTCAAACAGTCTTTGCACAGTGGATTAATCACACATGCACATTGACACACACACAGCCTCGGTGACCTCCACGGCACCTCCGATACACCCCTCCCCAATTTAACAAGGAATAACTCGTGAGTTTGCGCGTGGACAAGTGTTTATGTGTGCGTGTGAGCGTCCGTACAAATAGAAGCATTTCCACACACGTCCAGCGGCCTGCTGAGGGCGTCCTTCTCCATACGGCCCCTGTCCACCGCATTTTAACACTGCCGCGACAGGTGGTGGTCCAACAGACAATAGAGCTACTCCAGAGCTGGCAGCCAGCTCACCAGAGAGACGCAGGAACAGAAGAGGGCTCGGTAATTGTGTGCACAAAAGAAGAAAAAGGGACACTTTTCAAGTCCATTCTCCTCCTTAGTTTGGCCCGAATTTCAAAGGTGAGAGTAAGAGGCTTTTAAAAAAAGGTGAGAAAAGACTTTAAGATATTGTCAAGATAAGGAATGGAGTAAGTGCATATGAGTGCCAAAAAAGGAGGGGGAAATATGAAAGGATTGTAAAAGACATGGAGCTACACCCTGCTCATAGCTCTTTCAGTTCCAAAGGAGACTGAAAGAACTATTGAAAGTTTTCAGAAGTCTTTGATTGGCCCAATATGACTCCTAATAAGCACAGAGGAGGTGTTGAACCATTTTCACTTTCTTTTTTTTTCCTTTGCTTTTTGTTGTTGTTTTTTTCTGTGCACCAGCCACACAATACAAACCCCAGCTGCCAAATTGGATTTGGCACGACATGTTTGATGGTTTATGTCACTATATTTTTAGTAAGCATGTAATGTCCTGTATGTTTCCGAGGTGAGAGCATATACAAATAAAAAGCTCCCTTTGGCCGGTGTTCTGCTTCTGAATGTTCAGAGATATAAACAGCCCCTTCTAAATTCTTAGAAAGCACTGCACATGTACCAGAGCCCCTAACGAGTGTACCTTTATTTGGTGTGTGTGCTTGTGCCAGATTGTGATTCCCACAGAGTTTAAAAAATATTAACATTTCCTAACACTCTTTTTTTAGAATTACACTGTCACTTCAATGTGGATATTGTTACCCCTGACACTAAATGCATCCTCTGACCTTAATTCACAAAAATGTCTTAAAAGAATCAAAACAGAGAAGCTTAACTTACTTTCAAAAGTCTCACCTTGGAATACAGGTATACATCATGTACATATATATTATTTACTTTTGTCAAGCGTCTAATTTCTTTTAAAACAACATTAACATAAAGAAATACATTGAAATACTTGTCAAATTCACAAAACACGTGTGTCCAGACCCACATTAAAAAAAAGAGGAATCAATAGGTGTCTGACTATTTTTGTAAGTATAGCAGCTGAAAAGGTAACCTTTTTGGTTAAAAATTCTTGGTGAGTTTAATCATTTTGTTATACGATGTATGACAATAAACTCATTCTGATTCTTCAGTCATTCTGAAACCTGAGCATGGTTTTATTCTTCCAGACACAAGCATGTGATCCAATGTTATTTGCACAGCTGTTTTTTATGAATGTTGGTTTTGAGAAATAAATTTAATAAATTTCATTAAACAGGTTTGCTCATTCTGTTCAGCTCTGTTTTACTAGGAGTGGCTACAAAGGACTACAAAATGCAGCTCATGACTAAAATAATCTAGAATGTGCTGTATATATTAGTGAATTGCTTAAGCTCTCAAGTTCAGGATGTCCCAGTCATTATGAACAGAGTCTGGTAAATAATATAATTACTTTGAAATAATGTCAAATATGAGGATACAATAAGGTTCATGGGTACTTGAAATGTTTCATGTTCACACCTCAAAAATAAAAATATTTTCATGCATCTCTCAGAGAGGTGTATGTCTAATGCCTGGGCTCATCTTGCCATACTGAAAAAGTTTGACGAGTGGGTTTAGGTCGCATACCAGAATCTGTGCTTGGCATGTAAAGGGGGCCAGGTGGAAGGCTGGGTCATAATCACGAGCATGGGTTCTGCCCAGGATAAACAAGGCCTCTTTCTCATCTCCCGAGGGGCCACTGTTTCCTGGTACTCTTTGTGATGGGAAGAACACGACATCACAACAACAGAGAAGATCAAACAGTGTGTATTTGCTGAGTCAGGACTAAGAAAAACCACCAGCGGACTCAAAAACACGCCTGACTGAGGATGGTTATGTGGCAGTGGCAGTGCAAATCTCTCAAAGCATTTTGTACTTTTAACATCTGTTTTCTAGATTTTCTGTTTAATTTTTAATGCCTTTTTTAATTTTTGTCCTCTTCAAACAGGAATGTACTCACTTTGAGTCTTTCGGTGACTACACCCCAAGAAAGTCGGGCCGTTGATTGGATGATGTCACTTTCTGTTATCTGTTTAACCATCTAACACCAAAAGTCTATTATTTTCTCTTCAGAAATCCCCCTTCAGCCTGTGATAACTTGCCGTCCATCCCCACACACCCCTCCCTCTGCCTGGTGGGGCAGGAAGTGGAGCAGCTCAGACGTACTGTATGGTCCCTCGCGTCTGGGCCGGAACCAGGATGTGTTGCTAGGCGCAGGGATGATTGTGTCAGCACTTGCTGGCCGCTTCGTTTCCTTACAGGTGATCTCCTGAATGGACAATGACAGATATACATTTCCTGCTATTTTTCAATGCTGCAGGAGGGGATCAGAAAAACACAGGACTCTGTGACCACGGGGCCACCTCTGCGAACAAGAAAGCCGGCTCCTAAAGCTAGCCCAACCTCGGACAAAGACACAATCAGGCGCTCAGACACAAGAACTCCCAGTGACCCTGTGACTTCAGATTGGAGGCAGGTGCGGGGTTTGGACAGCGGTGGCTTCGAATCCGGTAGATGATGAGGAAATATTGAGGAAGCCACTCTTGATTTCTGACGCGTTTGATGAACCCTGACGGGTAGAAGGTCGAGGAGGATGAAAGGGTTACGGTCTGGCGGGAGGAGGGCAGGGGACACGGGTGAGGAGTGGAGGGAGGGCTGGCGTGTGGCAGGATAGCTGAGGTCATCCATTAAATGTATGAATTTTCTGCTCTCTTTTAACGAGGGAGATTTCAAAGTATACCCACAGCAGGGAAACGGGAGGTGCAAAGGAGGGTTGCAGTGGGGCACTGAAGTGGAGAGACGGTCCCACTCTTCTGATTTATGACCCCGGTGATTAATGCCCATGGACATTAACCCTTGGAAAAAAGTGCTGCCCCCTGACTGAAGCCGTGTTTTGCTACATGTCTGACAGACGAGTGATTTGGCCTCCTTTTGTTTTTTGCTCGAAGAAGGGTCGGCTTGTGTTCTTCAGGCAGGAAATGTGTTTTTCATTTGCAAATCACAAGAACTTTAAAATTATCAAAACCAATCAGCATAGAAACAAGACATTGGTTACTATATGATGCAACCTGCAATTAGATTGTCCAATATCTAATTTTATGAGCAAATCACACCCCACCACAAGTGGTGTACTATCTCTAAATTAAAAATACTCCTTGGTAAAGTTGTTAATACAAGTTGTTAATATTACATGAAACGTACACAGCTAAGCCAAAGGTTTTTTTCTATATATAAACTGTTTCCCCTCATTCATAGTGCTGCTCTCTGAGCCAGACAGTCAGTCTGGTGTCTCTAAATGCAAAACAAAGCCATAGATTTTCGCATTGCCTTATTTTGACTGTCCAGGGTATTTTTCTATCCTAAAACTGAACTTCAGGAAAAAAAAACATCTACCATATCAACATTTTATGCACTTGAGACACGTTTGACACGCAGTTAGACATATGAAGAGGTGACAGGAAATACTTAGGTCAACCATGGTCTGGGACCTTTGCTCAACCATCTCATGTTGAGAGAACATAAATCACATGAAATCCACCGGTTCCTCTCTTCTTCAAAGGCCTTTGTTTTACAGCCTCGGCGCAGAGGTTATCAGCAGGCCAGCAGCAATAGTGTGTATAATAGACCTACTTACGCTGCCTGATAAGATATACCGAGAGTCTGCGACTCTCACTTTAGACTGTCAATAAAACAAGGGAATCAGGGGTGTTTTTTCAGGCTTTGAATGAATTCCCATCAATGTGGCAGCACTACCACTTTTGACTGGTTTGCCAGTGAAAACAGTGGAAGAATTGTTCGGGTTCCTGTCTGTGGGTTTCTACGACTGACCCCGTCTGGGTGATTGAATGGCTTTGTGCAGCAGGTTTCAGTGTCATCGTCCCCCGGCTGGATCAGAAGGTTGTGCGTGCAGTGGAGTACAGTAGATATTGATGTTGTCAATAAAAATGTCTTGGAGTTATGTCGGCTGACTAGACGCTCCAAGGTTAAGCGATGTTAAGCACACCTTCTCATCCTTGTTAGACTCTATTTATCTCAGTGTCAATCACGCCATATGTCAATCCCTTTTTATGTTTGCTCGTTCACTCGCAGTGACAACTTTTCTTGTCCCCGTCCCCGCGCCCCCCCCCTCCCTCCTCGCTAAAACACAAACATCTAATCGTAGGTCACCCTCACGGTTCTGCATGTGTTGAACCAAGAAGCGCTGAAGGGGAGGAGGGATGGGATCAGGGCATCAGCTATCGCTAATCACTACCACTATGGCTAACAGTAGCCCTGTGGAAGCAGTAGCCTAGCAGCCGTGTGATCTCCAGCTAACCTTGCCCACGGGCCTCTTTTGTCTGCACGCCGCACACGGCTGGCTCCATCCTCTCTGTTATTGAGCGGGTTGTTGGAGGGGGGGCTAAATCAATGGCAAATCACTGGCACTGTTCTCAGGACAGTGACCAAAGCCCAGTCTATTGCCCCCCCGCCCCCCCCTCTGCCTGCCTTCCTCTCCTCTCCTCCTGCATCCCTCAGCCAGTCCTCCACCCCTCCGTCACCCCTCCAACCCCTCCCGCCTGATTGACACTTGAAAGGTGGCCGAGGACGGGGCCGGAGGCGATGTTCCACGCTCTGGAACCCTCCGTGCAGGGGAACAGCTGGTGACATCTGCAAAGAGGCCCACAAAAGGCAGTTGAAAGCGTGCGATCGCGCCCCCTCCTTCTCTTCTACCCTTGTTTCGCTCACTCTCTTCTTCTCTGTCTCACTCTCTGTCTCCCTAACCTTCCTCACCCTCCTCATTCTTTCTCTTTCATTCTCTCTGCCCTTGTCCCCCCACCCCCTTTTTCTCTGTGCATCAGATGTCCCCTCTATCTCCTAAGAGCTGGCACTTTTGTCTGAAGCGGTGATACAGGCACCCGAGCGCCTTTGAATCGTATGCTTTAAACTTGAAGAGCGAATGCTGGAGCATGTGTGTCTGAGCAGAGAGAAAAAGTGGGGAAAGAGGGGAAAAAGAGAAGCCCGTGGGGGCGGAGGGACTGGGCGTTTGTATGTTGTACAACAGCCAAATAAAAACACAATTTTCTCTGTGACACAAACTCCCTCCGGTCATTTTTATTTTTTTTATCTGCTTCTTCACTCAGAATTCACACACTGTCTCTGTGTTTGATCTTCTTAGATGGAAAACTATCGGCTTTATTGATATCCACAAGCACACGCCTAGTTAAAAGCTGCCTTTTAAGAGGTCCCATTGTCCCCATTCAATGGCATTACCCTGGCTCAGCTCACACTGAGTGCTTGGGAAGCGGAAGGGGGTATCGACTCCCGTTAAAAGAATCCAAACGCGTTAACTGACGAGACACACATCGCCCACAGGAATGTCAAACTTCCGACCTGTTCCCTCTCTCCCTCCCAATCCAACTTTCTCTCTCATCACTCCATTTCTGCATCTGACAGAGTCAAAGGCCAACTACACGCTATCTGTCCTCTACTGACAGTTTTGAAGACTCTTCTGATTAATACAGGCAATCACTTAAGAACTTATGAATAAACTTTTCCCGATCAAAAGCCGTGCACATCACGGAAAAACAATCTCCGACCAATTCCCCCGCAAAGCTTCCCTTTTCATCTGGCCACACCCGACACTCCCACTCCTTCAACCATCTCCGTTACCTTTGCTCCTCCTCTAAGAATGCAAAGGGGAGGTCAAAAGGTCGGCGTGCTCCAGGTGCCCTCCTGGCATCAATATTTCAGAGCTGTGTGAATCCCTCCTTTCAGGGAGCCAGCCTCGCTGACTGAAGGTATCTTCAGGACCCAGGGGCAGGCTGACGGACGAGCACAAAGCACCCATCAAGCTCCAAGCAGTGCCGCGGCGCGCACCGTCCGTGTTCTAGGTGTGTGTTTGTGTGCGTGCGAGGCGATGTGTGCGTGTAAGCGGAAGGCTTGGGCAGCTCCCCTGCGGTCTCTTTTGTTGGGCTAACCTGCCGTTTGAATGGAGTGGGAGCTGTGAGTGACAGAGGAAAGTGTAGCTGGTGGTAAAGTGAGATATTGACCTCTCAATCGCCATGGAGGGTGAGCAGGGGGACCCAAGCCATACATGTGAATGTACGTAGCAAACCTATTTAAAAAAAAAACATACATTAAAAGAGAAGTGGGAACATTTTTAGATGAGGATTTGCGTGAACGTGTCTTTGTGTTCACTGTATAATAGTGAATCACTCCAGGTGAGTAATGTGGTGGCTAGCACAACCGCTAGCTGGGTGCAACTGGGGGCAAGTAACATGAAACAAGATTCCCCCCAATGATAATATTCAGTTTCAGCTCTGCCAGCGCGTCCTGTCTGCCCCTGTCCAGAGCCCCTCCAAGACAAAGGGGGAAGGAGCCTGGCGGGGGAACAGTAGCTTCTTGTTATTATGACATGCGGTAACATGAACTCCTTAGAAGACTTCTCCTGTCATCCCGACCCGAGGTCCTCTTTATTCCACAGGCAGGGGATGTGGAGGTCACAACCTCCCGGACAGATTATGCTGGAACATGCTGTGTTGAAACTGACTAGAATAAATTTATTGGCTCAGCCAGTGACGACCCTTTGTGTGAAATCCCTCAAGAGGCTGAACACAGATTAGCCCATGGATTGACTATTCATACCACATTGTACTTAGGCTGATATCAGCCTTGTCAATGTCTTATACTTTTGTAGTTTGAAGATTTAGATATAAAATGTGTAAAATTTTAAAGAGGCTTGCCTTTATCAAGATTAACCATAGAATTCAAAGGGTGGTAGGTATATATAATTGTACTAATTGTTTTCTGCAAATCAAAGCCCATTCCATGCCTGGACTTATCGCATCTGCATAGTACTCCTTGTAATTCAGAGAGCATAAAAACAAAACCACCTATGTTCAAAGATTATGGTGACATAATACTTCTATGGGACTGTAGTCTCACTGGATGTGCAACTGAATCAGCTTTGTAAAAATTGTTCAAATCAAGAGCATCCCTGTTAGCGCCACATTGACAAATAGTCACATTGCCAAGTGCATAAGAGGCTTTAGAGGTTAACAACAAAAGAAAAAAGTTTCTTGAATGTCAATGCAACAAGTCACCAGGAAAATCAGGAAGGCCTGCCTTAAACATCGAAGGCTGTGTAGGCTGTCTAACAGAAACTTCAACCTGAAGGAAAGTTTGATCATTGTAATACTTAGAAAGTAGAAAGTAAAATGAAAATTATTCAGGTATGTTTGTCCCTGTAGGCAAGAGCAAACTCAACCATTTTGAACATTCTATTGGGTGATAAACAAGAGGCAGCTGTCCCGGTTGTATGAGATAACAGGTTCTTTCTAAGCGCCTCTTTAGTCCTTGAAGTTCATTCATGAAACATGAAACATGAAACAAGTGTTTTACCTCAAAAGTCCCTACCCTCCCAACAGGTCATTTGGCAGGACAAAAAGCATCAATGACACTTGGCCTCTGACAGAATTGAGCTATTTTTAAATGTATGTTTGTTGCACTATTAATATTCTCACGCTGTAGATCGTGGCAGGGTTCAAAGGCGCACGCCATGGTGTAGGAGATGACAAGTCTGCTGTGGCACCGAGCGAGCCAGAGAGCTGACAGCAACGCGGCCGCACTCTCTTGTTAACGAAATAAATAAATGTGCTCTGAAAAGCCAATAAGCGGTGGGCGGGAAGCAGAGCCAAGGATCGCTGCGTCAAAAACAACCACTCCACCCATTAATCTCTCTAACTCTCTTTGCCCCCCTTCTCACTTTCTCTCCCTTTCGGTCTCTCCTCTGAGAGAATTACTGCCATAGATGTATAATTCACGGTGGCTTGGCTTTAGAAGGCAGCGGTTCTGTTGGAAAACACGGTGACAGCCAAGTTAGCGCACCCTCTCATTCAACTCAGCCACCTGTTCACTGGGGAGGGGGCATAGAGGGACGCTTGATTTATATTTCATTTTTCCTCCCATTCTAATGACTTTGTTGCACACTCAGGGCTGGAAATGGTCTCATGTATTAAAGATGACAACTTAAAGGAACTCTAAAGCACTGACACCATTGAGCACCTCGGCACACAGTTTTGGTTGTAGTTCAGATAGCTTATGTCAAGTTTAACTTGTCAGCTTTCTAATTCCCCAGGCAGCTCATCATTTTGAGTAATAGAATGTCATCAAGTTTAAAATGTGTGGATGGAAATGAGTGCACTTGTGTGCGAGAATGTCACTCTGAACTCTCCATATCAATGTCTGCATTTTTTATTCAATAAATAACTCCACCTCACACTTTAAGAAGTCTTGGGAGATTTCTTTTAACTGATATCAGGTTTACCGTGTGCTGTCCAGCTGTTCACATGCGTGCCCATGTCAGAGCCATTTATTAGCGTGGTTCATTTTTAGAGGTGAGGAGGAATAACAAGTTTGAGCTTTGGCAGCCGCTCGCTCTCGCCCATCTGCACGGCCCCTGCTTCAGTCTCAGGGTTTCCTCGCTGATGATGAGGGCTGTCAGGGGCTTTTTAACCTCCTAACTGCTGCTCCCCACCGGCCCTAATCACACACTAATGACATCAGGAGGACCCCAGGGCTGGCCACGTTGCTGCCTGCGCAGACAGAGTACTGATGAAGAGGGCAATTACAGAGCAGCAAATACTATAACCTCCACTGATCTGTACAGGGGTTATGGGCTATTAGCACACAGGTTATGCTCACAAGATACAGCAGAGCTTTAAGGAAGGATCTGGTCCTGAGACTAATTGGGCAAGCGTGTGTCCATGTATGGATGTTTGCTAATAAGAAGGGGATTTATATGTTGGGAAGGCGGCTTAATCATTGTTATTTGGTTATTGGGTTGAGATGAAACACAAAACCACTGCGTGATAACTGATTAATATGCACAAGAAACCTATCTGTGAAGCACCTCTGAATGGGAAATCTATTTATATTTAATCAAAAAGTCTTTGATTTTTTTCCAGACACATGAACACAGTTGCCCCTCTCACACACACTCACACTGCGCTCTCACTCATGTCCATTTTCTCGCTCAGAGATGAGTGAGAGTGTTTCTATGAAAAATTAACAGGCCATTTGCTCCTCTGCTCCTCTGTTTGAGAGCTGGATGTTGGCCCCGTGTCTCTGGTTCCTCTTTGAGGCCATCTGCTGGGTACGGGCATCAGGGAGGTTTACAGGAGGGAGCCCTGTCACCCAAGCAGACGAACCCAGAAAGTAGCACCACCCTGGGGATCAATACACCCGACCTGCTGAGTGACAGAGCATCAAAGCTCCCAAACCTGCCAGATCACTGTACATGCCACAAGGGCCACTGATATGTAAACGTTGCTGCTTACCATCAAGCCCTTGGGGATTGCCTTAGTCTTTGTGACACTTCTGAGGGGGCTGTTTTCATTGCAGTTTATGTGCTATTTATGTTCGCCTTTGTAGAATGGCAGTTTTTATTCTCAGAGGCCTTGACAAAATGCCCAGGATCCCTTTGGAGAGGTTTGCTTTTCCTTTAAAGGCTGCTTCCCGAGTTTGAAAAAGCCCCTTAAAAGTGGCGTTTTATTCTCTCCCAAATATATTCATTAACTGTGTTAAAATGACAAACTTTTCTTGAAATTACATTGTGATTGACGTAAAAGTACAGATGTCTGTAACCAAACAAACATTCTGTACGGCAGATACCAACACCTTCTCCGAAGCTGTCTAAATGAGAACTAATCACAAGGTGTCTTTTCCTGATCGCTTTACTCTTCAATACCTCGCCACTGTAGACATTTTCCTTTCCTGGCATCAGTCAAATCAAAGTTGTATAAAAAATTATACAACTGTGGAGGCTCATAGACATTTGATGTAGTAGGTTTGAATAATGTATTTGTCAACGGTAGCAAGAGGAGCTGAGCCAGAGCCAGTCTTATGAGACCCCTGGGTTAAGGAGGCCGCATTAGCTCACTTCTCAGTGATTACTGATCAGACAGCTGGTATGTGCACACACAAACAAACAGAGCAGACAGACCTACCAGCAGGCATACATTCAGTACACTTATATGCGCATTCACATGCACATATCACTGCATTTATACTGTAATAAAATGTTCCACAAATTAAAGGGCTCTGACTTGAAAAATGTCCCAAATAAATAAATATACTTTATGCGTTCTCAAGAAGCTCCTTTGTCATTCTTGTGTTATCTTTTTTTTAATCTTTTATCTATTCACTTTCCTGCTGCTCATCGGAACAAGAAATCTTTACAACAAATGGCAACCTGTAACAACCTTTAATGTCAGGAATGAAGATCATAACAAGATCTGAATTTAAGGGGGAAAAAATAGCCTGTTTAAGAAATATGGTTGAATTAAGTTGATCTGTTTTCCACATCAACACACATCTCTCAAGCAGAGGACTTCACACAGCAGTAACTGCTTTCTCCACATAGCGTGCACATGTATGAACGGCATCTACACACACTGTCGGGCTCACATGTCTTGGCTCTGCTCTCACTGGCCTGTGTGCGCCAGGGCACCGGTGCCATGCGTGTTCATGTGTGACACTGGCAGCACCTGAGGCCTCAATAAAAAACAACCATCATCAGAGGTCTTATTCACAGACCAGCACACCGTTACATCTCAAACACACAGAGGCACCGACTGCGAGTCTCTGGCCGCAATCTCTGAATTTAAACGGAATTTTACTGGTGCTTTTCAGATAATAAAACACATTTTAATTACTTTCCTGCAATAAAAAAATGGGTTTTCTATTATGAACCCTTTTCTATTATGGAAAAATAACTTTATGTCTAAAGTCAGAGAGCATTTTTGCCTTTTATAGGCGTTTGAAAAGCTAACCATGAAGACAGCGTCCTATTACTCTGGACTACATTAAAGAGGCTGCGAAGCCAAAGCACTAAAGCCACAAATGGTTCATGGAAGTGTGACACAATGGAGAGGAATAGAAGTGATAGTGTGTTAATGGATGATTTCAGTGTCAGATTACACCTCGTGGGAGTAGCTATACTATGTAGTGTATGCTCACAAAAACACACAAGGGCACCTATTTGCACACTCACACAGATTTGTTTTGGTTAATGAAAAACTGCAGATTAATGTTTTAAATTTGGATTGTATTTAAGTTGTAAAATACCAAGGTTGAGCCAGAAGGGAAAATCTATCTATCTATCTATCTATCTATCTATCTATCTATCTATCTATC
>CAJRST010012224.1:3714524-3770986 GCA_907169785.1 Menidia menidia | reverse complement strand
CTCAATCTGGACGTCTGCATTTTCTGCCTGTGCACGTTTGGGGGGCCAATTATAACTCTTACCCTCCCGCTGACCTCCCCTGAGGCCGCACATCTCCTCTGGTGTGAAAGGTCAGCGACATGTCACCGGAGAAAGGCTTGCAGGGCCCGATGGGTGCAGCAGGCCAAACATCCACCCCAGAGGTCAGAGGTTACGCAGATACATAAAGAAGACAAGAGGGTGCCAACAGGTACAAGAAGTGTGAATGTCCAATGCTGTAACAGGAGAGCGGAACTGTTGCGGGGAGCTAAACTTATAACCAGAGACGAATGTGTGTGTTGAGAGAAGCACTTTAAATCTACTTAGCCTGGTTCATGTCACTTCATAGCCTATAGTTGCCTCTCTGTAGTGTTTGAGGAGGACAGAGCAGAAGCACAGGTAACCAGTCGCTAATTAATTCTAAATGTCTTATAGGAAATGCTTTATGTGTGTCAGAGTGAGTGTATGTGCGCCTGTTAACCATCCATACAGCGGTAGGAGCTATTATAAACTCATTAACCTGCGTTTTATTTGAAGCCCCTTGCCCTTGTCCATCATAGCCCTAATGTGTTTCCCCCCCAGATTTAATTTAGCCACTCTTTGATTTTACGACTCGCCTCTGTTATTGTAGGATATCTTCTCCTTTCCTTGTAATTTTATTTTATGGCACGGAGTGAATCGAGTACAATACGCCCCCCGGGGAGGACCACTTACCTCCACGCCAACAAATATAATTACCGCTGATCAGAGAAGCGAAAACAGACCGCCGCTTATCTGCACGAGCCCTTGACTTTTTTTTTTTTTTTTTTCCTCATCACCACATCAGACTGGCTGGATGTTGATGGCTATGGAAATCTAAAGAGGTAAGGGACTTTCTGACATGACAAATCTCGAGAGTTTAAGGTCGAACACGTTTATTAACGAGTTAGGTTTGATCAAGTGGGCTGAAGCAGCTGCTGGATGAAGCAGAACGATCTTTTACGCGCTCGTCACAAAATGGCTCGATTCTCTTCTCTCTCGGAAAAAAAAAAAAGTGTCCTGCGAAAGAGCCTCCGCCTCCAAAAAATTGTTACATTAATAAAGGCAGATCGCTGTGGATTTAACCTCGCCTTGGAGAGCATTCGCGGCAGCGGCAGGGGGTGTGTGTGTGGGGTGTGTGTGTGTATGTGTGTGTGTGTGTGGGGGGGGGGGGGGGTGTGTGGCTGTGCGTCTGCGGCCTTACAGTAAATGAACCGGGCGAAGCCACCGCCAGAAGTAAACAGCTAAAGTCCTTTCGTGTTTACCAAGTGAAGTCCCGTGCTCCGTGTTGACAGGTGAGAGTTCATAAGAGCAAAGTTGGTCCTCTCCCCACGGAGCTGCAACCCCCAAGAAATGGTGCGCGCGCGTGTCCGCGTGTCTGACACAGAGGCAGAGATAAACAGGGAGAGTTGCTGAGGGGGCTCTTTGACTTTGAGCCCATAAGCCCTTTATTTCATGGTGCCATTGTTTGTTTTAAGGACGTCAGGCTTAATACAGTTCCAGGCGATTTCCCAGCATGTCTGTCCGCCCAAGCACCTCCAAGGCGCTGCGCGTGCGCGTGCGCGAGAGGGAAAAGAGAGCGCGCGATTCGTTCTAGTTGACTTTGGCCAAACTCTTTATCATAGGAGAGGTTTGAATACTTCCACTGCTGTTTGTAAGACATCGTTCAGCTCTCTCACACAGAGATCTGCGTTATTTTGTGCCGTGAAAAAACTAATTCGGGGTTTTTTCAGATGGAAAGCTTTGCCTTTGACTAATTTAGACGTTTATTAGCATAAATGTATGCTTTTAATGAGTTTGACTGCCGCCATGTTTCCATCTGCTTCACTGAGCACTATTTTTTTAATTGCCCATTATTTCGAGAAAAGCTTTCAGTCATTTATTTTTTTTTAATATGTCTATCTTAACAAAATGTTCTAATCAGGACTTCTTGATACATTTAGAGGTGTCTGGATTGTGATATGTCACACACTTAGTGTGAGTCAGCGAGACACAGCAGAGAACACCTGGATGTTTTTCTATGAACATGTACTAATACAGTAGGCTGTAGAAATGCTTCTGAAATAAATGTTTCCCTTTCCTGTTATTGTTATTAATTATTCCTCACTCATTAAGCTGCTCGGGGTTTTTTATTTGGGCGTGCTCTCAGATTTCAGTGTTAGGTTGTCTTTAGATCATTCATTTGCTTCTGCAGCAATGGCCAATGCCCATTCATGCAAATAAAGCATATTTGAATTTGAGTGTGTGTGTGTGTCTTCATTCAATAGACTTCCATAAAACAGGCCACAGAGGATAACCCCCCCACCACCCGCACACACACTCAGTCCTCCTCTCTGTCTCTAAAACACACACACACACACACACGAGCACAGCCTCCATAATCACTACTTGTAGCCTAGAAAAAGGGATGTGGGTCATGGGGGGCCACACTGTGCCAGTTACCACAGCCCTGGTAGCCAGGAGGTAATATCACTAATAATAACATACATGTAAATCACTGTTATTTTACTGCATCACCGAGACATAATACACATTCCTTGTGTGTTCAGGTCCTGCAGGGTCCTTTAACAATTTTTGAAAAAGGGTTTTTTATCGTGACCACAAAAACAAGTGCTCCTCTTCCACACCATCCTCATCTCTGTCATAGATAAGGACAGCTGAATACATTAAGTCCTGGAGATGAGGCCCAGGGAGGACTTCAGACTCCTACTCACTTATTACACTCAAATCCTCTCCTCTTCTCTGTCCTGTCTCCTAAACCTTTTTATTCAGAGACCCGGAGACCTCTCTGGAACAAAACAGCTTTTAGCGATACCATCTCTGTGCACGTTTGTGTGCCTGTCTTTCTCTTACTTGTTCGCTCTCTTTTTCTGGGAAAACCGTCTCCGTCTCTCTGAAAAGAAATGGAGCTGCTGTAGGAACTCATCAAGTCATTATCTGATTAAGGTCATTTTTATATCTGCAGCTGCTGAAGAGATTGCTTCCTCTGCTGTTTGCTTACACATGTTGATCTTACTGTATTAGATTTGCTCTTATATTTCTGACAAAACAATGAAATGAAAATATTAATTATAATAACTTGTATATCAGAACTGAGGGAAAATAAGGAGTACTCCCAAGCATGCCATCTGTGCAATCAGGTTATGATTTTAACTAAACTTAACAATATCTCTGGAAAAAAACTGTTTTTTCATGACGTCCCTCCTGCATTTGAGCAGTGCTCTAATAAATATGTCAATACATTTAGCCATCGTTGCGCAGCGTCAAAGCGCATTATCAGTCTTGGGCATCGAGGTGTGTCGCGCTCGCCCCAAACGGGGAAAGAGAGATTGAAATAAATACACAGGTTGATCCACCTGGAATGAGCCGCGATAAGAGCGGCCAGTGTTAAACAACGCGTTTCCTTTTCACCTCACCCGAGTCTTCCGTTTCCAAACACGCGTTTCTTTAATGTCCCGGCCTGTTTTTCCAGCCTGTGCGCGCATCGACTGCACCCAAGGGAGCCAAGGCCAAATCCAGCCACGGGCCAGTTTAGGGAGCAGGGGCCGGGACACCTGCTTTGGAAAAGCCACTCCAGACACTAAACTTTGCTGACTTCGTTGCAATTCGTTCGTCGTAAAAAACACTTGCTTGCGACATGGAAAAGAGACTCGCCTTTTCCTTTTTGGCACCTGACACAGGGGCATATGGAAAATAAGATTTCTCGTTAAGTGCTTTAGGATCCTGTTTTTGCAAAGGATAAAAAAAGAAGATTATGGCTGTAACAAATGAAATGGAAAATAGAGATAGATTGAAACTGATTAACACGTTTTTTTTTTAAAGAAAAATAACTTTTCCTTCTGTCAATTAAATTAATCTATTATTAAAAATCTGATTTTATTTAGCTCCCAACAAATAATAATTATAATAACAATAAAATATATTCGTCTAAAACTGTTAAATCTTTTTCACGAAATGCACGATTGCATTAAAACTAACGTGACCACGCCACGAGCATGCATAGATTTAACTAAAACTCCCCAGCACGAGCACATATCTTAAACGCATCAAAATCCGCAGCTATCACCTGTTGTCCATCTCCTGAGCTAAAACACTTGTTTTGCCGAGCGCACAAGCCCAGATGTAATTATGAGCATCAGGTTTGCACAACTGAAAGA
Source organism: Menidia menidia (assembly GCA_907169785.1). Lineage (NCBI taxonomy): Eukaryota > Metazoa > Chordata > Actinopteri > Atheriniformes > Atherinopsidae > Menidia > Menidia menidia. The sequence goes on along the minus strand of CAJRST010012224.1, from coordinate 3,766,793 downwards.
CAGCAGCCGTCATCATTTCACAAACACCGAGCTTTGCGCCACTTTTCTTTTGGAAATAACCAAACGTCACAGTCCGCGGGCTTCAGAGTTACGGGCTGAGAAGAGGAGAAAACCTCGCCATCAAATTGGAAATTGGTTTGCATTTTGTTCTCAGGTTTACCAGTAAAGCCTGATGACAGAGCCAGCTCTGCTCGCGCGCAGGAATTTGGGTGGCAGCAGCAGGCTGCGGATCCCAGAGACTGATGGGCTTCCGGACGCTCTTCAGCTAACTAAGCAATCCACAGAGCCACATTTTTGGTCTCTTTAGATATTGGCGTCTCCTTGTTAATCTGAAATCCAGTTCTGCTCGTTCATAAATCACACTGTCGCTGCCACCAATCAGAAAAGTCAGCCTGTAAAATCTCCCTGCATCCCACTTTGAACCTCCAGCACTCAACCGACCCATAACTGCCTGTCCCTCTGAGAATCCGTGAAGTAAATATGTAACGCTTCAATTCGAAGAGAACAATTTAAAACAAATATCTTTATTTTTACTTCTAGAAAAAAAACTCGATTTGAATGTGAGGTAATACATTTCCGAAGATTCTGATGAGCACAATGGAAACAAGCGTTTAGGAAGTGTTAAGGAGTGTAAAGCAGACTTTAATAATAGATTCATATGTAATTGTGTTTAAATAAATGTAGACATAAATGGAAACATTTGTCTTTGGAAATGGTTTAAAACTTTTAAATAAAAAATCTATATTACGTGGGGAAACAATATGTTAGTACATTTATGCAAATCTTGTATATAAGATGCATTAATAGAATTTATTGTTGGCTCATTGTTCAGACTTGTAATCGTTTTATACCAAGCAGAGCTGACACTTTTCTAGTCATTATAGAAAATAACTACTTTAAGATTCGGTAATATGAGTTTTAAAAAAAGCAACTAAGTAATCTGTGTAGTTTTTTTGCCGCTTAAGAAGTGAAATGTCAAAGTGCGTAACGATTCTTACTCGCGTGGTCGGCGATTTGGGAAGAAAGAGATTAGTAAGAGTGGTATTTCCTTTTTTTTTTCCCCTTCTCCCTCACTGCGGCTGTAGCGAGTCCAGTACTCTGGTCAAGTTCAGTGCGCCGTTCCCCGGCCCGCGCGGACGCTTCTTATTGGTAGGTTGCGACAGTTACATCACGCCGCTCGTGACGCGCACGTCTTCCTGTTTCCTTCAGCCGCGTCTTAAAGTGAATCTTAGTGGCGGAGGAGCGCTCCAGCATCAGTCCTCCGCATCCAGTGCGCCTCCGAGACTCACGCGCGCAGCCTCTCTCTCTCTCTCTCTCCCTCTTCTGCACTCTCTCTATGTCTCTCACTCTTTCACTCACAGCAGAGGATAGAAGAAGAGACCGAAGCGCAAGAGCTCTTTTCGTCTTCTATATTTGCTCTGATTTGCTCCTTTCCCTCACTTTATCCCAGCTCTTTCTGCTCTGAAAAAAGGCTCTTCTATCCTTGCGTCCAGCAACCCGCCGGTGGCCAGCGTGTTTTTTTTTTTCTTTTTTCCCCCCTTCGCAGGAGTTCAGGTTGTCCCCCTCTTCATCTAAAGGGTAAGTAACCTTGTCCTCGGATATACCTCCCTCTCTTGCTGTGGTTCTGCCTCGCCGGTGAGAGGTGGGCGGAAAAAAGAAAAGAAAAAAAACAAAAACAAATCAAACATCGTCGAGAGGGGAGATCTTTCCAGATGGTCAGCAGATAATTGTGCAAATAAGACTTGACTCGCTATATTTTGTCCCCCTGGTTTTGGACGTGTGTTGAGAGTTGTCCGAGCTGTCCGGGTTTTTAGTGAGGATGATGTGCGGACGCTAGCCCAGCCTTCCTCACCAAAGCAGGGATCAAGTTGATTTGCCACTTTACGCAGTAAGTTTGCGGAGCGTACTTTTTTTTCTCAGCCGGCACGGTGCAGGCAGTGACGGGAGAAAAAACTAACAGGTCTGGCTTTCTGTTGTTTAGTGGGAAAAGCGCGCATCGGTCCCGGCTGCGCCCCGGTCTCTGTCCCGTTAGACGGAATCTTCCTGTCAGGTTTCGTGCGTTTCCATTTCCAGACACGAATTGATAAATCAGTTTGATATCCGTTGCGGGGACTTCTGGTTGTGTGTGCTTTGGTTGCTGTCTTCCTCGGCTCCTTCTGGGACAGAGGAGATTAAGCCCAGCCGGTTTAGTTGAACTGAGTCCGCAACTCGCGTCTCTTGTGCTTTGGTTGGTGAGTCTGTCCGACTGTGCAAGATACCACCGGTCCATCGTTTTTCTGTGCCAAAACAAAACTATATCTGCTATTTTTTAAAAGTTAGATGTTGTTTTAACAATTAGAACATCGTTTCCTATTTGTTTTAATACAAGGCTTGGAATAAGAATGTATGTTTTCCGGATAATAAAGATGGTTTTAACATAGGCTGCTGGATATAAAGTAAATCTATATCCACCCGTTTTGATCGCCGCTTGAAAGTTTTTAGGGCTTTCTTTATGGGAGAGATTGAAAGGGGCAGAGAGAGTGCGCATGGGCAATGTGGGACAGGTGCGCCTTAAAAGAAGACAGGTGCTGGCGACTATTTTCAGGGCTTTGTTAAGATCCTGAGGCGAGTCAAGTTAACCCCTTAAAGACGTATTTAATCTTGTTTGAAATACTGGAAATAGCAACAAACAGCCACGTCGATTTATCAAGGGGTTTCATTCGGAACATGGACAAAGTAGAGCCCACAATGCTCTCACCAAATCTCTTAGCCTTCACATCTCCCAATAAGTCATTTTACCAAATGCCTTAAGGGAATGTAATTTAGGATTGTATGCCACTTGTGTGAGGGGGTAACAAAGCCAAGAGCAGAGTGTGTGTCTGAGTGTGTTTCTGTGTTTCTGTCAGGGCAGTTTTAGTGTGAGGCTCAGAGACAGGAGAGAAGTCTTAAAATGTGCATTGATAATTCAGTTAAATCAGTTAAAGCAAATAGTCAAAAAGAGTATTTTGTTGATCTGAAAAAATGTAAACTTCTTGTTTGCTTCAACTTACCTAAGAGAGCCTGTTGGATATATTAACATATATTAACATATATCTATTTGAATCCCCATTATCTACTAAATTTCTCTTAAATGTTCATTTTATATTAAATATTGTCAACTTGCATTGCTAGTTAGCAGATTTACATAAAATATAACATGGTTCAGGATAACAACTGATGATATCAATGAAATCAAAGTTAATTTAGTTTTTTTCAACTGAATCAATGTGTTTTAAATAGGACATCTGTTTTTCTGAAGCGTATAAAAAGACAAATAATTTTCAATTAGGTTTTTGCTGTTAAAAAAAAGGGGGAAAAAGGCTGCCGAAACTCTACCATCGATACATTTACGAACGCAAGAAAAATATCCGGATTCCTCTCACCGGTCAAAGACATTTAATTGCATGTGATAATGTCTCTTTTTTGGCACGAGGAGCGTCCGTGTGGCTCTAACTAAGACACTGCCACTGATGCTTACATAGCATTACTGATGCAGCCCTGTACTGACAAAACGTTTTGCTTTCAGAGAGGCATTAGGGTTTTTGTAAGAGCGCTTTAAGTTGCTCTTTGCCAGAGTTGACCCTTGTGACCTATTCATTTGAGCAGAATTAACTGCCCTTGCCAGATGAAAAGACAAACAAAAAACACAGAAGTGAGCTCACGCTGGCACCAAAATCAATAGGTCTATTTTGTGTTTCTTTTTTGTGTCACTCTCTCTGCTGAGTGAGATATGATGGCCATATTGATCAAATTGAGTGTGGGTCTTGCATTTTAAAATTCCACAAACAGTAAACACGATTTGTAGTATTCGTAAATATTTTATTCAAGCTCATTAGCATGATGGGTAAAATGTAAATTGTGTCATTCTGTATGCCATTTAAAAAATAATCTGAACCTCTTTTCTTTTTTATTTGATTTTGTGAGCTTGGAGCTTCTATGTGGGCTCACACTGCACAATCATGGAAATGAGGACAAGTACTTAAGTAATTATCATAATTTTATGCAGCTTTGTGTTCCGTGGGAACTGGTTCAGTGTCGCGCTGCATGTAACAGGGGACAGAATAAAATGTAGGACTTTGCCCTGGAATGTCGAGCAAGGCCTAATTCTGACCTCATATCGCCTGTTCTCTTTACCCCTATGTCATGATCTTAACTCCCTTCATGTAATCAGAGGGTATCATCATTGTAGGTGCGCATTTTTAAAATTACCCGATGGACTGAGATAAGAATTTTGAGTAATCACTTGCAGATGAATTACAGAAATGCAGACGCATTACTGTAAATATTCACCATACTTTGATTGTTTCAGATTTTTTAATGCTTGGTTTGGCTTTGTTTAGTGTTTTTTGCGTGATGTCGATAGGGTGCTGATATTTAGGTGATAGAGGACGAGCCTATATTGAGTCAAATGCTGAAAAATTAAGAACACTTTGGGGAGTCATGCATCTATGAATTTGTTTCTCCTTCACAGATACTCAGAGCTTTGACCCTAGAGGACTGGGTTTGTGGGATATGGCCCAATAGCAGCAGCCCGTGATGCCGGACCATGACAGCGACTCCCTCCTGAACAGACAGACGAAGCGAAGACGCGTGGACATTGGTGTTAAGAGGACCGTGGGCAGCACAGCCTCATCCACAGCAGCAGCCACAGCAGCAACGACTGATAATATTGCTCGAGCCAAAGCAGCCATTTTCAGTGCCATGAACTCTCTGAGCTCCCATTCTCACCACGGATCAGACAACGACTCCATGGAGTGCTCTGTAGTGCAGCCGCATGGTGGGCCTGGCGTCGTATCAGCCAGCGACAGTGAATCCAAGTCCAACGTGCTCCGAAAGCTGCTGAAGAGGGCCAACTCGTACGAGGACAGCATGATGCCCTTCCCTGGCACTACCATTATCTCTCAGCTTCTCAAGAATAATATTGCTAAAAATGGAGGTGGTCCTGAGAGGAGCGAAAGGGGGGACCGAGGTGACAGAGGGGAGACGGGCTTCCCTGGATCAGGACTTTCCAATGCAAGTTCAGATGCCCCACAGGAGGATGCCTGCAGTAACTCCTCCCAGGACAGCACCCCTCAAGAATGCCTGTCGCCCTTCGGCCGCCCACCTGGCTTAGCCACCTTTGACATCGAACGCCTCAACGACGAACACCTGCGTGCAAAGCGAGCCCGTGTAGAGAACATTATACGGGGTATGAGCCACTCGCCGAGTGTGGTGATGCCAGCCGCTTCCCGCCTTGACCGTGACCACGAAATAGACGGAGAGCGAGAGTTGGAGCTGGATTGCCCACCTCCTCAGTCTCAACAGCAGGCCCCCAGCAGCCCACGGGGGGGTGAGGTGTGCAGCAGCAGCCGGGAGAACAAGCGGAAACAGCGGCTGCCTCAGCAGCAGCAGCAGAGTTTCACCCAGCTGGTTTGCCAGAGAAAGGAGCAGAAGCAGGAGGAGCGGCGGCAACTCAAGCTGCAGCTGGAGGACATGCAGAAACAGCTGCGGCAGCTGCAGGAGAAGTTTTTTCAGATCTATGACTCAGCTGATGACTCAGAACATAACGACCTGCACAACGACATAGGAAACATGTCCGAAGACAGCCCGGCCAGGTCTGACACCGGCGCCGATGACCGGGGCGGTGATGACTTGCGCTCTGACGAGATGTCTGATCTGGATCCCGGCCATTTCCTAAACAGGGCACGGGCTTTGCTTCAGGAACAGGTACTACTGGCCACTGGAGAAAAGCCACGAAGAGAGGGGCTTGGCCGAAGCAAAGGGCTGGGAGGTCCTGGCACCTCTATGCACGCTGAAGGGAAACAGCTAGCAGAGACACTGAAGCAGGAACTCAACTCGGCTATGACACAGGTTGTGGACACGGTGGTCAAGGTGTTTGCCAAGCCTCCGCGCCCCACTCCACAGCAGGCCTTCCCTCCGCTTTCCATCCCCCCCGAAAGATTTCCCAGCACTGTCAACGGGGACAACCCAAACTTCCACACCACCAACCAGAGGTTGCAATGCTTTGGCGATGTCATCATTCCCAATACACTGGACTCGTTTGCCAGCATGCCGGGGATCCCAGGTCCTACCAATGACCAAACTGAGGCCCTGCCCTTAGTAGTAAGGAAGACACCCAGTGAGCACCACCACCAATCTTCAGCTGTTGGTGCCCATGGTGGTCATCACCATCCGGCCCTTCATCCCTCCTCCCTCTCTGCCACCATGGGTTTCAGCCCTCCATCCTTTAGACACCCCTTTCCACTGCCGCTCATGGGGTATCCTTTCCAGACTCCCCTTGGAGCTCCCACGGGTGGCTACACAGGTAAGGACCGTGCCTCACCAGACTCCATGGACCTGTCTCGAGAAACCACCAGCCTGAGGACCAAGATGGCGTCGGGTCACCACTTGGGGCACCACCATCGCTCTTGTTCACCAGCACACCCGGGCAGCACAGCCGAAGGGCTCTCCTTGTCCCTCATCAAGTCTGAGTGCGGCGACCTTCAAGACATGGCTGACATCTCACCTTACTCAGGCAGCAATGTATCCTTTCGAAAAAAAATCATTTTGGGATGTGTGTTGAAAGGCCTTAAAGCCAAGGATAAGTGTATCTTGATAATAACTGTTATGCCATTTTATCTAGGAAAAAATCTGATCTCTTGTGTTGATACCCCTTGAGAGACATCAGCGAAACAATGCATCTAAAGCATAAAGAGTTAAAAATCAAATCTTTTTGAGTCTGTTTGAAACTAGCCTAAGAAACTGAGAAATTGTTGATGAATCACTTTTCCTCCCACTGCTGTTCTCTTGTCCATTGTTGCATTTATTTTTAAACCCGTACCTCTTCCTTCTCACAGTACTGTACAGTTCCTTCTTCTATCTTGAAAACTATTTCCTTTCCAAGCCACTTTGTAATTTATCACTTACTAGAATATATTCAGTCTGCAAAACATTTTTTTACTTTAACAAAAACAGACAAGGGTTTCAGCATTTAGAAAGTTGCCACACAACAGTGTAATATATAATATGTAATAATTGCATAGAGGTTCTCCCCTATGAGGGGCTCAAACTGAAACCCTACAAGAGAGGGGACACAAGACAAATAGCTTAAACAGTTACAATCAGTCCTTTCTCTATTTTGCTTATATCTACTAACAATGATAGCATTTAGCACCCTCCAAACTCATAAAAGTTTGATTTGTGTGCTTCAAAACTTTTTTTTTTCAAATCATTAATATGCATTATTCACTTAAAAAAATGATCCTATAGCGTTTTACCTATTGTGGATATATTAGCTGAGTGAACACCTTGTTTTATTCTTCCCTACACCTGAGTGCTGAGGCTTTTTGTGTGTTTTTTCTGTGTGTGCGTGTCACAAAAGGTTTGCCTGAGGACTCAGGGAAAGATGTATATTTATGATTGCTTGTGTTTTCTCTTGTGTTCCTCTTATCATCCATCGCTGTTGCAAAAAGCCCACAATCATTGTCGTTTCTTTTCTCTCTTTTTTTTTATTTCATAAAGATCTGTCAACAGCCCGGGGGGCCCTTTGGCTGTTGCTTGGCAGCCAAATACTTCTTTTTTTGTTTTCCCTCCCTGCTAACCCCCCTCCTCTCCGTCTTTTCTTTGAAGCGGACGTTAACAGGTGTTTGCAGCGAGCTGTTTATCTTTCATTACCTCGCCTTGTCTTGTCTTCTGACCCAAGGGTGAACGCTTTCCAGAGATCCATAATCCTTTGCTTCTGCGGACTCCCGATGGAGGGATGAAAAGAGAAAAGGGAGAAAGAGAAACACAGAGACCAAGAGAAAGTAGAAAAATAATCAAACAATAACCACATACGCCAGATGTTGTGGCTTTTATTCTTGCATTCATATATTCAAGGCTTTAACAAAAGTGTTTGCACAAATAGAAAGATAAGACAGAATATTTCTAAATGAGCCGTGTGTTTCCTTTTAGCTTCCACTGATTCTATCCATTTATTTTAAAACAGAGTAAGACATTTCTAAAGTTCTTTTTGTTAACATTCTTGTTAAATTTATTACTGAGTTTAACTGGTGATACCATGTCCATGCCTAATGTTTTTTTAAGCTTAATTAACTCATTTATTTATTTTTGAGCCTGTAAAGTTACAGACAGCTTGTCAGACATTTTGCAAGGTGTGTTCAAGTTCACTGGCACTAGTGGCATCATGGACCAGATGGCTGCTATCAATTTCCTCATTTGTTCACGGTCCGACTACAAATTTTCTTGTCTTTACACCTGGAATTAGGAAGTAGAGCAGCTATTTTCCTCTCATGACTTTGGGCTTTGGGGAAGTGTTTTGAGAATGATTATGTCTTGTCAGATGTGGCAGGCGAACAGTGGGCCAGCTGGTGTGAGAGCACCATCACGACAAAATAATAGCCTTGCACGCCACCCCTAAGTCCAATCACAATTACATTTGCAAGCTGTGAGTGAATTGGAGATGAAAATGTCTCATCAGGAAATATGAGGCTTTCTAATTGGTAGCTGAAGGGAGGCGATATTATGTTTAAACTACGGAGCTGAAAACTCAATGTCTTTGTGCTACCAATACTCTTAATTTCAGCGATGGTATCAACTCCTTAATGAAAAAGGATATACAAACGAGGCTGAGTGTAAGCATATAACTTTCCCAACAGACCAACCTCACCTTAGCTAAAAGAAAAAGCTCCCCTTTACTCCATGTCACTTTCTTGCTCTTTCTGAGGATCCATTGTATCCCTCCACTTGGAGCAGATGGTGTGGTGTGGAAAGTGAAGGGCTGCTCTTTTGGCCGAGCCTGACAGAGTAACACCAGTCTGCCAGGGTTTCCCCCACAAGACCCTCTGCTGCGTATACTTTCCCTCTCCCTCTCCCTTACTGAATCAGACAAAGTAGACAGGGTCTTTAAGGAGCCAGCCCAGCGTGGTTCAGCATTTGCTGGCTCTGCCGTGTAACCCGGAGGCCAAGGGCAATCCAATCTAGCAGCTGATGCCTTCTTCCCTTTCCATAGTTACAGCTACATCTGGACACTTGACTGATTTTAACGATCAGAGCCACACCTGTATATCATAAATAATCAGCGGCATGTAAACAGCGTTCCTGAAAACTTAGGGTTGGTCATTCTGTCTGATTTCAGTCCCTGCCTTGCCTGAGGTTTTTAACATGCACCCAGCCCCCACCGTGGTTCCCTTTTCAATGTCTTATCCTCCAGATTGATATTATCGGATGCATTATACAGCAGTTAATTCACCATGGAAATGGCTTGGGCAGTTCGGTGGCGCAGATGTGTTTCAGTCTTCCCATCATTGGCCAAGTCCAAAGCCTCAGTGCCGCTCTTCTGCTTCTCCTCCTCCTTCTTCTTTTGCTCCTCGAAGGGTTTGGCAGTGGCTGAGAGGCTTGGGGGTAGGGGTGGAGCAGTGGGAGGAGGAGGGGGATGTAATTGAAGGCTGGAACCATACTATCCCTCAAGGTGCCCCCACCAGCCCATCTCCATCCTCTGTGCTGTTCAATCCAGGCGATCCATTAGAAAGACAAGGCCCCCCGACATGTATTTGAATATAGCCAATGTGAGTGTGAGAAGGTTTTTCATGTTGCCGGGACCCGTATTTGAAATCTCCAAGACTTTGTCTCATCAGTGATATGAAGCCAGCATCAGACAGTCATATTCAGGCTTGGCATGTGTTGTCGCCAATCCATTAGGCCTCCTTGCCCGTCACTGGCGTAAACTGCTGTCTTTGTCTGTGATATGCAAATGTCTCCTTTTTTCTTCCTCCTTTTTTGGGTGGAGGTTAGCACGGGGTGTAGGCAAAGGCGTTTGCTTACTTTGACTGTGAAATGAGCCTCCTTATGTAAAAGAATTGTCTGTACTGCTGGCCAGCGTTTTATTTACCGTGACGCTCTCACACCTGATACGGACGATGCTAATTGCAAGCAAATGGTTTTTGCTTTAGTGCACTGTCTTCCCCCCCCCCCCCCCGCCCCCCCCCAGTCCCTCAGCAACCTTGCATTCATGCCTAAAAGGAAATTTGGTTACCCATCATCCAAATGACTACTTCTTGCCAAACTTAATCCCAGTCATTAGCAAGTGTACACAGTATTCGGCATATACCCATGTTTGCTTGATATAGCAGTTTGTTTGCATCCAAACAACTGTTAATGTCCTTAATGACAGCTGTTATCAGATCCAAGAAGGTCTCTCCCCCAATCATCTGAAGAAGGCGAAGCTCATGTTTTTCTACACCCGCTACCCAAGCTCCAACATGCTCAAGATGTTTTTCTCCGATGTCAAGGTGAGTCCAAACACGCTTTTGATATTCCTTCCTGCTTTTGCTGTTGAATATGTAATTTATTTGTTCATTTAATTTATAGAACACACCACTGTAACTTTGTCAGCTTTGGTATTTTCAAATTGATTTAATATAACTTTAGCATCTTGAAATGGAGATTGCTTTGGTTGTGTCCCACTGCTGTTGCACTTACTCTGCCTTTTGTCTAGTTTCCTCATCGTATTTTATCAACAGGCCTGCTTTGAAAAGGAAAGTCTGATGAATAAATAGTGTTGTCCCGGCTTCAGTTGTAGTGAACACTACATGCCTGTCTTCAAATGAGGTCCTTCTAATCACTAAGTTATGGTTTTATGCAAAAGATGAAAGAAGAGGAAGTTGAATGGGTTTACATGAGGGAGCTGGAGAGCCTGCGAGTATTCTAAAGATACAGAGAGGGATGAGTAATGGAAGGTTGGAGAGGGCAGAGAGGAGGATGGAGCCTGGAGATGGAGGAGTGGCTCTATGACCAGGTGTAGGGAGAATGGGATTTGTCGAGGGAGGGGCAAAGGGAAGAAGCTGGTTTAGAGAACATGGCAAGGATGAATGTAGCTCCACTGGGACTTTAATGATGGAACATTTGGGGGGGAAAAGCACAATATGTAAGCTGTACAGAAAACAAGAGCAATGCAACGGCTGCTGCGCATGGGATGGAGTTCGTTCATGTTGTTTTGCTAGTTCTTGTTTTTTTGTGTCTATGTGTGTGTGTGTGTGTGTGTGTATGCCTTTTTGGACCATATATGGGATAAATACTGTGACAGATCCGGGCCCTCATTCAAATCACAGGTTCCCTTTTCTACCAGCTGCCCCCTGTTGTATGCCATCACCAACAATCATGACTCTGGGCTCACAAGATTTTTCACTGAGAGTTCGATTGAATTGGTTTAAAAAGGGGCACAAGTTGGTTAAGTGGTAGCATTCTGGAAATGTTGAATACTTCTCACTAGTTTAACATCCATCTAAATTAAGGTTTTGAAAAGAATGGCTTCACTGATGAATCTGTCAAATTAAGATAGTCCAATCGTGAATAGACTCATCAGAAACTTAAATAAGGGCGAGATGTATAGGGAAGTATGGGTCACATTAGTTTGTTATTGTTCTCATTAGACAACAATGGACACAGGCTTTAAATTAGTGTATGGGAATGAGACTATACTTGGATTAAGGGAGCACAAGCTCGTATTGAGTGCATGTCTTTAAACAAAAGTCTTTAAGGTTAATCAGGTCTCAAATAATCAGGTCTGGGCCATCAAGAACCTAATGAACATGTGAAGTGGTTTGCCCTAACAACTGGGGGAGGCTAAAGCTGTTGTTCCCCTTGGTTAAGCTTCTCGAAAGAAGAATGCTACTGTTTTTTTTTTGTTTCTTTGTTTGTTTGTTTTTGCTGGATTTTCTGAAATGTTTTGACAGTTAATGGTATTGTCAGTATGGCTAATAAAAGCCTATATGATCCATTACCTTTAAGAGAATCTCATTATCATTTAAGATTATGTTGGGAGGAGGGATCAGCAGGTCAATGCCCCGGCTGGACAAATACGTTAAACCAACTAATAAAGTGTCTCTAAAGATGCTCCAAATTTAGCTTTATTTCAAACATTGGCTTTCAATTTTTCCATCACATTACAAACTGACCGATAGTTTTCTTTTTTCTTTTTTTTATCTCGCTCATTGGCTTTTAGCAACTAGCCCCAGTATCAGGACCCAGTCATGTGCTATGGAGTAGCGGAGGTCAGGAGGGTTTTCTCTTTTCTATATGTCATTCCTTCTCTTTTCTTTTTTTCGCTGATGGTGTGGCATGGTCTGTGTGCCTCGGCGGGGCCGGGGAGAAAGAAAAGCCAGCGGCTGGATTTTGAGTCGCCGCAGCAACAAAAGCCCGCTTTCCAGGGCCGCTTTTTGTGTGCAGTCAGCCAATAAGCAGCCAGAGATTATCTCCCACTATTCACTCCTGCGAAAACAGGAAACGATGGAAAGCCCTGATGACTGTGAAGGGGCTTACGACAGAGAGGGGGAGAAAGAGACAGAGAGGGAGGCCCGTGCAGGCTTCCATGTCTTTCTGCTCTCCTCTCCGGTTGTTCTGGATGTTGCTGAGCACTCTGAGGTCATCTGTGAGCTTTCTGCTCCATTGTCGACATCTACGTTAGAGAAAGTGTTGGCTCCAGACATAGTGTGGCTTTCCATCCAAATGCCTCCCAGATACACATCCCAGTCAAATCCAAAACTGTAAAACCAATTTTAAACATTATAATTGGGTGTGTGTGTGCGTGTGTGTGTGGATGTCTGGGACCAAACACCTGAATATTTTCTCCAGGCGACTAATATAGTTTACACTAAGGATACTTGAGCGTTCTCCCATTCTGGACTTAAGTACGTGTGCATGAGCTGAGCATGTCTGCGAGTGTGTGCGTACCACTTTCTATCTTGTGCTGTTAACACTGAGCGCTGACCTTTCGCAGGCTCTTGAGTGTGAGTGTGAGAAACACGCTTTCACTGTCTCTCTCTCATCTGCCTCTCAGCCAGGCGCACAACCCCACACACACACGCACACACACACACACACACAGACACACACGCACACACAACCTTAAATGCATTTATATGCTCAAACGCTGTGTGTCCGCTCAAACATACACATTCTCTCCTCATTGCGTCTCATGTCTGTGCTGGCTGACCCCTGCCAGCTCTGATTAGGGAGCTGCGGTGATGTGCTCCTTTGAACCGATTGCCTCCTTTTACACAGAACACACTCGTCCTTAGCTGCTATCAGGGGGTCTCTCTGCCCCACCGACAACTTAATGAACCAAGACTGCTGGAAGCTGTAGGAGGGCCTGCCAAAATTGAATCCCTGTGTGTGTTGAGTGCTGGTAATGTGGATATAATGCAGCCCTTTTTACCGGCACGTACAATCCTTTTTTTTTCTTTTTCTTGTGGTCGGTGCTGAGATTGAGCCACAACACTGCTCCACCGGCCCCAATATGTCTTTTCCCAAGCTGTCAGCATAATAAAGTAATCTTTGTCCAAAGTGACAAATGTATCCCGTCACTCAGCTGCAGTGACACCAAAGGTCTCCCACATGAGCGATGGCAACTCTTTCACTGCCTTTAATCTCAGTATGTCTCTCAGACCTGCACGCGCTCAGAGGCATGTAAGCACACACTGTGCTCGCATGGATGAACAGCAATTTTGCAAAGTCTCAAATTCATAATGAACGGGCCTCCGTCTCTCCTCCTCGGTCTTGCCGAGAAGAGGAAAAAGGTTTGAGCCGCTCTGTCAAAACTGAGCTGGAACAGTGTATTAGTGCTCTGTCACACTCCAGCTGTCTGACACATTGTGTGTGTGTTTAAGAATAGGTCCTGTGCAGCAACGTATTTGTAAGTGTCAGTAGTTTGTTTGTTTGACACTCTGATGTCACGACCCCAGCTTGCTGACTGCTCACGTTCCGGACACCCCCCACCGCCGCCACCACCACCAGCGAAACGCCATTGTCTGACAGCGCTGACCTGCACCCATCCTCCTCCCCCTCTTTTCTCCATTTATGCTCACCCTGCACTTTAGGACAGCCGCCATGCTACTCACCTCCCTCCCCTTACCCCCCCCACCCCCCCGCAACACACACGTTCTCTCAAACCCCTGCCAAACAATGTCAGCCGGACTTATTCTTTTCCATTCCGCCATTATGTCATCCGCTGATGGTTCCAGAAAAGCCACTCCTTTAGCCCAGTCCCACCTTGCCTTTCCTCTGATTCGTCCACTTTTCAGCCTGTTCCGTTCTGCCACCTCACCCTCCCGTCTTCGTGGGCTTGTGTGCGTTTGACTGCCATCCCAGATCATGAATAGTGCGTGTGTCTGTGTTGTCGAACAATAGCCAGAGTCTAATCTCCATGTCAAAACCACTCTGCCTCCCCAGTGAGCAGTCCGCTCAGCATTTAGTAGCATTTTGTCCCCCCTTCCTTCCAGCACCACAGAAAGAGCAGAGGGAGGGGAGGAACGAAAGACCTGATAAATTAATATATACGTGTGTGTCTGTGTGTGTGTGTGTGTGTGTGTGTGTGTGTGTGTGTGTGTGTGTGTTTAAACTAGGGTGTGGATGAGAAGAGGCCAGAAAGAAAGCACACCATTTCAGAATGTGATCTAAACTTTTAACACAGCATTTTGATTATTTAGAGCATCTACTTTCTGTGATTTTTGCAATGCATATTTACTGAGAGGAGGAAATAAAAGAACCGTGGCTCCTGATAGGCACTTGCTATTAAATCCCCACCACCAGGACAGATCAGATAAGCGCTGCCGTCTTTGCAGGGCTTCTCATCTGTGTCTTCTTATTTTGCTCTTTTTCTTCTCCTTTCACCCTTTGTGGGAGGTGTGGGGAGGGGAGGAGGATCAGGGTGTAATTGGTGAACGGGGTTAAGTACATGTTTGAGCCCCCTGCGGGCCAGGGCGCTTCAGATGATGACTTAATCGTTTTTCTGGTCAATTATGTGTTTGTGGTCTCACCCCCTCTCTTCCACCTCTCCCTCCGCTCTCAGGGTTATGATAGGGGGGTGTCTGCTCCCTGTGGGGAGGATGAACCACACACACTCTCTCCCACTCGTCCATTTCTTCCCTCACCCCCCTTCTTGCTTGCTGTCTTACTTAATATCTCTATTGTCATCCCTCACTCAGCAACCTGTGTTCTCGCCTCTGCTCATCTTTTATCTCTTGTTTTCCTCCCACCTTCCCCTCAGATCGCAAATCCAGTAGCTAAATAAGGATCCGACATGACAGTCTCTACAAAATGTTGATGTGAAACACGGTGACAGATCATGTTTACTCATTCAAAATGCCTCTCGGTTCCCAGCGATCAGTGAGAATAAAACCACAGAGGCTGGTAATCTAAGTAGCTCTAACTTTTCCCTCTTGCACTATTCTTTCATTCCAGTTCAACCGCTGCATAACCTCCCAGCTGATCAAGTGGTTCAGCAACTTTAGGGAGTTCTACTACATCCAGATGGAGAAGTTTGCCCGCCAGGCCATCAACGACGGAGCCACCGGCGCAGATGAGCTGAGCGTCAGCCGGGACTGTGAGCTCTTCCGGGCCCTCAACATGCACTACAACAAGGCCAACGACTTTGAGGTAACCATTTCAGAAGCTCTCTGCAGACTAAAGTTTAAAAACTATAGGCGTATGAAGACGAGCAGAACGCAAAGGCAGCCAATCTGAAAAAAAAAAAAATCAGCTTTCACCTGATACTTGGCTGACAGGTAGCTTGATACCATCTCACTGTGTCCTCTCTGTGACTGTTCTCAATGCCGACTTCAAATCCTCTCTACAGCCAGTACATAGTCACAATTTTTACTTTGTGACACTACATTCCTTCAGAAACGCTTAAGAGTCTTTGAATAATACACACACAGGAAAACTGAAGCTATGATGCCAAAAAAGTTTATGTCAAAGTCGGAAAATGATTGTTCCAGCCTGGTTATGAAGGCAGATCCTCTCTTAATGATGAAGAAGCCTACAAACACGCCACTCATTTAACTTCTTCCTCCCTAGCAGTTTCCCCTTTGACAATTCTTAGAACCAGAAATACGTGTGTGTGGGTGTTCTTTTAAATAACTACATTTTACTTCCCCATCCTCATTTACCTATCATCAACAGTCACGTGTGATTTTCATGTGCGTCCACTGTATTGTAATCATGCATTTTCAGCAGGCAACTTCACCTTTAATAGGTTTCATTTTTCACACTTCTCTTTTTGCCACCCTCTGTGTGTGTGTGTGTGTGTGTGTGTGTGTGTGAAATGTTTCAGGATCACCCATACACACACTCTGTCTCTCAATGTCAGCTGACAAAAGACCTTTAAAGGGCTTGTGCTAAGAAGGACCAGGAGTGAGCGGGATTTGTGCGTGTTTGCGTGTGTGTGAGTGATGGTGTGTTCGTTTGAGAGACTGGGTGTGTGTGTGTGTGTGTGTGTGTGTTTTTGTTGTTGCTGCATTTCCCGGTGTCCTGTTCACCTCGAAGGGTACAGCCGTCCCTTGGACCGGCCTGGCATGCTGGCAAAGCACTTCTCAGGAGTGTGTACGTGTGTGTGCAAGAGTGTGTCAC
Organism: Menidia menidia; assembly: GCA_907169785.1. Classification (NCBI taxonomy): domain Eukaryota; kingdom Metazoa; phylum Chordata; class Actinopteri; order Atheriniformes; family Atherinopsidae; genus Menidia; species Menidia menidia. The sequence goes on along the minus strand of CAJRST010012224.1, from coordinate 3,750,392 downwards.
TTTGAGGGGGGGGGAAAATCTCACTGTTATCAAGGTTAAGCGTCCTACTGTTTTAGTGAGAGGAAGGGGAGAGAAAGAGGGGGAGAGGGAAAGGAGGGAGATGGATGGATAGGGGACGGAGGGTGAGAGCTTGGAGACAAAGGAGAGAGCAATGAAGAGAGAAGGGGAAAAGGGGAATTGAGGGGGAATGGAAAGGGGAGAAAGAAGGGCAGAAGGAAATAAGGGGAAAAGAGAGATGACGTGCTGGAGCGAAGTGCCCTTGCGAGCAGTGGGAGTTTTGCAAGCTCTCACATTTAAAGTGCTTCACTCTCCTTCTCTGCGTTTTCTTCTGTCTCTTTCCATCATTATTTGTCCACTGGGGCTGCTCTGTGTGCACCCAAACACACACACACACACACGTACACACACACTTCCCCACATCCATCTTCAAACCTCTTAAGGGAGGCTATGAAAGACTCGGGCAGGCAGAGGCACTTGTACATATGAGGTCTAAATCAGCTGAAAGTCCATCAGAGTGAAGACAAATTTATCCTATTTAGCTGACATCATAAGAGCGGGAATCATTGCTAGTGACAGGAAGATAAGCTTAAGGTAAACACAAATGTTTGTATCTTGTTTAAAAAGAAACACTTCAGTGTTGAGAAAGATGGCATTCCTCACACAGCATTACTGTGTGTTGGGGAATAATTCACTCAGAAACAGGGAGTTTAAATGCACCTGTGCTTTCCAGAAATGTAAAAAGGCAGTGTCTGACCAGTTGGAAAAAAAACACTTCACAAACGTAAAGTTTCCATCACGTCCCAAAAGCACAGGGTCCCAAAAAACATATACATGTCAATGAGGTGCATAGAAGAGATCGCATTCATTTATTCCACACATTTCATTCCATGTATTAGGAACACTAAGTTGGAGATTCAACTGAGTAAAACCTAATGATAGAACAATCCTGTATAGCCTAACTCAGTTAATCAGAAATCTAGCAGCCCTAACATAGAGATTTGTAACAATGTAAAAACCTTTTTATTATATTAAATTGTTCTGTGTTTATTTCACAAAAAAAAAATCCTTTCACGGAGAAGTTCAGATCTAATTAGTTTTTTTCTGTCCTCACTTTTCCGCATCAGTCTTTTTTTGCATCAATGTATAACCTCTAGACTGTCATTTTTGCATTAATCTTGGGTATAAGTGTGCCGTTCTACCATCAACACATTTAGATGTAGAAAAAAAATTTAACGGGAGATTAATATGTCTGGTGATCATGCAACTTTTTACACCACATTACAAAATAAGAAAATTTGACTAAATAACAATAAGAATTTTAGAGAAGTTTGATTCGCATCGCAGGCACGGCAACCTCTAGGAACCGAGTTTGCAAATGCTCACAAAAAACAACTGTCACACCTGCGCAAACAGGGGTCAAATCTTGTCGCCCTTAACAAGCCCTCTCTTTCTGATGCACAATTTCCCCGTAACACCTCAAACAGGACCCATTCTTCACCAGGGAACCAGGAAGTTACTGTTGAAACAGGCAGAGGGGAACAGCCTATTTGCATGCATAAATGTAAAAATTTGCAAGAAGACAGACAGAGAGGAAAAGAGTTTGCGAGTCCAGGTGAATAAGTCTTCTGTTGGCCGAGGAGCTGCGGCGCTGGAGGAGGGTGGGAAGGTGTTTTGCATATTAAGGTTTTTTCTTGCTGGGCAGGTGTCTGAGAGATACAGGAGCTGATTAGAGTTTAGCACAAGGAAAATTTGCCCAGCCATGCAAATTCTAACCCCCCTGACGAACCAACCGCCTTGGTGAGCATGAAGACTCTGCGCGTAAGTGTTTGTGTGTGGCTTTCGGTGTATGTGTGGGTGTTATTTATGATCGTGTGTGTTTGCAAGTGCGGGTGCGTGGGTTGTGTGTTTTTTGCCTTTTGATGTTTGTGTGGGAATTATGTGTTTGTGCGTGTTACATATGAGCGCGGGCACACTTGTTATGTTTTTCCGTCTTAAACTTGTGTGTGTGTGTGTGTGTGTGTGTGTGTGTGTGTTTGTGAGTCATAGAGGTAATGTGGAGATGGAAATGTACTGGATGTGTATCAGGATGCCCCCAAGGCCCTTTTCTGTGGATATCTCCCCTTTCTCCTCCACCTCCTCCTCTTCCTCCCATACCTGCCTGCACCACCACTTGAAACAGGAGCCTACGCAGATTCAGCAAGCACACACGCGCACACACACATTGAGTTTTCCCTTTGCCAGATTCTGCATCATCAAAGTTCCATCCACCTTGGTGGCGTCTTTGGAATGAATATGTCCTCTGTTTCAGTGATCACACACGCTGACACACACACACACACACACGCAAACACACACGTCTGTGGCCTTTCTTGTTTGATGCTAATCTGCTCTGTCACTGTGCTGGCCTAATACGCTCCCCATCTCCCTCCCAGCTCCTCTTTTGTCGCGATTGTTTCCCCCTTTTTTTTTCTTCTTTCATATCCCTCCTCCCTCATTCCCTCGCGTCGTCCTCTCTTCCTTCTGTTCTGTCCCTCCTTTCATTCTTTCATCCTCCTTTTTTTGCATGTCTTCTGTTATTCCCTGCTCCCCCCCCCATTAGAAAGTTTTAATGGCATAACTGTCACATTCCTTCTGGCACAATGAACACCAGCGGTAATTAAAAAGCTTGCCGTTAATTACTTAGACCCCAGCTCTACTTTCCTCGGCAAACCCCCCTTTTCTGATCCCGCTTTCTTCTTTCCTTTCTTCTCCGCCTCTCATTCGCTCTGTCCATCGTCATCAAAGTCTTCCAAAACACACCCGGCCTACCAAAGCCTTGACTTTGAGCGAGTGGCGCTTTCATGTGAGGACTCAAGTGAAAATTCTCACTTAGTGTCCTTTTCTTTTTGCTCCCCAGCCCCCCCCCTCGTCTGTCTTTGAACCCCCAATGACAACACACATCATCTTTCATAAGACAGGAATGTGTGTGAGCCTGGTAATGGGTTCGAGGCAGAGAGGAGAGGTGGGGTCTCATAAAGAGGCAGTTTTTATGATGGCTCTGGGAAACTCTCAGATTTCCATAAGACAGGGAAGGCCAAGTTTTCTCTGTCAGTGACCACTCCGCCCACTCGCATACACACATCTTGGCACTTAAAGAGGAAGTCCCTATGATCTCTATGAGGGAGGGAGGTACCGTGAAAGGCGTTGAGAAGTATCATGTGTCCTCCCTTATCAGCTGTTCTTCTCCTATTGCAAAGATGTGCCGTTGCTTTTGTCTGTCTTCCTTTTATGCCTGTCATCCCTGTATTTTCAAATCCTTGCATCCCTCCATTGACATTATTCTCCGTGTTTTCACATTGTCACCGAAAGTGACTTCTTGAAAACAAAAAAAACTTTCCAAAGTCTGACATCTTCTCTGCATTCTGTCTTACTATATGCCCTCTTCCATCTTCCAACATTTCCTACCTCGGTCTCCCTTCTTCCCTCGCTCTCAGCCTCTCTACCTCTCCATCCATTACCAGAACCACAGAGAGCTGAGAGCAGATGCTGTCTGTCCAACTGCCGTGCCCCACAGTATTGTGTGCTTCACCTCTCCTTCCCCCCGCTTTCCCTCGTTCCTCCTCTTCACGTCCCTCTCGGGGCTCCATTTGTTCTCCACCCAAAAAGGCTAATGTCTGTTTTCTCCTCCTCCCGCGCCTGCTGCTAATACTGCTTTCCCCTCCTTGTCTTCTACTCCCTCACTCCAGGTTTTTTTTGGGGTTGTCTCAGTACGCAGGGCGCGGCGTCTGTGTGCATGTGTGAGTGCCTGTGTGGGGTGTGTCTTTGACCAAGGTTTGACCTCGGAGGTTTTGAGGTGAAAAGGTCAGAGCCATTTCACAAGACACCAATCAAAGCCGAAGATACGAATAAGTAAAAAGATTCATGCGTGGTTAAAAACACAGGCTTGCGCACAGGTGCACTGCTTTTACTGAAGGGCTTTAGGGTTTTCTTTGAAGAGCGATTGAAGACAAAAAGAGGTAGAAGATAGAAGAAGTGATATAAAAAGCTGGCGGTATAGATTTACGTTCAGACTTGCCAAAAATACAAAAGCGACGATTTGCCAGTGGGTTTATATCAACTGTGCATACACAGACACACACACACACACACACACACACTCCTCCCCTTCTTCAACTGTCTCATATCTACAGTATCGTCTTTCGTTTTTTAGTTCCCTCCCATTAAGATCTCAGAACAGCAAACAGCCCGCATTGCATTCATTGATCATGCAAAAATAAAGGCACAGCATGTAGTCCCTCAAAAAGTGTATCAATGTATGTACATGGTATGTACATACCAGTTGCTAATACCAAGACAAAAACTGACAGAAAATCTATAGAAATAATGCAAATTTCATGACCTGAAGGGAGCGGCATCTTGATTGAATCTACAGATTTAATAGATCCAGACTCAAATGGGCAGGTATTCTAGAAAAACACAAACTGAAATTGATTAACCAACACGTCAGCAGATCTAAAGAAATATACTAGAAAACAAGACCCTCCTCTATTATTTCAATATTTCAATTAACTACACATCAATATTCAACAGAACGTGGTGTTTTTTGGGTTTGCTTAGGTTCCATCTTCCTGCTGCCATTAAATTAAAAAAACCTAAACAGAAAGAGCTGATCAGAAGAACTTGAACACCACATGACATTAACGCAAATGGAAAGTGGAGAGTAAGAATGAAAGGTTTATTCTGAATAGGAAATAACACCAAAGAGAGCATAGAAATATATACAGAAAATGTTGCATGCTGTAACGTATTTTCACATCTTTTTTTTTCTGTTAAGACATCAAACAATGAGTCAGGCCTAATAAAAACCTGACCTGGAGTCTTGAAGAGATACATTGACTTTCAGAGGCAAGCTATAACTAAAGAGCACTGAGGACAACAAGATTAATTGCTATACTACATATAGACATAAACAAATGTGCCTACAAAGACCCTACAAAGGACCTAAAAGGAAATATTCTTCAGATATTACCTTGGCTCTTTATTGTGGCATGACCGTAATTTCCAATTTGACTTTTTAATGCTCCTTAGAGAAAGAAAAGAATAGCGTGTGTGATCATCTGCTTCCCCGTGAATAGCTCAGGGCTATTAAGGACCCCAGTCTGACAGGGCTTGACATGTCTTTTCTACACTGTGCAGTGTGTGCACACACACACGTGAGCATGTAAGATTTAGAGATTCATTCTGTGTGCTGATTAAATGTCCAGAGCAGTGTGTAGAGCCCCGGGCAACAAGGATAGCACGAAATCATTTAAACATCAAAAAAACGGCACGGTCCCTTCATTTCTTTTCTCACCTGCACACACACAAACAGTCATTACGGTAACTTGCGCTTGAATTTCTTCTGCGCTCTTCCCCTCCTCCTTCTGTCCCTGGTCACCTTGTGAGGGGCAGCCTGCTCTGTGGCACAGCTGCTGATTATGTCATTATTTCTGGACCATTTTGGTCTCAGTCCGTGTGTGTGAGACTAATGAAGCGTGGCGAAGGGACGCATGCCAAAATGACCAGGGCGTGCATCAGCGCTGCAGATGTGTCAAAGCAATACCCCCCATTCTCCCCCTGCTGATGCCAAACTCCCCCTCCTTCAATCCAATCTGCAGTTTATTATTTTTCCTTTCTTCCCCTGCCATCTTGATCCTTCACTTGCCCTTGCTCTATTCCATCTCCTTCCGTGCATCCATTCATCTTCCATCCTTCCTTCTCCACTACGGATCCTTACTCTCCATCCTTTATTGTTTTCTCACCAATCCCACCCTCACCCTCCTTCCTCCAACCCTTCCATTCTTACTCTTCCTCCCTCCCCCTGTTCTCCTCCTCTCCAGATGTCCTGTTCCTATCTTCCAGACTCCCTTGCTTCTTTCTTTCCTCATTGCCTCCTGTGCTCCCAGTCACTCAAAGCTAGGTTGACTTCCTGACCTCCAGAGGCCCCATTACAGCAATTAATGACCCCCCTTCACTTATATTTTTGGTCCCTCTCAGCCTATGAGGACCGTGCAGGCTTTAATAAATACATTTTATTATCTGGAGAAAGGGTGTACAGATATTTAAGGGTTATCCATCAGTTTTCAGTAAGTTTGTTGACTGATTCTACATATTATTGCTTTACACCAAAAAGAAGTTAAAGAGCAGCTAAAAGAGAGGGAGAGAGGCCTAAAAGAATCCTGATAAAAATTCATTTTCAACTTCTATGTGTCTAAGGGTGGCGGTTCGGGCAAGACGGGAAACAGCCTCGCGGGTGTCTTTGACCCTGTCCTGTCCTTAACTCCCTGGTGAAGGTGCACCTTGAGAAGCGCACCATGTGACGCTAATGCTCCTACATACGGAGTCATCAGACAGCTAGATATACACAGCCCTCCATGTATACATGGCAGCCCCTCAAGGCTGCATGTTCTCAAGGCTATCAGTGGAGTGAGGGTGGCTGATGTTTGCTCAGCTTTGAGGCCCATTTCCCGTCCCAGCTTTCTCCGAAACACCGGCCTAACAAAAGAGACGTCTGAGAAACTGAAAGGTATCGTAGAAACACAGGGGCTTGTAAAACTAAGATTATTAAGCCCTTGAGAGAGAAGTGATTTAACAGAGGCTCCGCTGAGACTTGTCCCTTTCTTTTCATTGAGTTGGACACAGTCTTCAGTGGTGGTACAGTCTTATCAGTGGGAGCAGAGCTGGGGACAAAAGTGGTGAGGGGTAGGAAGAGAGGGGACATGGGTTGTGTTTGCCCAAAGTGACAGTGCGGGCCAAGGGCTTATCAAGGCCTTTGTAGATTATTGATTCCAGCAGATACATGAGGCACGGGGGCCTGTGTGTGAGAGTGTGGGTTCGAGGTTCTGAGAGCTCTGGCTTGACTCACTGAAAAATGTCAAAGACGTTCAGTTTCAGCACATATTTTTAAGCTAAAACTTCGCTCTCAGGTTGGATATTCTGGAACCACAGACAGCTGAACACGACAGCAAAGCTGTGAAACAAAATGAACTTTCTCACACACATGAACAGAAGTACAGTGACCGAGAAGCATGGGAAGCATTGCTATTCCCAGGCTGGGTTAGGGTTAGGAATTAACCTGGCTTGCAGTGGGGGGCTTATGCTGTGTCCCTGTATTTCATCCTTCAAGGCAACAGCTTGCTAGCACACATACTCACTTGCACACACAGCCTTATCTTCCAGGGTCTTGTCTTGTTTGGCTAACACTGTGTAAATAGAAGGTGCAATACATCTCCTGACAGTTCCCAAAAGCAAAGGGGAGAAACACGTTGGTCAAACAAACAACCAACCCTGAGTCACCAAGAGAGAAGAGATTTCTCAGGCTTTACCGAAACACATGCAAAGACACACAAATGTACACTTACACGCTGTGTGTACAACAGGAGCCTTTATTTAAGGGCCTGGGCCTCTGGCTACCTTTTTAAACGTTTGTCTAAACAGTCTTAAGACAGGAGCTGCTGCAGGAGTGAATAGCTCCCAGCAAGCTGGCCACAAGCTCCTATTGTCCTCCATCATATTTTATTATCTCATCAAAAAGCAGGAAATCCGATTCCTTCTCTCTGGAAAAAAAAGCTTATCCTTCTGTCTCAAAGCAACCTGTCAGGAGAGAGAGATGGAAAGAATGGGACAGAGTTGTTGGGGAGAGGGGGAGCCGGTGAAAAGGAGTGATTAACTGCTTCATTGCAATAAGACCCGCTTTCTCTTTTTTCTTGCCTTCATCCTCCCCTCTTGGTTATTATTTATCCAACACGGCACAAAGCAAAGGTTAAGGAAGCACATATTTATCTCTTTTGTTGATTCTTTTCTGTTTTTCCCTTCCCGTCTTCCACTTTTCATATTGCGTTACATGAAAAGAGAGACAGAAGGACAGATAAAGAATATTATCCCTTTCCATGAAGGCTTTATTTTAAATACTCCTGCCACACAACACATTTTCTTTCTTCTATGTATCTTCCAATTACTTTGCAGGTCAATCTCCCAGTCATATTGGTGAACACACAGTGTAACATTTTTTCAGCACAACTTTCTTTTAATCTAATTTAATTCATGTCTTGACATCAGAAAAGTCCTCTTACATATGCAGCACACTAAAGAAGGTTATCCATATTTGATCCCACATCAAGGTTGGGAGAGTAGAACGTGCTTCATGAGGCAGGCCTTAACTACAGAAGTTCCTGAATCGTGTTATCTACCACGCTCTAAACAACCAGTCAGCTTTGCTTTTGGATGTTTGTACCTTTCTGGTTTAACTTAAGTCACATCATAAAAACAGTATTTTCACAACCCGTGTCTCACTGGGAACTCTCTGGACAATGACCCTCTGTTTTCACACGAGGGTTCACTTAGACATATTTACATTACTTATGATGCGTAAGAAGTAAAGTCCACGTCTGAAAACGGATATAAAGACAGGTGTATTTTGAAACTTGGTCCTCTTAAGGTTGATGCACAGTCACCTTGTTTTTCCTTTTCCAGGCATCACTCCTCTCTCTCACTCACACACACACACACACACACACACACACACACACACACACACACACAAACTAAAAACTCTTCGTCCTTCCCTCTGTCCTCCCCACTTTGTACATCTGTGTTTTAATTTTGGGCTCTGCTGAGAAGTTGTTAAAAAGCCCTATGAAATATGTATGAAGGATTGTGAGCCACGCGATTGGCCCCATTTACCGGACAGCAAAGCGAATGAACGGCCACACTGGATAATCCCCCACAATGCCTCTGGAACAAAGGCCCAACAGCTGACCCTAGAGAAAAGATGAAGGAAGGGGGGGGCTAGAGTAGTGGTGGGAGGGATGGCAGAAAGGGACAAGGGAGGAGGTGCGAGCAGTTAAGGCTGACTGCTGGTCAGGAGGCAGTTCGCTCACCAGCACAACTCTCCCGTAGTGGCAAAACAAAGGCTTGTGGGACAGGAATAACTCCCTCCATTCTGTCGGTCCACGCTCTCTCCTTAGACTCTTCTCAGCCCCTCCTTCCCTCGCCATCTCTCCCCTCCCTCCCTCCCATTCACACTCTCTCCCTCTCGCAGTCAAGAGGATCTGAAATACCAATACCCTTTTCTCCTTGACATTGCTTTCTCCTTGCAGTCAGCGTTTTGCTGTCCTTTTATAGTCAAAACGTCAGGAGAAATTCCATGCAGGAATATTCTTAGTAATGCAGCACTCCCCGCATCTGACGGCGAGAGCGCTGTGCTCCTCTGGCCCGCCAGCGGAGCCTTTTGGGAAAAGCTCGCACACGCAGTCGCACTCACTGACTTTACGACGCGCGCGCACACACACGTGCACACACAAAAAGTTGCCCTCTCGCCAGGGTTATTGTGCCAGTATTTCAAAAGCGACAAGCAGCCCAAACAATGAATTATATCCACTCGTATTCCACTGGAAGGAATACAAGTGGGATTCAATATTTGGGGAATTGGGTTATGGTTTATGTTTTTCCTCTCTGTGTGTCAAACAAAAGCGCGCACACTGGACAAGCTCCTTATTCACAACTCACCTTTTCACTCCCACACATACACACACACACACACACACACACATACAGGCATCTTAGCATCCATTCATCACCCCGAGGGGGGCAGTGGGCTGTCCCATGTGTGTAGAAGAGTGCAAGTGTGTATGAAGAGGCCCGCGTGTGTGTGTGAGCGTGTGTGGTGCCCATCGAATGTGTGCGTGTTCCAGTGGCCACTAACCTTGCTGTGTCCTGACACTCCTGATGAGTATCTGCAGGACACTGGAGGAGAGGAGCGGAGCAGTGTGCGCACTGTCAGGCATTTGGGCAAGCTGCTGCTGTATATATGAGTGTGTGTGACAATATGTGTTTGTGTGAGCATCGAGGGAGGCGGGCAGGGAGACAGTCAGCATTATCCAAGCAGGTGACCCCTGAAGGCTGCATCGCCCTGGAGCTCTGAGTCGAGGAAAGAGACAGAGCCAAATATAATGGGGTAGCTGAGGTGTGTGTGTGTGTGTGTGTGTTTGTACGTGCGTGTGTATACAGAAAGCAATATGTAGAGCTCTGTCACCGTACAGGATGTGTCATCTCCTTGGCACAAGTAGGTGTGCACACTGGTGTGTGTGCTCACGCCTGTATGTGTGTGTGTGTGTGTGTTTGTGTGTGTGTGACAGAGTGTTGGCTTGGGGGAAGGTGTCACAGATCTTTGCCAGACTAATCATCTCCATGGTGTCGGTGAGCGCTGCTGTCAGGGACACTAAAGAGGCGGCGTGTCTCCCCGTTCCCAAAGCATTTAGTACTTCCTCTTTCGCCAGCACCTCTCCGTCGCTCTTCAGTCAGCTCCGCTCTGCCGTTCGGTTGCAGATTTGCAGTGGGAATCATAAACATGTCACGAGCGGCATGTTGCCGCAAGGGAAGTGGGAGGTGTGAGAAACTTGACAATGTACAAGAAGCAGCTTTTCTCAGGCCAACACCTCGATTGGCTTTTAAGGAAGTTGCTTCTCAAAGGACAGGTGATATATGGTTTTACATCCATATCAACAAACTCTGCAACTGAGGAGGATCCTTCATTAGGAGTGAAGCAAAAAGGACCATTAATGTGCAATAAATCTGTGATGAGGGAGGGGTTGCTCTGTGAAATGATCTGTGCATAGATATTTACCATCATCTTACATAGTCTTACTTCACTCTCAGATCATTTAAAGAAAGTTTCATCCAGTGATCAATCGCTGATGAACCATGACTGGGTAATTAAACATTTCCTTCCTCTCTGTGTCCCTGAAGGTCCCTGATCGTTTCCTAGAGGTGGCAGAGATCACACTCAGAGAGTTTTTCAACGCCATTGTTGCCGGCAAAGACGTGGACCCATCCTGGAAGAAGGCCATCTATAAGGTCATCTGCAAACTGGACAGCGAGGTCCCTGAGATCTTCAAATCTCCTAACTGTCTTCAAGAGCTTCTACATGAGTAAATTTCTCCTCCTCCCCGTTCACTTATATGCGCTTCTTTGTTTATTTTCTCTGATTTCATAGAATTGCAAAGTAATTTTTTTTCTTTCCTTTACTCAAACTTAACCTTTATGTTTGTTTGTTTGTTGTTGTTTTTTTTTCATTTTTGAATGTATGGAGTAGCATTCCCAATCTAAGAGCCCTGTGGCAGTTCCTAAATGACCTAGCTATTGTGTTGTTGTTCTTCTATTATTATGGTTATTATATGTTTTGTTTTTCTATGAATCTGATTTGAATAGACTCTAATTTTTGAGTGTTTTTGGACTGTGTGAAGCTTCATCTGTTTGGCCTGTTTTGTGATCAACACAACTTGAGATTTGAGGGAGTTCCTCTTTACACTAAAAACAACACAGGCGGGGTTCCTGAGAGACTGTACATATGGCATCCAAAGGTGCCCCCTCTGATTTTGGGGTTATCCTAATGAACTTCCCCTGCTAAAGTGCAAAGTGGGTGCCCAGCAGACTGTGCTATATAGGAAGTCCCTAACCGGACAGACATTCACACACATGCAAAGAAAACAAGGACTAGTGGGGTTACTGACTGGACTAAAACTGGCCTTGTGGGACTGGTCTGCACTGGTCTGTGGGACTTGGACCAGTTTTCTAATAGCTACTGAGCTCTACCATTTTGAAGTGTGTTTTCCCTGCAAGTAGGGCATTGTGTTTATTGGGTGTACATTATTATTTTGAATACTATTATTATTGTTGTTGTTTATGATTATTATTTGTCATTACTGCTTGCTGAAGGTTGGCACTTCAAGATTTGTTTGTCCCTTGATGCCCTTGCAGACAAAAATAAATTATTGCTATTAATATTATTCCAAAAGGTTTTAGATTCTGGAATATTTTCTCCTCATTCGACATCTTCACCTGTTCTCACTCGGTTTAGTTACTCCATCACTATTTTGTTTGTTCTTTAGATCAATAACCTGGGCAAATTGGGCTTTAATTATCAACATTTTATTTCATTTTCATCTGCAGTGACAACCTTGTCTCGGTAGTATCGTAATAGGGTTCTGGGAAAGAGCCTCTGAAAGTCATCAAGTATATAATGAAAGTGGATTTTTTTTTATTGGTTGCATTTCTGTAGCCGGTAACACATGTTCATCTTTCAGCAAAAAAGGATTTTTTTTTATCTCACAAGGATAATCCACAATATAAGATATTTCAGAATTTTTCATCCTGTTGATTGCACTGTTTACTAAACAGCTTGTGTGATATGAAGGCAGCCTGTTTACTCTTCGCTTTTAGTATTAGTATTCACATGCAGTAAATTACACTAAGAAGATGTTTTGATTACAATTAATACTTGAATACATCAGAATATTGTGGCAACTTAAAGTGCAGTGTTGAAGAAGCAACAGAAAATGACTAAAAGTCACAGATAAGGTCATTCAAAGAAGAGGAAATAGCTGAAACAAGGCCGTTCATTACTTCTGCTTCAAACTGAACTTCCCTCACGTGCAACACGCAGACATTGCTCCTTTTCTCCGTGTTCCCCTGCCCATGAGTGATCGAGCTCCTCTCTCGAAGCAGCAGTTTGAGGTCGGAGGTGAGCACTCACCCCGGGGGTAGATGGAGAGGCTCTCAGCACCACAAAGAGCAGGGACAAAGGTGCAGAGCCAGGAGCAGCCCACACCTGAAGCCGCCTGCTCGGTCCTCCCGTCCCACACCGGCAGCTTCTCAGACCCAAAGTGTGAATCTTTTAAAGCCACAGTGCCCAGATCGCTAAAAGGCATTCCTTTCAGTTTAACCTGAGATCGTGAACCCACTTTTTCCACCTGAGCTGCACATGTATTTCGAGCATTCTTCTAAGGACCTCTCAGGCATTTAAGATTTCAGATAGTTCAGTTTTAGCTATCCTTTGCAATAAGGGTAAGTCTAAAGCAATGAGCTGGCTTGAAGAGTTTTAGTGTGCGTGCGAGCTAGCTGTTGATCTCACCTTGGCGACATTAGCTTACAGCGTGTCTGTGTGAGTGTCACAATAGATCAAAAGGGCCAGGTTGCTTAACCTGCTGACTTGTCTAACCGAGACAAAGCGCCTGACAAAAGGAGGCAGAGAAAGACAGAGACCTACTCCCTTCATTATGTCCCCCTCCTTCTCCTCCCTGGACAGTTTTCTTCTTAAGATCGGGGGCCCTGAGAGAGAGCCCCGGACACATTTCTCACTGAAGGATGGGCCAGGCATTTCGTGTCATAGAGTCTAAAAGAATAAGCCAAGGGCTCTAAAGCACTGCAGACAAAGGGAGAAGGGAAAGGACACTTTTATCTGATGTAAAGATTATTATCGCTCCCCTCCCTGCCCCTTCCTGCAGCTCCACCCTAAAGTTAAAAAGTGTCTGTACCCAAAAGATTAATTTCGGATCATGACATCATATGCACTAAAACGAGGAAGAAGAAGAAAAAAAAACACCTTAATATCATACTGAAAATATTTTTGTCAAGATTTCCATTTCTGGGGTAATTTGATATGTATGATAACAATATTGAAATACATATATGGGCTTTTTTAATAACTATACAATATAAATCTATGGGGAAATATTTAAAGGAATGGAGGGTCTTTGACAGATACTGTTAGAAAGCGTTTCATAAAAGAAATCTTGGAGGTATTTTTAGTGATGGTTTTGTTTAAGTCTGTACTCTGGGTTGTGGGTAGGTTAAGAGCAGTAGCGGTAGACTTTTGCAGCCGTCTTCTTTGTTTTTTTGTATTGTTTTGAATGGGACTCTTCCTGAGATCAGAAGAATAAAACCTTCTTCGTGTGTATGAAATGCTGTAGTGGCAACTGTAAATATGTCAGGATGAAACTATGAAGAGCTGTAAAGATTTTGCTATTATCAAACAAAGAGCCAGAGAAAGGCAAGAGATAGAAATGGATAAATAAATAACTAAATACTTGTTTTTTTTTTAAAAAAAAGGATGACCCACTGTCCTGGACTGAGAGCGTTAGACTCCCACAGTCCAAAAGAAGAGAGTTGTTCATACCCACCCACCCCCCCGACATGCCTTTAACGGGAGTCCGTCTCTCACTGGCAGTGCCCTTGAAGTTGCACCAGCATCGGTTTCTAACATTTTTTCGGGCAGAACGATGCATGCGACTCATGTTGGCGTGATGTGGTCACAGAGTGGCTGAGGAAACTGTCAGTGAAATCAGAAAGGGGCTGCCATCGTAGAAGTGGTTAAGGAAACAGACAGGGACTCCGTGTCACCAGAGGACTACAGTAGTGCCATGGAGGGGGAACATGTACAGTTACGTTTTAACAGAGACTGCAGAGAGAGAAACAGTGATTTATACCCTTTTCTACTGGGGTGAAACAGATGGGGAAAGTTTGTGGACTTTCTGTAAACCCTGCATTACGTGCTTGTGTGTGTACTTGTACTGAATATGAGTGTGTGTCTGCGTGAGAGAAAAGACCGATTATGAGAACCTGTGAACCAGTGAGTGACACAATTCTCAACACTGTGGCCCCTCCCCCACCCCTGGGAGTACCATCCTGACATGTAAATGATTCTCATTAAGCGTTGGCAACATGTGTTTAGTGTGTGCGCGTGTTGTGATAATTTCCTCTGATCCGTTTTCTGACCTGTTTGAAAGAGGTTTTTCTTTCTCGATGCTTTCAGTAGTAATTCCTTTTTTTTTTAATATTATTATTATAATTACATTGCTCCTCTTTTATTGTAAATATCAATGACGTGGACTTACAGTGATAAATACTGCCTTTGTATAACTTAGCAATATGTTATGTAAATAGTGTTTTGTTGATGCTTTTTGTATGACATTATTATTCAATTCTAGAGCAGTAATTCCAACTCGAGCAGCCATGTTTCTAATACAGTCTGAATGGTTCCACAGGTTGTAAAATAAACTCATGACATGGCTGCTTTCTTCTGTTACTGGTGTCTATTTGTCTTGCAGATTTTGTGTAATTTATTTGTTTAATTTATCCTAATTTATTTCATGCTGTTTTACTTTGTTTTTCAAACAGGGAAGGCTGCACTGCATTTAAATACATAGAATCAATTAAAATAATTCCTCCTTACTTATTGAAAAATGTATTTAAAAAATTGGAATCTAGTATGTTTGTTCAATAGAAAGTAATAATGAGTGGAGATCTTGGCAGCTAAACAGAACTGGACAGTTGAATAAAATGTATGTGAGGGCAAAGGGCAAACTAGAAAGCTTAAATTAGTTTGGAGAAGTTTTGTTGTTTTTTTTTCTTGAGGTTTTTTCCCCCTGTATTGCTTTTGCCCAGCCCAAAAACAACCAGTAGTCAAATTGCCTTTTGTGCCTTCACCCTCTATGAACTGAATGTATGTGCAGTATATATGCAAGCTTGTGCAAGATGAATAAAAATTAAAATAAAAATGAAAAATAGAGTGGAAAATCACAACTGTTTGTGGTTTATTATAGGAGACGCACTTAAAGGAAGCTTTGTGTGTGCAGATTTTTCATGAGTGGAAAATCATAACTGAAAAAGAAATAATTTGACTTTATTACAAAGTGGTTTTATCTTGATATTTCGAATCTTCTTTTCCAATGTTTTTAGCTGATAGTGATTTAAGCATTACATTTTTGTTCACCATCCTCTACAAGCTGCAATGAAGAACATTTATGCCACATGGAACCAACTTTAACTGGGGAATT
This sequence comes from Menidia menidia, assembly GCA_907169785.1. Classification (NCBI taxonomy): domain Eukaryota; kingdom Metazoa; phylum Chordata; class Actinopteri; order Atheriniformes; family Atherinopsidae; genus Menidia; species Menidia menidia. The sequence continues at coordinate 3,734,760 of CAJRST010012224.1, read as the reverse complement.
CGTAATGTAAAAAACACACTCATAATTAAACAATAATCAGGCAATTACAATGTTACAGTGGAATAAAGAAATCATTCACATGTGTTAAATAATTTGTAAATTCAACAGATTTATACAGTAAATCTTTTGAAACTGAATTAAGGAGCAGGTCAGAGACGGAAAGACTAAGTTAGTTTTTTATTTTCAATATCAATTCATTTAGGAATATTTTCTGCAAAAAGTATTTTTCTGTACAATTTATTTACTTTTTTTTTCATCAAATTTCAGCTAAATCAAAAACACAAACTCTTAAGAGACTGTTCAGAGAAATGTGATAGGGATACTATTTGAGCAGGTCATATTTAATCATTTAGATGTTTTAAACATTTGAATATCTTCATTTTATCAATGAAAAATTGTGCATGTTAAATGTTCTAACACAATCCTTTTGTATTACAAAATCATCACTGACTGTCAACAGTAACGTGCCGTGACAAAGGTCTTTCTTTCTTTTGACAGAAAATTCTCAGCATTTATTCAATTATGTACTATTTTTGCCGTTAGTTTGTGGTTTGGGATTCGTTTAGGACAAACACAAGACTGTTTTAGAAAGGTATGGTCTATCTCTGTGTCATTTTGCTCTTTTCTTATCATGACCTCTCTTGTTCTTTCCAGCACGCCTGCCCGTTGCTCTGTTCCTTTTTCTGTCTTTGTTCTAGCCTGACTGCTTTTCTCTCCTTTTGCTTTGATGCTCACTTTTGGAGTTGCTTCTTTTGTGTCTTTCCAGCTTGCTTTTATTCTTTTTTTCCCCCCCTCTCCCATGTTCCTTTTCCCTCCCGTCCTCCGCCTGCCTCCCTCCACTTGACTTAACCGGAGGCTACAGCTCCTTAGGTTGGGCTGAGACAGCATCTTTGTACAACACCGACCGTCTGCTCTGTAATCAAATACCATCTGTCGCTACATCTGAAGACTCCCTCTCTCACTTCCTCCATCACACACACACACACACACACACACACACACACATGCATGCATACACATGCACACGCACCACATCTGTGCTTTCCAGTCTTGAACAATATGTGCGTACGAGCCCATTTTACCTACAATGACCCATGTACCTACAATCATTCCACCTGATTCATTCTTGGCCTGGAGGGAGGAAGTCCCCAGAGTCACTTTCACCACTTCCTGTTTTTCTGTCTCTCCCACTGAGGGTTCAAGGGTCATTGTCTTCAGGTATCCATGTTTGTTCTGTGTGTCAGCAAGACCTTGGCTGCTGTATAACACAGGAGATAGTGGACTTTAGCTTCTCAGTCTTAGATCAACGGCCCACTATCTCAAAGGCTGCCAGCCTTTCCCAATGTTTGCCCAATGCTTGTCCCTGCTCCGGCACACAAAACGTTGACACAGTCCCCAAGGTCCCTCGACAAGGCCCCCCTCCCTTTGTGGTCAGTTGTTATCACACGCTCAGGTTCAAGAACATTTTCCATTTGGAACCTTTTTTTTTTCTTTTCCGTTTTAGTTGGATAGATTTGCTTAAAGCTTTCATGAATCGTTTAGTTTAGGATTTTACTCTAAAGCTTGTATTCAGAACACACCAGTGACACTACAAATAAAATATTTTCAGGTAAATATCCCCCCACACAAGGGATGATGTAACTCCACCACGAAGAAATGCAAAGACACAGGTCTTCATTTCGATTTCAGCTCTGGGATATCCTCCTAACACGGCCAAAATGAGCCGTCCAGCGTTCGGACCAGTTTGACACCTACGCCACTACACTTTGACACCTAAGTGATTGCGGGTTCAAATCTGACACAACAGTTGGCATTTTTGTTGTCTTTTTTTCGTAGGTAAGAAAACATTTTGAACAAGAAATAACACATTTTAAATCTAAAATTATGACAAGAGATTTTAACAGTAATCACTGATAGTTTCACTCTGTGTGTTTATTCCTGAACTCTACATTTCATCTAACGTGGATGAGGCAATGTCTGCTCCAGAGCAAGCGGCACAGAGCGGGATTAACTCTGCCATCACCACATTTGGCATCTATGATGGGGACACCTAGTGGCCAGAATGTGTAAATTTTCTGATATGTTCTTCTCATCGTCTCCTTCTCCTATCTAGTTGCTCTTTTAATTTTTCCGATCTATTCTTTGTTCTTCCTATATTTGGTTCTTCTCTCTCCCTGAATCCCTCACTCCTTCATATATTTTTGCATGTGTGCATACACTTGTTCTGTGGAACTGGGAGATTCCAGTTGGACAGCTCATTGTGCCCTCTTTTTCGTCCCTCTCGCTGCCACTCTTGCTGGAAGGCTCCAACGCAATTGGAGCCTCGGAGGCTCAAGAGAGGAGCCTGGGAAAGAAGGAACAAAGGGCCGTCCGTCTGCAGCAATCACCACTCTGCGCCTCCTCTCTCCCCCATTCTTCCCTCCCTCGGTCCCCCTCTCTTCCCTCTCCCTACTGGCCAGCACCCCAAATTAAGACTTCAGACAAGAAAATGGGCTCACTAAAAAAGGGAAAGAAAGCGAGAGAAAGAGAGGGAGAAGGAAGTCTGTAACAAGCCAAGAGGAGCAAAGCAACAAAGCCTCTGTTGTTGGATGGCAGGGCCCCTCTGTCGCTCTGTGAGGAACTGTCACTGTGTCAACTTGGACCCCTTGTTGCGAGGAACACAGACCATAAAGAAAACACACACAAAACATACACCCACAGACAGAGAACATGCTGCAGAGGACAGCATGCCCGCAAAAAGGCCATGAGGGCACAGGCTGTTACAATTTCTACATTCTGCTGCTTTTTAGACGGGACTTAAAACTGATCATATCATTATTTTCTATCAGTCTACATATGAAAATAACTTGTTGAAGGGTTGTGTAAACCAAGACTGATTGTGATGACACTCTGTTGCTTTCGACTCTATGACGGCGAAGACACAGCCATGATGAAAAATAGACAGCACGTCCCCATGAGAAAGGTCTGTGTCCAGCACCCCATCTTCAGAATAGCACAAGAAAAGTTCAGCAACATTTAAAGAGTTCAAGAGAGAAAGAGTCTTCATCTCTCAAAAGTAAAAATAAATGTTTGGATCCATCAACATATTTTCTAGGTCTGGCTGAAGACCAAAGCTTACAACCTTGGCAAAGAAGCATATTGGTAACAAGTATCACTATGAAAGAAGTCCAAATTTCTATCCATGAAATAGGAGAACTACACAGATTTGCGCCTATCCGAGAAAATTGAATGAAATAAAAAGTGTTCAAACAAACACAGTTTTTCACTTGGAAGAATATGGCAACTCTCTAGGACTTAACCAAAACTAACTGAACAGGAAACTCCTGCGATCAGAAGAAAGAAATGTGTTGAAGAAACCAGGCTCCTCTGTCAAACACTGTGGTGGCACCATCAGTATGAGGTGACGTTTTGTTTTTGTTCTTTTCTGCTCTGGGGACTTGATGTTGAAAATAATGGAGGCACAGAGGTGCAAAGCAATCCTGAGAGAAAACTTTTCATAGGGCTTGGGCTCTCAGGCGAGGATATCTATTTCAACAAAAAAAAAAGGAGCCAAAGGATATTGCCAATGGGTCATTCAAGCTCTGTATTGGGCTCTATTATGTAAGGTGTTGAGGTGACCATCCCTTTGGAAGTACTATGCTCATCTTTGGATGGAAAAAGATTCCCTCAAAACATGCTTTAAATTCAGTGTGTTTATATAATAACAAGCATAAGAAGTAGAATCTAGGAAATGTTACGGTGTAGAAGGAAGAATAGGTAATCTACGTTAAATTCACGGCAAAAGCAAACACGTGCAAAGGTCCAAAGACTTTCAGTTGGCTTTACAAACAGAAAGACACCATGCCAAGTGGATACCGATTCCCCAAATTATTATAGACAGTACAGGTGAGAAAACAGCAGCTGTAAATCCCCACAGCGCACCTTCATTTTTACTGCCAAGAAATGTTAGAAGGAGAACTCCCCTTGAAATGGATTCAAAACTACAGACTTGAGAATGTGAGTACATCTGACAAACAAGTAGAAAATGATGTATGAATTACATCAGGACATCAACTGACACTTTGTGATCTTGGCCTAGAGGGGAAACACCTGTTATGGAGTTTTAAGAAGCAAACACGCATTCACACAACCTGGTTCTGCTATCATTATAAAGACTTTTCATAGACAATGACACCGACATGACACATTTGACATTGAAACTTAAATAACGTACCATTATGGTCACCAAGTCTCTTCGATTGAACTCATGCAATCGAAAACAGGAACAGACTCATTCTCACACACACTTAGAAAAATAGATTAGAAAAATCATTTAAAATAGGAGATCACTGAAATACACTTAATATACCAAACATCAATAATAATAAACTTAATGTGCCCTTTCTCCCGAAATCTTTTCATTCCCTTTTTTCTCTAACAGAAGTAAGAGGTGCACGGAGTGTGTGTGTGATTGCCGCCTGTACGTACATAACTGTGCACTAGGGGTAGAGATAAAAACTGAGCTGGTTTGGCTTCTTCCAGTCTAAACTGGGTCCAGCGGGTCCAAGACAGATGGCACTCAGGGCAACGCCAGTCTGGGCTCTCTGTCTCTTTTTCTGTCTCCCTCTTTTTCTCTCCCTCTCTCTTACACACACACACACAAACAAACATGCACACATCTCTTTTAATAGCCATTATTGGCATACTTTACCTCTTCCAGATCCCTGAATCAGAAATCACAGAAGCCCATTATATTTCCTTTTGACCCATTTGGCAAGATGATGGGAGCATCGAGTGCTGGATTAAATGAAAAGCAGTTTATAATCCAGTAATTCTAATGTTTTAATTACTTAGATGAACAGGAGGTGTTTGAGCAAAGGCTAATCTCTGAGACATAGGGGCCAGAGAGAGAGAGGGATGGTAGGAGATTTGTCATTTTCTTTGTAATACACACACACACAATCACACACACACACACACACACACACACACACACACACACACACACACACACACACACACACACAAAGGCTTGAAATATTAGCTGTGTATTAAAGTTTATCACCTGTTAGCACAGATCAAAAGATTCACAGATTTAATTACTCATAATAAGGTGTGATACAGCAAGCAGGGAGATAAAATCATTAGAGGGGTGAAATGTTTATTTGCTGCTATGTATAAAACTGTACGTTTTCAGTAAATCTGCGAGTGTGCCACCTGTACTGTACTGATTACAGAACAGTTGTACTGCTGAAAAATCTTGTCTTGTACAATAAATTCAGTGGATCGTCATAAGTCTGAAGTTCTGCTGTTTCTTGAGTGACATCCATAGCTGTAACTGATCCCACAATTGTCTTTGATAGCCACCCTTCCTGTCAATCAGGCAGCAGGACAAAGGCTGCTAAACCAAGGCTGGTGACCTCATGCCTGGGGTCTGCTCCATGCTAAAGGGGTCTTAACACCGTTCAACTTGTCTTTTGTGCCGGAGCCATTTTAGAGATGCTGCTGAGTATCGAGAATCACATCGCAGTATCTCTCAGGGCTCGGGATGCAAATACATACAAACGTATTAGTCGACACACATCCCCTTTATCCATGGGCTGGGAGCATTGAGCCAGGAGAGAGCCTTAAGACAAGGACTGACAACCAGGACAGCTGCAGGGGTTGGAAGCCAGTCTTAGCCCCCCACCCCACTGCCTCCACCCTTCAACACACACACACACAGAGCTTCACCATCGCAGCCTCAAGCCAGCCAAACAAGCCATTGTCTCTGGCCAGGGCTTGTGGTATTTCATTTGTCATGAAATGGATACGGACACGGGATGACCACGAGGCTGTTTCTCCAAAAAAGACCTGCCACTGCTACTGGAGCTCCTGAGACTGTTGAGCCCAGAGAGCTCACTTCATCCTCAACCTTCTCGTGCAGATTGCCCCAACCACCAAGCTCTTTACTAACACTAATCCTGCACAAGTGCCTGTCCATTTTTGCCATCACTCATGATTTTCACACTCTCTCAGGTTTCTCAATTCACCTGAGAGCCAGGTAGATCATTAGCATCCTGATAGGCTGCTCCCAATCGCTGCCTAAAATGAGTTTGGATCCCTGGGTGTTAATAAATAGTCATAAAGTAATTGATCAACTTTACATCTCTGTTAAGCTGTTCGAAAAAAAGAGACATTTAGCAAGTGATTGACAACAAAAAGAAGGTATGGAAAGCTATACTTCGCTATACACTGATGAGAACTGCAAAGATGCTAAGATGCTCATCAACCTTGCAAGTCCTACACTAACAAGTCTCCAAGGCCAAAAGAGTTCATGGACATAAAAACAATACCCCTCTATCTCTGTCAAGGGCATTCCTTGGCACAACAATAGGACCATGTCCCCCCCCCATATTTTCCTTTCCTCCCCTCCCTCCTCATTCTCCAGCCCTTCCATCAAAGAGCATTCCAGCTCCAGAGCCCCCTAAGCCCTTCACTCTGGGCCTGTCCATGTGACAAGGCATGCAGACAGTCATCTTTAAGAATTGATTCACTCTGGTATCCAAAGCCTACGGAGCCTGGCTGCCAAGATATCCAGCATAGGCGCCGCTCATGGAGTCCAGGTACACAACAGCTGCTCCCCAACAATAAAGGCAAAAAATGGAAGGCACTCAGGGGGAAGATGCAGCCGTAACCTCTCTCAAGCCTGAACTGGTCACCTTGAGCCAGTTGTTGCCTGCCTGCTTTCCGAGACGACAAAGGATTGGGTCCAACTTTGAGATGAGGGTAGGGGAAGGGGGTGGCTATTGAAAGACACAAAAGAAAGGCATGGGGCAAAAGAGGGAAAGAGATTTTTTTTTCTTTCCTTGGAGGAAATACACAGTGACAGCTGTGCAACCAAGATTATACAATGACACATTAAAACCATAAATAAGACAATGGTATGTTGTTTTCTTGAGAGGCATATCTGCTATCCCTGGGGGTCAAGTGAAGGAGATGCAAGCCCTTTCCAGAAACCTCCCAGACATAAACGCACATGCAGGACTGGGACTGGGAATGTCGTGATACTGCAGATAGGGATCACAAATCATGTCGGAAGAGACAGGAGAGATATTACCTCACCTGAAATGTTTCCATAAACTCCAGTGTACCAGAGCCTTGGGAAGTGGTATCAGTCTTCTAGCAGGCCCTGACCCACACATACAATGATTTACGGTCCAACAATCCATCACATCATCCATCATAAATAAGAAAACCAAATTATAGGAGTCTGTCGCTACAGCAGTTCAACCTAAGAAATGATGTGTGGTGTTTCTTAGAAGCATAAAGCTAGAACACAAGTTCCAGGAACATATGGTAAGAAGAGAACATGCAGCCCTCAGTCTTTCCTGTAAGTTAAGGAGCAGAGAAAAGGCAGGGGAAGACAGAGAGGAAGTAAAAGACAACCAAAGGAAGAGAGGCAGACAAGGGCAGAGGGGAACTTGGCATCATCTCACATCCTCCTGTACAAGCGGAAAGGCAGCAGAGGAAAAGCAAGAGCAATGGAGTGCTGGGCAGAGAGAAGGGAATTTACCAAAGCAGCTCAGGAGGGCCCTCATTACGATATTAAACAAGATTTAATAAGTGAGAGTGATTTGATGAGGTGATTATCCTGGCCCATTAATCAAGCAGGCTTCTAGCCTTGCTGTAATATGGCCCATCTTTCTGCCTGCACCAAAGCCTCTTTAGATGCTGAGCTCCTTACTGTACTAACGCCGCTTCAGAAACAACACCAGACTGGGAAAAAAAAGGCATATTACGTCTCTCAAGCCAGAGGCTATTTTTCAAAGGCTCGCTCATCCCTCTACCTCCCCATCCGCTCTTCTGGTGCATCTGATAAATTGAACTCCTTAACATCTGGGTCAGAAAGTAAAGTCTTATCAGAGGCAGCTAAGAGTGATAACTGGCAATGATAGCAAAAAAGCATCTGTTGGCTTAAGGCTTTTGGTTTGAGAACAGAAGGAAGTTGTACAGACTCCACTGGATTGTTGGCTTTGGGCTTTAAGTGGTAGAGACTGCATGTGCACATATGTGTGAAAGTACACGTTTGTGTGTATCGGCTGATTCATACAGGGCTTCTCAGGGAAAATGAAATAAAAGTTCTATCTGTATGTGAGAGTAAGCAAAGTCCTGTGTTCAACCAGAATTAAAGCCTTAATGGTACCTATTTAGCACCATTAAATTTTAAAAAATGAATAAGCCTAAATTACATTTTCAAAAGGAATTTTTATACGACGCTTGGTCAAAAACTTAATTAATTTTTATGTGAAAAGCTAAATAATTTTTGTAGATTTGATAGATTTAGATTAAGTAAAGTTTGATGAATAACCCAAACCGAAGAAAGGGGTAATTTATACCATATGCTGGAAATTTTAGATACCTATATCTAATATAACTGCAGAGAACAGTCTCTCTAGGAACCTGTTCAACTGCTTTGTCATTAGAGGACATAAAATGTTTTTCTTTTCAAATGTACACAGTCTCTAGAATATTTGAGAAATGGACTGGGTAAAAAGATCATATTGAAACGCACTCAGGTCATATTGTACAATTTTAGTTCTGTTTATTTTAATGATGTGCCTGATACTGTACTTACCTTTTTTCAGATGATGAAGCAACATTTTCTGTCATAAAAACATAAAGTGCCATTCATCCATCCATCCATTATCGTTACCGCTTATTCCCTAATGGGGTCGCGGGGAGAACTGGAGCCTATCCCAGTGGTCAGTGGGCGAGAGGCGGGGTCACCCTGGACAGTACATAAAGTGCCATTCAAAAGTAAATCAGACATGTTTAAACTGTGCAGTTATGTTTGAGTATGTCTGATTTTCTTTCAGTATTGATGTTTGTAGTGTTATTCATGAAAAGCAGCAATCGTACTTTGTCAGAATGAGACACCATCTAAGGGCTTAGTTAGTGCCCCTTGAGCACTAACAGAAAGAGTTGTGGTGCTGAACTGAAGTCACAGCTGTGCAATTACTGTCTGTGCAACTTTTAATCAAAATAACACTTTATCTAACAAGTGCAAATATGTCAAGATTGCATCCTTTACAGTTATACATGTACAGTAGTGCATAATCAGGTTCATGTATGTACCACTTCCTTACTTATAGTGACAAACTTTTGATTTGTTCTGTGTTTAGATGTAGGATGTAAAGTTTTAATATCCCGTAGTTTCTAAAGTCAGATATTGAATTACTTCATAGTGGAAAAGGCAATTATTGAAATTCTACATCCTTTGCAAATTTACAGTATGTATACTGTTTACCAGTGACTTGACATGAAATGAATCCCAGCATTGCCTGCTTAAAGAAATAAGGTACACAAACAGAATGTTGCTTAAAAGTATACCATTAGGTGGGTTTTTATTTGTTCAGCATAGTGGGTGCACAGGACTTCACAAGGAAAACTGGATTTTTATCAAAAACATGAAAAATACTGACTTTAAATCTTTGCACACCACTGAGATGTTTGTTCTCTATCGATTAACCAATCACAAAAGGATCTTATACAGTGTGACAGTGATTTAAAATCATCCAGCACCTCTGTGAGGAAGTCAAAATGCATTTCACTAGAGTGTAATAAATAAAGCAGTTTCTGAAATTATTCATTAATAAGGGGGAAACCAAAAGACCCTGATTTCATCCCCTTAAATTGTTGAATTTCCTGCATTTTTCCTCAATCTTTCCTTTATGGAGAATAAAAGGTTTGGTGCAAGACACTAACTGAATATACTTTTTTATAGATATGTAGTTTACAGCAAGCCATGATAGAACAAGGTTTATTATAACCTTAAGAGTGGGAGAAAATAGGTATTACAAAGATAACCATCCCCCCAAAACATTTTAAAAGCTCAAGTGGAAGAAGATTACCTTAGAGCGAGCGTGGGACGGAGCTTTTTCTGGGAACTGCCTGAGAGTATTAATACAATAAGCACAGAAATATAATACAAGAATGTTTTTATCAACATAATCCAGAGAGATGAGGCCAAACCAACCTGGAATATAATCCCAAGGAGGTCCTGCGGTTATTTGTCATCAGGGACACACACCCATACACACTTACAAAGTAACACTAATACAAATTCCCATTTCATGTCTCGACGTTGCTTCAAATAATTGACGGATAATCTTAAAGAGATTGTTGTCCCTTCAGTCTGGTCTTTATTATAATGTCCTCCCCAGTAGTAAGAGTCAAGGGGCAAGCTGCCCGTTACACTATCAATATAAATGATAATGTTGATACGACACTGAATTATATGGATATTTGAAAGGTTACTTGTTGGATTCTATATCTAAAACATCATGTGATTGAGTTCATGACTGCAGAATAAAACTGAAGCATGATGACAGTATATCCCTGAAGTATTTCCGAGGCAGTTTGTTACAGTGAAGATTTTCTATGGATGTGACTAATCAAACCAGTGCATATTCAAGCATAGCATTCTGTGCACTATTATACTACAATTGTGTGATATAAAAATAATTTCTTAACATAAGCAATCAGTTGGAGAAGTTTCAGATGATAGCGTTTTATTTATATAATCGTTCTGAGGCTAATTTATAGCTCTTTTTGTATTTATTTATTTTTTTAATAATGAGTAATACAAACAGACCCCCAGCCCCTTGCAAAATCATCTGACTCCGATATGTCAAAATTTGTGTGTAAATTTCATATTCCAGCTTGAGTCAGTGCTTAGATTTCTGTTCTGGAAATCTATGCTAATTGCTGCACATTTGCTAAGACAATGCCTCATTTGCATGCCAAAACATACAATTTCAGAACATTTGCAACGAAAAAAAAAAACATAAATTTCTCAGTTAATAATAAAGATAGTTTATCTCCTGTGTTCGCCTCCATTTGATTGTGCTGCTGCACGTTTTTACATGGATGCAAAGCACTTGAACTTTGTATTTATTTTCTGTCATATTAAACATATTTTCAAACCATTTTCAGTATTATGGAAAGCTCTTTGAACTGCAAGTGATTGAAATGTTCCTTTCAAATGAATGAAATATTCAATATGTATAACGTGGAAGTAGAATCTTTCTTGAAGGAGGGATACAGTCTGAATTTGGTAGCTGACACTGAGGGCTGAGAGACAATGTCGCCTTGGCGAGAAACTTTCTCACTCCCTCCTCTATTCCCACCCCCTCGCGCTCTCTCCTGTATCTAAGCAGTGTAATTTGAGTAAATGACAGGGGAACATCTGCTGTGCATAAGAGAGAGGCCAACACTTTAACATGCAGATGTCTCTCTCCATCTGCATTAATTCAATAATTACCGCAATGGAGGGAGGGGGAAAAAAATCTTTTTTTTATAGCTTAAGACAATGTTATCTGTGCCAGTTTGTATGGGGAGGGAAAACAGGCATGAGGGTTGGGGGGGGGGGGGGGTTGAATGAGTGTGTTTATGTGTGCATGTGCTGCTGGAGGTTTGTGAGAGGAGGGGTAGATTATTACACCATTTAGCCAGAGCAAGCTGTCACATTGCAGAGAATCTCACTAATTCTGTTGTGCCCTTGGTGAGTCACTGGCAGACTCAAGTGACTGATGATGCCTCAACGCCACCACTTGGCCATCCGATGACCAACCTGTCATGCTCAAGGTGTATCTGCAAGTGTTTTACATTATATGTGTGCGTGAATTTGACTAACCTGTGTATTTCAATGTCTGCATGGCTATGTGAGCCTGTGCTTGCTGTGGTTGTAAATGTGTGTAAACTGTGCATCATATTCACCAGACGTGGTGCGTGGACCTGTGCTGAAAGACATCAAATAATCTTCCTAATCTATAAAAAAAAAAAACTCTTCGAAAACTTACTGTGGGCTGTAAAATGTTATTCAAGTATGGCTTTTGTCTCTTTCTCATTACAGCTGCAGGTTTGTCCCGTTCCTGGAAAGTACTTTACAGTTGTTTCTGTTGTAGTGACCTATGGGCTCTTTGTCATCTACCTGATGATGATGTATGGCCAGTTATGGCCAGTTTTACCACAAATCTTGGGTTCCTTGGACTTCAGGACTTTATTTGTTTTACGAAATCAGATGTAGCTCAAGATAGAGACAATTTCTAGGATAATAAAAATAAGAGACTAAACTTCCATAAATATAAGAAATATAAGAACCGTTCAATTATTAGCAAAAGAGTAGAGAGTTTATTCAATGGTATATTTTTGATTTATAAAAATAAAATCAGGATGTCTGAATCTTATGTCAATCCAGTATCAGTCCACAGGTTACAGTGTTAGCATATCAGCAATAATGAATCAATCCCTGTGACATTTAAAATGTTAGGCAATCATATTTTGGCAGGATACCATCAATTATAATGAATGTGTGTGGCTGCCAAGAACATTAACATGTTATAGTTTCCATTCAAATAGATCCCATTGCTGCATTGAGAGTTACATCACAATGTCTCATTTTCATCAAAAGTATTTATAAAGCATTTGGGCAAATTGAACCATAACCCCCCCTGTACAAATAGAGCAGATGCGGGAGGGGAAAAAATCCTTCTAATGCCACCCTTTACCTTAAAGACACAGCCACAGTGGACCCTAGATCTATTGATCTATATCATATATTTAGTGGTAACACTTTAAACCTTCTGGTTACAGGTTGTAAAACAGATTAACAAATATTCTCCCAATACGCTAACAACTTGAGGACTGTGGATCCTCAAGTTGTGGATTCTTTCATGGAAGGTCACATTGCCCAAGAGTGACTTACAGACACTCAAACTAACATACACTAACAATTCAAGGATGTATCACTGTACATATATGATAACGCATAAATAAACAGACATCCTGATATAATCCCCATGAGCATGCACTCACTTACTCATAAAATCGCACAGTACCTCCATCCATGCACCATCACTCACACATATCTGACTCTTACATGCCTGCTAAACATAGGGACAAAGGAAAATATCTGTACACTTGGCAGGCCAACTTCCTTTGATTGGAGGAGTGCTGCTGTAGGAAACAATGCACAGGCACTATTAATACACCAAGGAGAAAGAGAATTCCTCTTAGAGGAAAGCTCAAAGGAGCCATTGGCCAAGCTATTTACAGGCTTACTGACTGATTGGATGACTGACTGCACTAAACTTAACTGTAGTCTCTGCATCTTGTCTTACTCGACTCTTATTCTGTGCAAGGACTCAGTCTGGTGATGCATTCAGTACAAAGTGGATTAGAGATCCAGTGGGAGATGACACTATTGTGACAATATTGGTTATGTTTTTGTCACTGTATAGATATTACATTATTGTTAGAAGCAGTAGCTTTGGAAAAGGAACAGATCTCATGCACCTCCACTGCTGTGTGGCATCAACACGACTGTGACATTTGACTGCTGGTAAATAGCTGCTGGGCCACACTTCTGATCAGCTCCCCTTTTTAAAAGTGCCCAGTTAAAGAGCATCAAATCCCAGCCGAATAAACCCACGCAAGCCCAACTTTCATTAGCATAGCGAACAAACTCCCCAAAAGAGCAACAGTAGAGGGAGAAACAATGGGCGTCTATTAGGGGGAGATGAGGAGGTGAGAGGAGGAGCACAGGGGAGGAAGCTATTGTTCTGTTCTTATTTAGCCCTTGCTGTCACTCTGCAACTGTTGTCACTTCTAAGTTTAGCTGGACGATTGAAGAGGACCTTAAAAAGGAGAAGGAAAGGAAGAAGAAGACGGCGCGAAGGAAAAGACAGTTATTAAGGAGGGTAGGAAAAAACAGGGGTAGAAGGTGTTGGTGTTAGGAAGCATTAAAGAAGCACTGAATTAAATTAACACAAAGAGATTTCATAGAAATCCAAATAGAAGACCAACAGAGGTAATAGTGAGTTAAAACTAACAAGTACATAATTTTAACACGAGGCGTTTTAATATTGATGTAAGATTGCTACTTGCTGGAACTATTTTAAACCAGCTACGGCAAGTCTCACATATACCCAGAATAAGAATTAAAAACATCAGCTTCACAAACCATACAGACTGTTTATTGTACATCTTTCATGAACCTCCAGTTTAATATTGTTCCAAATGAGCAGTTTCTTTGCCTGCAACTTTAAATCAAGCCCTTCTCAGGTAGACGGAGGAGAGGCCTGGATCACATTCAGTACCAACACTGATGCAGAGCCTGGGTGATCCGATCACAAGTGGAAAGTGCTAAGTGCTTATATTCACACCTGGTGTTAAAATGCATCCCCACGTGAGTGCCAAGTTACCGAGTCATATCTGTTACCCACTCCGTATGCAAATAAACCCAAAGGCTACGGCATGCAGGCGGCCAGTAAACTGTACGCTGAGTAACAAAAGAACATAATCAGGTCTAAAGATTTTACTGTACAATCCTAAGTATATTCCATCCAAATCCTTATTCAGATTTTCCTATTTCATTTATTGCTGAATTATTGCTGAAACATTCCAATACACTCAGTTATATAACTGGGAACATTTGAACGAAGTAAAATGCCACAAAATAACGTGAAACCTTTTACCCGTCAAACTGTGACAGCTTATCAGTAGGTCACCAGCTGTCTTCTGCACACGTTCACTGAAGAATCTAAAGAAGTGGATTAGTGGGTGACCAATGAATCACTGATAAGATTCTTCTAAATTAATTGATGGATAGCAATGTACATTGTTTTAATCACAGTGAGTACAGTCAATGGCCTCAACAATCAAGAGCAAATTCTATAAACTGTTGAGACCAACAAACTTTAAAAGCTCCTGGTAATTTAATGTTGGGGAGTTGAGAGGCACACATCACCCTGTATGTACAATACAGGGAAAAAATCTGGTTAATCGTACATGGAGGGGTTGATGAAAATGTTTCTTGTGAACTAATTAATCAACATGTCTTAACAAGTGTAGACTGTATTGAGCATGTACAACATAAACTAAATTGCCTCCTGAGAACTGGAATAATCAAATGAGAAAAGAATACCTAAATGTGTCATTTGGATTTAGAGTGAGTTGATGAAAAATAGTGGTCAAGCTAGACAACGTAGAGAGCAGAGCTAAAAGAGGCAGCAGGGAAAGACACAAGAAAAGACAAAACGGGAAGACAGAAGAGGGAGGAGGAGACAAATTGGCCCAGCTGTCTGCTCATAAAGCAGCCGAGAGGTGAGGCGCTAAGCCCTCCAGTGAAAGCAGAGCTTAGGTGGGTTACATAGGGCAGCGGACCCCACTCAGTCCAATGTGGCCCACAGCGTAGGGCCTGCGCCAAAGCAAAGACACATGGATAAACAGTGGGAGATGGGGCTCCGTGCCTGCAAAGCCCAGAGGGCTAAGACAACCCTCCGGCGTCACATTCCCCCCCAGTGAGAAGTGGAGACAGAGGGGTTAAGGCTTAAGGCTCGGCTGCCCGACGGGACGACAAGAGACGAGGCGAGATGCTAGACATTGTCTCAGTGAGGTCAACGAGTTAGCCAAGAAGAATGCGGAATGTGGAATCGACTGCATCGGCCCTTCTCGCGACGATATTAGGACGACTGCACACGTTCTTGGCATGTATCCCCTCCTAAACAAAGCCCTGAATTATCAATCACTTCTCTCTCCCTCCTCCCTTAATGCAAACATGCAGCAGAGTCCATCCCGGCCCCCCAGCCCCGACGTTGAACCCTACTTAGCACCGCAGCCTGGGAACAGCTTTTGATGACAAGGTCACAAGTACTGAGTGAGAAGACCTCTGTCCAACCAAAGTAGCCCAGGTCTTTAACTACACTGGATCTCACCGGGATTTCACACACCCCTCGCTTATGACCTCTTAGCGAGGAGGCATTAGCAGCTGCAGTTTTATGAGGTCCTCGATGTGACAACGTACTGCATGTATCCATCAACAGCGTGGCCGCGACTTATACCTGCAGTGTAGCGTAAGGATGAAAAACAGACACGGTGGTGATGTAGGCAAAAGAGAAGAGTGGATGATGCATTATGAGAAATTAAAGGTGTAACATTGTGCCAAGCCTGTTGCAGCATCCTGAACTCCCCAAAACTTTTAGAATGAGCACTTAAAATATTGAAAGGTAAATACAATTAGCATATTAAGAGCAAAAATAAGTGCAATAGAGCTTTGTGCAATTTTTGAACAAATAATAATATTAAAATGTTTGATTGGAGTATAGGGAATTCTGCTTTGAGAGAAAAAAAAAAGAACCGATCAGATCTCAGACTACTGTTGGTATCCATTTAATATCTCTGCCCTGTCTCTTATTCTCTTGATTTACCCTAACAGGGTTTTCTTGAGAACTAAATCTACTTAGGATTTATTGTTTCTTATTATTTCTGGTCATTTAAAATCATAATCCTTTCACCTAATCCCTCTGTACCTCCCTCTCATTGAGATCATATTCATCAAGATCATCCCCTGTGACAAAGCAAGAAATCAGCACACTGGGGAGGTCTAAAGAGATCGTGTACAGTAACAAGAGGTTTTCTTCCAAATCACATCCAGTTCCTCTGATATAATCAAGACGAGACGCCAGAGACGACGACATAATCTCCCAGGGACATGCCTCCCTTGCTTGCATGTTATTAAAAAATGAGGAGGAACAAATCTTTAGATTGAAAGACTGAAAAAATGGAATTATAATAAATCGCAGGAAACTGGGGCAAGGTTGGATAAAGCCTTCAGATACAGATGAGGGACAAATCTTCACTGCGGTATGTGCTTGTGTGCGTGCGTGCGTGAGAGAGCAAGGACGAGCACATGTACTGTAATGTGTTTGCGTGGTTGATTATAAAATATTTCAATTCACTCAAGATCAAGTACCTGACCTGAGCCATCCCTGTCTACATCTGTGTAAAAAAAAAAAAACTGGAGTGCTAGTTGTCCTACTAGAACTCGCTCAGTGATGTCAGATAATCTCCGTTTCTAAGGTGACTTCTGGATCGGGACGCTTAGTGGATGTTGTTCCCAATTATTTGAAGTTGCACTAACAATAACCACCCACATGATGGCACAATGTGATGAAAATGACATCTAAAAGAAGACCTTTCAGGCTTCTTCGCTAATCAAGACTGTGCGCTGACCTCCGTCAGGAATTAGCGTTTATATAGCCAGATTAATATTCCCCACTTTAAATTGATGCCTTTAGTTAACTGGTGCACAAAATCAGCTGCCAGAGAGAGCATTACAAATCATAAGAACCACGGCCTTCACCACCAGATGGCCTTATTGAACAGCAGTAAAAGTAATAAAACACTGTGTGGCTGAGCTGCAGGGAATCATATGCTTAAACACAATTATAAAGACCTATGCATCACAACGACCCATGTTAGTTTAAAGTAGATATTGGACCATGTAGTCCGTTATTATAAAACCCTTTAAAAAGGAGAGGATTCTAAGAGTAGCCCACAGGGCTGCCCACTAATCTGTCTGTTATCCATACTCTAATAAATGCATTAAAAAAATATTTTTTTTAATCTCAGTACAAATGTCCATCATCCATGTATAATGGCTTACAAAAATATATATAAAAGCACACCCTTTTTTCAGCCTAGAAATAAAAATCCAACTAGACTAGTTTGTGTCATTGAAGAAATCCTTATTTCTGGCCTGAAATAGTTTTAAACAACAGAGACACGAGTGCTTGAGTGAGACATAAAACAACAAAAGAGACATTTCAATTCTAAAAGAACGTGTCGACATGATTAGAAACAATGACAGACTTAAAACATATTAAAATACTAAATTCCTACTAACTGACAATAAATAAACAGCTATGTAGTTACAGTGTTGTTGATACTTGTTACTGGTAATTGCTTTCAGTTTGTTTTGCTGTGAATGTTTTCTTTCCAAGTCTGTGTTCAAGGATAGATGACTAACTAGTTTTGGTTTTTAGGCAAACAATACAAACAACATTTACAATATGAAAACAAAATACCAGCTCCCCCCAACAAAACAGAAAGGCAGCAGTAGTTCGAAATGTTGTGAAAGACAGACAATAAACTTTATTTGACTCACATTATTTGATTCATCCTGTCTCATGGTGAGAGTCCAGGTCAGACAATCCCGCTCTGTGGTTGTTTACTAGCAGAAATTGAGAGGCAACACCTTTAGATTTTTTTTCATCGATTTATCATACTATATATTCATGTTTTATTAAGTTTGAGGTTCATCGTGTCATGTTACCATTCCTTGGCCTCCGAGTGGCGCCATTTTATCTTTTCTTCTCTCACGTTCTCTGTTTTCTTCTCTCTCTTCTCACGGTTTACCTGAGGGCGTCATAGCGCCACGGGCGTCTGAACGAACGATAAAAAGCGACAAGAGGCTCAGACATTTTGGCCAACATAAAAAATAAAAATAGAAACTTTTTTTTACGCCATAAGTGAAGTTGGCAGCCCGTTGCCTTGGAAACAGTTGGACTCCCCACCCAACTCATTCAGAGTTACCCCAAAAGTTATAATGGTAGTAAAACATTTTATTTTAGGGGATCCCCAATCTAATATATGGCTAGTTTTGGGTTCTAATACGGTAACTGAGTGCATTTAGTGCATTTGATTGTGTGAACTATTGCCGGAACATGGGGTAGGCTACGCCCCAACACTTGATGCTGCATCCCACTTCTCTCCCAACTCAGTCTGAGGGAGAGCAGCACGGAGACGGCACCATGGCCGCTATCATCGATGGACTCGAGAGGTTTGACAGTCCGGGAAAGGGACGAGGTCTCCGCGTCACCAGGCCCTTTAAAGTCGGGGAGCTCCTGTTTTCGTGCCCGGCCTACTCCTCCGTCCTGTCGGCCGCAGAGAGAGGCTGCCGCTGCGAGTTCTGCTTCCACAGGTCCGGCACCGCCATTGACTTTTAACCCCGCCAGACCCGGCTCTACTAACGTGGTCATCCGGAACAGAACGTGTTGTTAGGTATCAAGTCACAAGTCCTGAGATGACATGAGTCTTATTAACGCAGCATCCATTGTGCTGAAGGCAGATAAGACTCTGTGCCATGATGTGTAGTAGGAGACACACACATGGCTCAAGCATGTCAGCTCATAAAATCTATTTCGGCTGAGCCAGTGGCTCATCTTTCTGAGTGATGCTCGGTTCAAGTATCAGCTTTCCCTGATGTTGGAGGTCTTTCACATTAGGCGATGAATTTGAATCAGCGCCACTCTTGAAGCAGTTTTTTATTTTTATGTTTTATCTGAGGAGATCAGTGCAGGTCAGGTCAGAGGGTCAGTCCTCTCTCCTAATGTCTGTAGTGATAGTTTAGTCATGTTAACTGCTCAGTTAGTGTGTTTTTGTTTGGCAAACAGAATTGAACATGCTCTAATTATGATAATCAACCTAAATGCAATGTGGCATGACCTTTATTTGTTTATTTAAGTTTTATTAGTGGTGCCTGCTTTTGTTGTTTGCATCACAGATTATCTGTTTACACCGTCAAACACAGTGACCATTATCAAATCAGAGGGATAGGGATAGAACAATTTCACCTTTGTAACTGATTTCTCATCTTTTCATAATTTCCCATTAGAATTTATGCATTGTTGACATTAATTCTCAAAGCTGTGTCCAGCTGAGGTATGTGATGCTCATTATAAATGATTCGCTGCCACGTTTGGCCGGCTAAGTCCATTAGATGAATCAATGTGAGTCTTGTAGCTCATGATAGCCTATCCCTGGTTTTAGCTTGTCACACTGTAGCCATGCCCGAATCTTACACAGCAGCTCGTTTTCATTTTATCAAGTTGAATTTTGGACTCCTTTACCATCTCAGTGTGTCACACAGGCAGCTGGACCACCACAAGGTCAGCTCTATTAATACCACAGAATGTTTTAGAGCCCTTCGTTGCTATCAGTTGCTGCAAACCACCAGCAACTGCTGCGTCTTATTTCAGGGTTCTAGAGCAGGATGTCAAAGTTCCCATACACACATTCAATACAACAAGATACTGTCACACAACAGGATGTACATGTATGCATACATCAGTACGTGCACAACAATGAAAACAGGGTTGTCATTCAATGAGTTCTGAATTTTACAAATATGTTTATTTAAAAAAAATGCAACTTGTACTCCAAAGTCTGATGATAGTTTGCATTTATAGGAAAGAGGGCTTGGCAAGATGTGGGAAGTGCAAGAAAGCATTTTACTGCAACGTGAAGTGCCAGGTAGGAAACCCATCAACACATCAGCCATCGAATCCAGAGTGAGATGCAAGGAGAAATGACTTAAAGCAAATGTAAGATAGATAGATAGATAGATAGATAGATAGATAGATAGATAGATAGA
>CAJRST010012224.1:3682949-3714514 GCA_907169785.1 Menidia menidia | reverse complement strand
AGATAGATAGATAGATAGATAGATAGATAGATAGATAGATAGATAGATAGGATGTAACCTGTTCCTACCAATTAAAATATTACTCTTTTCTACTCTCTATGTGTTTGCTTGTGTGAAGAAAGCAGACTGGGCCATGCACAAGCTGGAGTGTTCAGCCATGAATGCATTTGGAGAGAACTGGGTCCCCTCAGAGACATCCCGCCTGGTGGCCCGGATCCTCGCTAAGAAGGTCAGACACTTCATAAACTAGCATGTATTTCTGGACGGTCGCTAAGCACAAAGTGTGATCAACATCCCTCTTCTCTTTAGAAAATACAGAAAGAGAAAAGTGCCTCTGAGAAGTTGCTGCTCATAGGAGAGATGCAGTCACGTGAGTGTGTGCTGGTTTACAGCATGGAGAATAACATGCTCGATGCGTAAGTGTGACATGACTTTTTTAATTGACCCGCTTGGAATATGCCTTTCAAATTCAGTCCCGTATGTTCTGGGATTCCCTCAAATCTGACCTTGAGATCAGACAGAAACACCCACAGTGTTTTCTAAATATATCCTATACATGTGGGTCAGATGGCCAGAGCCCTATGGAATAACTGGAATGGGGGGCAGTATTACATGTTGTCACATGTAAAGTAAAGGGATTTTGAATAGAGTTTGTTATCAAGAGCACATAGCTTAATATGTTTTGGATATATTTTGTGTTTATTTAGTTATTGTAAGTTTTGACTTTTTTATTATTTCACTTTGGAAAAAGCAGTTATTTATTCATTAGATTTTTAGTTCACTTAGTTAAAAAGCTGAATGTATGATGAATGAGGGCAACATCAAAAGTCAAAAGTGAGGATAACCTTATAACCGTGTGTCTGATAACACACACACACACACACACACACACACACAAAATTTGGCAAGTAATAGTATACACTGAAAAAAGCCGGTGTTCAGTCAGGTCAGCATACCCCGACAGACCAGCATACCCCAGAACACCGGATTGTATATTAGTATTGATTTAAAGTGTTAAAGACAAGAAGTAAGTGGGACAGCAGTTAGTTACTGACCAGAATGATAGCGACGGCAATGAAAATGGGACTTTTTTATTTGGAATATGCTCAGACTTGTAACGGAGAAGTCTGTCTCATTCTGCAAAGTTTTAATATCCACTGCTATGTAAAGAGCATAATCACAATTATATCCAATCATGTAAAAGCCCATGCTGGTATGTTTCTGATTAGTTAATACCGGAAAAGAATGTCAACTTGGTGGTTAGTTCACAGTGTCTGTCTGACTGTAACAGATCTGGAGGATGAAGATAATGAGAAAAGAGAGAGGACTGAAGCAGACATTGCAGGACTTCATCGATTTTTCTCCAAACATCTGGAGGTGCCTGACCAGAAAGACCTGCTCACACTCTTCTCCCAGGTGCCGAACGCAAACACAAACCTAGACTTTAGATGATTCATCTTCTTTATAGCTGTATTTAAGAGTAATTTGCTGCTTCTTCTTTTTTTTTTTTACATTCTTCTCTGTGCATCACTCAACAGGTTGCCTGTAATGGTTTCACAATTGAGGATGATGAACTTTCCCACATGGGAACTGCAGTCTACCCAGAGTAAGAGGGACGTCTCACATACATGCGCACATTTAGAGATACAGTCACACAGCAAAGACACAACCACAAAATAAGAATTGCAACACAGGCATGCCAAGTTACCCCAATTACCCTGAGAGCTAGCAGAGTTTCTAAAGAGTGGGGCAAATATTCGGAGAGGCTCTGTGCTGTGGCTCAGGCTGTACATTAGAGGGTGAGTTTGACTGTTGTGCTATTTGTTGAGACTTTTATCTCAGGAACACTTAGGGACTCTCTCCAGTGCAGAGTTAATACCCCTCAAAGTAGCTTTGTTGCCATTTTTAGCCGTGCTATGCCACAGTTCTCCTACCCAATCCATTATGATGAAGGGACAGTCTTATTTTTGTTCTAATCTCCTCCCGGTCTGTTTTCATCTGTCTTTCCGCACAGTGTGGCACTGATAAACCACAGCTGTCTCCCCAGCGTCATAGTCACATACAATGGGACATCAGCAGAGATCCGGGCAGTGCAGGACATGAAGCCTGGAGATGAAGTAAGGACAAAAGACATTATTCAGTTAAGGCAATTTGTCGAGTCATTGTACTTAAAACCTAAAGCAATATGTTTTGAGTGATGCAGCAGGTGAGATGAGAAAATATTTGTAATTATTTCGCATATATATCTTACAGCATTTTTCTGTAATCATTAAGAAAAATTTGAATCATTCCTTAAATAAACTTCAGGCTTAAAAAAAAAAGATTTAAACAAAACATAAATGAGAGGCTGTCTCTGTCGTCACTCCGGAATGGAGTGACTGAAAGGCAAAGACGGGCATGTGAAGACATGAGTGGCGGACCACTGTGCTGCTGATGTGCAGTGGAAGGGTCAATGACAGTTCAATCATGAGCTTGTCAGGCCTGATCTGTGTCGGTTTGTGTGTGTGAGTTTGTGCGAGAGAGACAGCGAGTGAGAGAGAGAAAGAAAGACAGAGAAGTTTAAAGTGAGGCTGTTCCAGCTGAACTGAGGTGGTGTATTTCAGCCCTTCGTTAACAAAATTTCTGGCAGGAAACAAGAAGAGACATTTAAAGAACAGGGTGTCATATTTTTAATGTGTGCAAGTGTTAAATCTATTTCTAGGTGCTCATCAGCTACATAGACCTCCTCTATCCAACAGATGATCGTAATAACAGGCTGAGAGAGTATTATTACTTCACCTGCGAATGTTCAGAATGCACAAACAAGTCCAAAGTAAGAGCCAATAAAAGCTGAAGGCTAATCAAATCATGTCAGTCATTTGGGTGGGCTCTGTCCCACACGTTTACCTAGAACTTGTTATTTGCCTTATTTTTCCACCTACAGGACAAGGCTAAGTTGAAAGCGCGTAAGCAGAGTGACCCCATCGAGCCGCAGGTCATCAGCAACATGGTGCGCTACGCAAGAAAAACTATCAGAGAGTTCCGGGCCCTCAAGCATGTTAAAAATATCCTTCAATGACACCTAATATTGTCATAGTATACATTATGCATCTTCATTTTTAAGAACAAGATCAGAAACACCATCAAGATAAAAACTGTTTAGCATTCACAAAACATATTTTTCTCTTTGAAAGCTCAGCTTTATTTCCCCTGCTTTATTACATTCTGTACTAATTGTGTGGATAATTTGCACATTATTTCAAAGCGATGATTCAGAGAGAACAAAACGAAGGTACTAACTAGCTTCAGTGTCACTTTATGATGTGAAGCCCTCAGCTCATTATGTGCGGATGCAGCCTTGACTCGTTTGTACCTCCCAGTGAATTACTGGAGATGTGTGAGCAGAGCTTGGAGGAAATGGGAGCTGTCTTCGATGACTCTAATGTGTACATGCTGCACATGATGTATCAAGCCATGGGCGTTTGCATTTACATGCAAGATGCAGACGGAGCTCTCAGATATGGAGGGAAGGTTCTTAAACCGTACAGGTATTATGTTAAACTAATAAACAACACCCGCACCGTCTCCTGTATACAGGCATTGTATATACAGTGTGTGTATGTGTGTAATGTGTGTTTTCTTTTTTTAGCTTCTTCCGTTTTTGCAGCATGCTGCAACTGTAATATTTGTTTCTCTGTCACGTACATTCACTCTCATAAATGAAATAGACATTACTCATGCTCATGAATATCACATTTTATTTTGAATTTTGTGAGTGAACTGTGCAAATATGGTTCATGTTCCATGCAGCAAGCTGTATCCACCCTACTCCTTAAACGTCTCCTCCATGTACCTGAAGATGGGCAGAATCTACATGCAGGTGGATAGGCACTCAGAAGGAATCAGTGCTCTAAAAAAGGTAACGTAACTTGCTGCAGAGCATCAGTCTTGAAGACCTGAAATACAAATCAGGATTAACCAGCAAACTGTAAAAAAAAAAGTACAATCTTTTATTTAAACTCAGCAGTATCTTTAAAGTCACATGCAATGCGCAATCTTGATGATTTTAGGGGACAAATGACTAATCATATCAAAGAATACAATGACATACAAAACACACTAAAAAGTCATGGAAATGTTGTCATAGGAGTTTGATTTTATCTGTACAGGCAATGGCTATAATGGAGGTGGCTCATGGAAAGGATCACCACTATGTAACACAGCTGCGTAAGGAGATCGCACAAAAATGAAGACAACGGAGAAAACCACATTACCCACTCTGCACTGCACACACTCCTTTGGCTTGGAGCTTAAAATCCTTTTCTCTTTGTTATTCAAGTACCGTATGATGAGAGCACTGTTTTAATGCTAATAATTTATTGTTGGAATTT
The DNA here is from genome assembly GCA_907169785.1 of Menidia menidia. Taxonomy (NCBI): domain Eukaryota; kingdom Metazoa; phylum Chordata; class Actinopteri; order Atheriniformes; family Atherinopsidae; genus Menidia; species Menidia menidia. The sequence continues at coordinate 3,710,144 of CAJRST010012224.1, read as the reverse complement.
TTTATGAATACGGTGCACTCTGTTAAGCTGCTTTTTTTTTAATACACTGTCCATGGGGTGATTGAGAATTCTTTTGTAAATGAGTTGGACCCATTTTCTATCAGAGTGAACATGTTTACAAATGTGTGTAAGACCACAAACCCCCCCGCTCCTGTCATCCAGCAAACTCATGTCAAGGGGGCTGCTAATGCAATGCAATGTTCCCCTGTCACATAGAATGACTGGAGAGCTATTCATGTTTACAATTTCTTTTTCTTTTTTGTTCGGCAGGAATTTTGGTTTTCATAAACAAAAATGAACACCAAACAGAGGTAAATTAAACATTAACAACACGACAACACAGGCTTAAAGAAAATAAGGCTTTAATTGCATAATAAGCAAGTACAACAACAGCGTCATACACGTCCGGGGAGAGAAAACAAGGCTTAATGCACTCAAAATGCATATACAAAACATATGTACACATAATTTGAAATGTCGTTAGGAGTTCAGCCAAAAAAAAGCAAAAGGGGTAAATTAAATATTAACACAATGTGGAATGCCATGTGAGGAAATACTGTTTTAGAGGACAGAAGTGCAACAAAACACTTGAAGTCAAAAGAGCACAAAAGCTTATACTTATCTGAGAACATATACTGAAATATATACAGTGAGATATAAAAATGCATGCATAGTTTATGTTGCGGTATTTTATGGGTACCAAGTCAAGAAAGGACACTATATAAAACGCTTTAACATGCCCAGTATGTACAGAGTTATGATCGGACATGGCTGATCTGCATTACAATTTTGAAAAGAAGAAAAGTATATTTGAAGTCATATGTCAAAAGATTTTTCTGAATTTAATTTTAGCTTTGAAAAAAAGTATCTGCATCACATCTTAATTAAATAGAACCAGTTTGATAGATTTTTGTGTTTTTTGGTAAAAGTCTGTAGTGTGACTTTTCTTTCAAAATAACCACAGATAACAGCATCTTTAAGACAAATCAAGCTTGAAAGATAGGGTTGTTCTGATAACAAATAACTATTAAATACTGACGCAAATATTTTACTTTAAAGGCCCAAAAAATATATCTAATTCACCCAAACCGATTCAGAAGAAAGAGCTTATCAATGTGACATAATTCACACGTTTGAAAGGCATTGTGGTTTTTTCCAAGGGCAAATAAGTTTAAAAAATTAACTTTGTGTATGCGTTGCATGTTTGTAAGAAAAAGCTGGAAATTGCAAATGTTTTAGCTGGTGTGTATTCACAAGAAAAACAAAAAGGAATCTAAGGAAAGCTACATGAAAATAGAGGGAAAAGATTTTTTTAAGACACAAGGATCAACATGAAGCCAAAGATAAAAGTGACCATAATCTTTATAAAAATAAATAAAAACATTTGTCACAATGTTGGAGTCAATACTTGCTGTATAATTGACACTAAAATTCTTTTAAGCTTTAACAGTGATTTTGAAGAATACTTTTTTTGGCACACTCAGTTTAGAGTGTAGTAGTAACACTGCTGCCACCTACTGTTTATGCAGCATAATGCCATATATATTAATAGCAAGATCAAAATTGAAAAAGTCAGCAGGCAGGTGCACTCTCTATACAGAGACGTCTGATTTCTCAAGGTCTTCCTTAAAAGCTCTCCAGGATATAAAGGTCATATTTAGAAAAACATTTACACCTGCTGCCAAGACCATTTATTCGCCAGACCTGCATGGAGAACATGCAAAACATGCATGTGCAACATAAAGACCAGATCCAGGATTACAATAAAGGGCTAAATCTGAAAACACAAATTAATTTATTTTTTTTCCTTGAGGTTAAAAAACCACAGCAGTTACAGAAACTGCCCAAAGTATTCCTTCTTGGAGCCCTTATGCTAAGTTAGAGTACCATTTTAATGCCATTATTCCACATCATCCAAAGGCCAACGGTCGGAGGTTCCGGCTCAAATGAGGCGGGAGTTCTTGAGGAACTGGATGAGGACCTGGTAGACAAATTTGTACTGGGAGATGGTCTGTACCACCAGCATCCTCTGCTGTCTCAGCTCTGATAACATGGTAGGAACCTCCACTGGCTGAAAAGGAAAAAAACAACAGAGAAAATATCAATAGAATCTCATTGCCTCGTCATCTGGACTACACATGTATGACTAAGATGTAAATCCCTATATTTAAGATTACATCAAGTTCATTCATTTGCTTGCACTCTTTGTCTCTCACTCTAACCTTACAGTAATATGTGTGGTCTCACTGGCTTCACAGAAAATGTGCCAGACTTGTGCCAAACTTGCCCCCCTGACTGCTGTCTGGTAAATCCACCAGCTACAAACCTCATTGTGCTCCAGGCAGCTGATCATGAGCTCAGTCAGGATGACCACACCGGTACGACCCACCCCAGCACTGCAGTGCACCACCACCGGTGGATTGAGGCTCTTAGAGGTGTCCAACATGGAATTAGTGTGTCTCCTCACAGACTGGATCTCCTCCAAGTAGGCTGGAGAGAAAACAAGGAGAGTTAGATGATGGGTTTCTGGAGTAACAGAGATAGTATTCTGTGTTACGATTGTTGCTAACAGCAAATGATTCCCAGACTGATCCCACTTACAGAGAAATCCGGGAACATATTCCGGACAGCCCTGCTCAGGCCAGTCAGTGTACTGCAGGTGCCAAACTGTCCTCTCCTGGCCAGATAACAGGTGTTTGACCTTTAACCCCGTCGTGGCGTAACATCCAGAGTCGGTGCGGAATTTGGTGGTCACCTTGAACTTGCCATGAGTGGCTGAGTTGTGTTTAGAGCCCAGTTTGGGCCAGTAGCGGTGACTTTTGGACCTGCCGCCCTCCTGAAAGAGAGGTTAATAAGAGCCGGATGAGAGGTGAGCCCAGGATGAAGGCAGGGGAGAAAAATAAGATGAGCCAAAGTGGACTAAAGCGGCGAGTTATGCATAAACACACAGGGACAGTGACAGTTTTACCATCATCCTATTTCTCACACAAGACAGCCAGCTGTCAGCCACTGAAAATGATCTACAACTGTGTGTGCGTGGTGGGGTACCTCCTCTGCAGTAACCATGGCGATGACGTTGACCCCCTGCTCCCAGACCATCTGCCAGAAGTCAGCGCAAGTGTTGGCAAGCGGGCCTTGGGTAGCGATGTAATGCCACTCCTCCCCTCTAATCACAACCTGAGCAAACACACATAGGATCAGTTAGTGGGGATTTTAGAAAATACACAGCAATGTAAAAAGTCTGCCTAAATACACATGAAACAACAGAAAACACCAATAAATGAACAGTTATCCATCAGTCATTTCCACCACCACTAGATGGCGGTATAAGGAGCTCTAATTCTAAGAAACAGCCATTATCTGCTATTTTCAAGATCCCTTCAGTTTCCCCTCATTAATAATCATAAAGCCACACACAGTCAGGAACAATTTCCACCTTTAACACACTCCAAACATCACTGGCATCACATAATGAGCGTGTCTCAGCTGATTCCTCAAGCCGCCTCGTGACTGTAAACACAGCATTAAGGGATGAATGGAGAATAAATACGGCCTTTTGTTCTGTTGGAAAAACCTCAGATGACAAGGCAGCACGAAGATTACACCTGGATTGGCACTGATACGGTGACACTTTGACCATCATGCCAGACTGTCGGTTAGACATATAGGGTGAGTCTTAACTCATCTATACCCACAAGCTGGTGTGCACAGCAGTGTTTGCAACATGAACAGAGACTCAGTGAGAACAACCCAGGTCGCTTAAGAGGGTTGCAGTTTGGACAACATTCTTTGGGAATTCCAAGAGCTCTGAGAGCTTAAAGGCCCAAACAAGCCTCAATAGCCGCCTTTCATCCACTGCTCCAAGCCACTGCCTGCTTAGAAACCACCACAAGAGCCTAAAAGAATACTCAATTCATTAACTTTATACTCTGTTTTAATTTGGAAAGCATGATATGTGTGTTGTGGGGAATTTCGAGTATGTGATGTTGATTTAGGAGCCATCCCGATTAAATTGTGGGTCTTTTTTTTACAGTGAGTATTTTCTTGCATTAACAGACAAGCAGAAGTTAAAATTGTGGGTCTTTTTTTTACAGTGAGTATTTTCTTGCATTAACAGACAAGCAGAAGTTAAAAGACTGGAATTAGGATGTCTTCTTCTCCAAGCAAATATACTGTATAACCCAACAGCAGGAAGCACACATATATGACGTGTTATCTGTCAATTTATGAGGGTGTGTGAAAGTTTACCAGACTTTTACTATTTTTTCACTCGTCAAAACAGTTTTTATCTGGTTCCATACATCATTAATCCATACAAGTAATCTAATTGAGATAGTGAATCTCATTCTAAAGGGACATGGGAACTTCAGATTAGATCACGAACCGTCAAGGTAGGCCAAAAGTATAACAAATTAGACATAATTTATTATGCTTAACAATTCATTTAGAGGGGATAATCATCCACATGTAAATATCTGGCTGGCAAAGGAATGTGGATGTGAAGTCAGATTTAGAAGAAACAAACACGAACGGGTGCAACTGTAACTACCTGATGTACAAAGACTTCTAATCCGCTGTGCTTTAACAAAAGTTGTTACATGAATTTAGATATAAGAATTATGAGCAGTTTTTTTTTCTGTTTTCACACCTGTTGACATTTAAAACCTTTAGCATTTGAACACACCTTGATATGTGAGGCATTGATGTAGCCTGTGTTGTTCTCTTTGTTGGGTACCAGCTCGACTCGATTCTCCTCATAAGGGACAACGTCACGGAAACGGTTGCGCTCAGCGTTTTCTGGCAGAGTTGCTGTTGTGAGAACCGAATCGGCCCTCTTCTTAGGCACCTGCTCATACTCGGTGAAGACCCGCTCTTCCTCCAGCTTTAACTCCAAACTCTTACACTATGGGGACAGAGAAAAGAGAGGAAATGACCGGGGATTGTCATTAGATGAAGTCAACGTTCCAAAACATTTAAATGAATTTACAGCTGACAGAGCCCAAAAGGTTGTCCTAACTGTGAGAATCCAGTGGTGCTAATATTGTATACAGTGGTCCACATTTCTAAGCTCCAAACTGGACATTGTTCTGACTGCAGTAGGAAAGACCTCAAAGCAATTGTAATTATTTAACTGATTTTGAAAATGCAGTCGCTATAGGTACACATTCTGGTGGAGTTACACGTTTTACTAGACCATTTGTGTTCAGGAGGGCAGAATATCTTTCTACCAGTCCATCTCTGTGGCCCTCTTGGGTCACATTCTTAACATACCAGCAGGCCCAGAGGCGATAAGCACCACCATGCCACGCGTTCCACAGCCCACTTAGGGGTTTGCCCCCATTAGCTTAGCAACAGCCCGGGACAAAGACTGTGTTTCACACCTCCCCACTCAGAAGGGAGCAAACAAACTATCTGGGAAGTGGATTTCATTAACCCTTAAAAGCCTGATCCAAAAAATTATAAAGAGAAAATTAATCATATTTTGTGTTTGAAGTCTTTATTTAGCTGTTTAACAAAATCTGAATAAAACACAGAAATTATTTTTTTATATTTGTCATTTATTCACGTGCGATAAGACAAAATAATTGTTGCGTAGTCTTCAGACAGCTGTTATCAGTTATATCTGATTGTGTACAACAGGGTTTTGAGCAAAGTTTCTACCATTAAATGATGCAAAATGTCTCAGATGCTAAATGTTTCAGACTCCGTATGCATCAAATAATATACACATGGCATTATGGTGTTAAGTTCATGTGATTATGGGTCAGATTCCTCATCGTTTTATTTCAAAGGTGACACACTTGATCTGATCAAAAAGTCTTCTTAAATTGGAATTCATTAAGAAAATAATTGGACTAATTCTTCAATAAAAAAAACATTATATAAATTGTTTGTTCACTATAAATGAAAATTAATCTTTTCCCGATGTCTATCAGGGAGTCAGCACATTAACTCCTTTAAACAGAACCAACAGAAGCCTAAAATAGGTTGCAGGTCGAATTCATTTTAAGGTGTTTGTCGTTCGATTATGTCTGACAAAAGGAAGACGCATGAAGGACATTTGCTAGATTTTTCGACATTTCGTCAGGGTAAAAGTTTTACGAAAACTTATAGAAATGATCCGTATCCTGTAAAGAATAAAACGTCCTACCCTTTCGTCTGTAGCTGACTTGCCGGCCTCCTCTGCTGGACTCTCAGGGACAGGCATTCGGGCCACACAGAGTCCGTTGAGGGCAGCCATCATCAAAGGTCTCTTCATGGAGTCCACTGACATCTTCTGTCGCTCCAGTGTCTTGAAGACAGAGGAAATTCTTGGGATCATGGTTACAGGTACTGGCGGCAAATAAACTGGCTTCAAGTACTTGCACACAAACAAACTGGGCGGGGACTTTTGTCGTCCCCGTGCATCCTTTTTCTAAATCGAATCCGGCCGCCCCTGCCCACAGGTGTAAAATAACAAGCCCGAAAAACAAAGCCTATTAAGTCAGGCTTGCTAACTCTTATCTATCTCATACACTCAGTTTCCTTTCAACCCCGTTAGTCCTTCCTCACACATTTTTGAATGCCTCATCCCTTTGTTTATGCCCACCTACCTCTCCAGCCTTCTTTTCTTTACAAAGCCAATATTCTTTCTGTGATACAGACTGTTTTTTCATTGCCAAAAAGCTAACCCAGAATGCACAGCCCCTCCTTCCACCAAGGATTACTTCTCCTAATCTGTGATGCTATTAAACCTCCAGTGAAGCTCCGCCTCCTTCATCCCCTGTGGGACAGTCAAAACAATATCTTGGGGGTCAAAAGGAGCACCCTTTATTTATAAGATAAAGCAGCTGGTAGTGATAGGGGGTTTGCACAGAGGTAAATCACTTTGGAGTTTCGTAGAACAAATCCGGCTCAGTCATGGAGAGAGGTTCATTATTCTCAGGTGATAATACGACTGAACCCATACCTGGACTCCTTTGCCATGTCAATTGTTGTGGGACTGAACAGAGAGCCAACACATAAAAGAACAACCAACTGAAGGAATAATCTACGGGGATTTGTACGGCTTTTAGCTGCCTGGGGGAATTCGGAGCCTTGTGCTACCCTCTTACAAGCTGAAACCCAGATTACCGCAAATAAGAAGCTGAGACCTAGCAAGCAAACAGCAGACCATAAAAACAGTAGGTAAAGTATGGGTGGTTTCTTTTGTCCAGGACAGGAATTGTCTCCTTGATATTTCTGTTGAATACTACACATTTACAGCCAATAAATGATGTGAATTCTCAGGGAAATATTACATCAATAATGAACCTTTAATGCTCTGATAGATGTTTGTTTATCATTGCAATAACCATAATCATTAAATCACATTTTTATATCTTGTATGATGCCATATTTGAAATCACTTGAAATTTCAAGCAAATCCAATTAATGAAACCCTTTATTGTCAAGGTGAAAAAAATAAACTTTTTATGACTGAACTCAAGAACATCAAAATGTTTGTTTCATTTTTTTCCAATCCACTGAATAATGTAACACTAAACCTTTACAGTGTTCATCTTACCCTCTGAGCGATTTCCCTCTCCACTATGCTGTCCTCCAAAGAGAACATCTCTGACACCGGCCTCTCTTTGACTGGCTCCTTCCTCACCCTCTCCTTCACACTGGTCAGGTCTGGTTCTGAAATGGATGGACCTAAAACTGTCCCGTTCACCCCACTCTGATCCCCTCTGGTCAGAGTCCCACCCCCAGGCGTGCCAGTACCCTGGCCCTGGGCAGTTTTGAGCACTTGATTGGGGTCCATTGGTCCCTGGTTGCACTGCGCTTGTCCTGGATTGTTGTTGTGGTGGTGAGTGTGGTTGTGATTGTGAGAGCGAATCTGAGCGTTGGTGTGAGGTCTGGGCGGACCAGGGTACTCTGGAGGAGGTTTGTTTGGAAGTTTGGCCAGAGCAGCCTGGAGCTGAGCGCTGATGCTAATGTCCTCGTTGAGACCTGGGATCTGAACATCCAGCTCAGGCCTCTCCTCTTCCTCTTCTTCCTCCTCTTCACTCTCACTGCTGTGTATAAGCATTGTGGCATTGGAAAGAGTCTTTTGATGCTGGTACGCAACTGCTGAAGGATGTGCAGCGGAGGTCTCGGGCGCATTCTGGGCGGGCTTCTGCATGGGCACCTCCTTTGGCTGCTGGGGCGGTGCTTGGGCTGGCGGCTGAGGTTGCAACTGAGGGGTTTGCTGGGGCTGGGAAATCGTCTGAGACTGAGATGGCATGGCATGTTCTCTGAGAGTATTCCTCCGATGAAGAGGAGCGTTGATGCCCTTCATCGCCAGGCCCTCCAACCCTCCTCCCCCTCTCATGCTGCTGATGACCTCCATACTGTGTCTCTTGCCCAGAGTGGACCGGTGTTTGGCCGCTGCCGTGAGAGGTTCACTGACCTCCTGCAGGGACTGGTGCACCACTGCCGAGCTGTCCGGCTGGAAGGTCTTGACCAGCAGCTGCACCATGCGGGGCAGCAGCTCCGGGCTGCTTCCTCCAATGCAGCGGTGGCGGTGGCTGGCGAGGTCCGGAGTGCTGGTGGCCGGGCGGAAGGAGTTAGAGGGGTAGGGCGGAGGGGGACGCGACATGTGGTTTCTCAACATGTTGGCTGTGGCCGCGTAACTTCCCATGTTCGTTCCCTGCTGTTGTGTGTTGGCCAGCTCGGGTGTGCTGACAGTATGTGAGATGGAGTTGCCAACACCTCCATCAGGACCTCCACCTCCGTTAACACAGGGGGAATGACAGGGGCCCTGGCTACTGGCTGGCCCTCCTTGATGGGGTCCATGTGACACTGGCTTACTGTAACTGATCTGTAACACAGTCAGAAAATGAGGAAAGTGAGGTTGGAGAAAAAAGACGGACAAAATAAATCAACACAAAGAATCCACCTCTACCTGCGGTGTGTAGGGCCCAGGGCTGGGTCCGGGAACATGATACAGGCCTCTCTCCCTCATCTCTGGCTGACTGTACACCAGAGGCTCAGGCTGGCGGTAAGCACAGGCGTTGCTAATGTTCAGACTGCGCAGAGACTGGCTCTGGAGGTCATGGTGAGTGGGCAGCATGCATCGTTTCTGCCGCATGACGGCATCGTATTCCGGCGTGGGCCGGTAGGATGGCGCGATGATGGCACTGTGGCGGTGGCTGGGTATGTAGTCAGGACGCATGATCTCACTGCCAGGGATGCTGAGGTTGGAGGACATGGGTGACGGAGGGACAAAAGTCTGGGAGCGATTGAGGGAGCTGAGGCTGGGGCTGCTGTACATGCTTCCATTGGGCACGGTTCCATTTCGGAAGGCCTTCGTACAGCGGTCCAGACTGGTCTCTGACTTGTAGTAAGGGTCCTCGTGAAAGATGCTGTCTATAGAGCAAAGGAAAGATAAGGGGAAAAGTATGTTTTCCAGGGAGGTTTGAAGGGTCATATACAGTCTTAAGAAACTATTGTAAATAACTCAACTTAAAAAAGAAAATGAAAAATGTAATCAAAAGAGTTTTCATGCTGGCTGAAGACACCAAAATATTTTACATTGTTCTTGCTTTACATTGACCCATGTTATTCCATGAGAAAGAAAAGCAAAGATACAATCGTGGTCCACATAAATGAACTTGGATGTGATGGCTGAGGTCCCACTGTGGAATGATCTCACACCCACACATAGTAGCACACCCAGTGTTTTCTTGTGATTAGTTTTACTGTCAATCCGACATGAGTGAAGTTCTTCAGATTACAAGGAGCTCTGAGTGTGTGAAACAGTCAATGAAAGACAAATGAGGTCACTGTTGTGCCCACACCCCCCCAAACTTTTGGGCTCTAATTGGCTGGGAGATTGTTAAAATATAAGTGGGCGGTGAGTCACCCACTCGATGGTAAAGACGCAATTAGCCAACTGAGATGATTTTGCCAGGGAGTCAAACATTTTAAATCACACTGTGGTTTAAGCAGTGTGGGGGAAGGGGCCTCACTTCTAAATCTGCTTGTGGTTGACACGTACCTTGAGAGCTCTGTGTGTCCTGATAATGGTCCGCATACTGGGAATGCACCGACTGGAAGTTACAGGACTGAGGCCGTGGCTGCATGGAGGAACAGACCAGTTAGACTGAACCACTGTAGCAGTAATGGCAACATTTCACTTTCTTTGTATTACAAATTCAAGTCAACATTCTCATCTTAGCAGGTAAATGCCAGCGACTGAGTGGGTAATCTTGTGCCAGGGCCTGCAGTTTTCCACACAGTCATCTGAAGACCCCAGTGGAGTGACTGAACACCTATTGTGCCGCATTTAGCCAAGCCATTGTCTGGCTGCTGGATGGGAGAGTCTGAATTCACTGCCTTTATTGTCACACCGGAAGCAACGCCCTTACTAATTTTCCACCAGCCGCAGCCTATGTTCAAACCAAGCTCTGTGGCATAACTAGAAGCTGCTCTGAGTGGGAGGGTGGCATCACACTCAAAATTTCCCTTGTCTGATTGTCTCACTATTTCAGGCCAGAAGCCAGCGTTGGTCCCAACGCCACCTTTTGGCAGTCTGGAAGACCATAGCTGTGTGAAAATAGACAAACCACGATGTCTGACTATGGCATCTATAAAAAAAGGACTTCCAGAAAGGTTGCAAAACACAACATGATATAAGACTGTTTTTCATGCACTACTACTCAGTGATAGCCTCTACAAATGTGGAGTGTTGCAGCTCTGATGGTCTACAGTGTACAAAGCTGAACTGATGCCCAAGTGAAACAGTATTAAAAAAAACTGCAATGGAGCAAAAGTTTAGACTGTTGAAGTTGTGTTTCTAAGTTTGTAATGCGGATCCCTACAATGAGCTTGATTATATCTTATTGTTTCCAACTTAAACTTTGACTGCCCTGGTCCTGGTCAAAAATCTATATCTTGTCTTGAACTGTACCAGAGATAGGCGGTGGGTCCATGTGGGTCTCCTCCTGATTGGTGCAGGTGAGTGAGTGGGCCTGGGGACGAAAGGGGATAGCACCCAGTTGATTCAACACGAACAGTTTGCACAGATGTTGCACAAGTGCTCAGGACTGTATCATCAGACTTATTAAATCATGGTTACTATCACAAAACTGTTTTAAAAAATTAAGTCAGTTTGAAAAGGATTGACAAACAATGACAGATACACAAGCTTTTTAAATGCCTACAGCTAGTCTCAAGACTCACTCTGCACAGATCTTGTTCTGTTTGTAGAATTTGTGTCTGGAAGTGAAAAGACGAGCTATGTACTTAGCCATTTCCATGTCCTCCTGCAGAAACAGATACAGTGAGAAAATATTGACATTTTCAAGGAAAACAGCACTTCTATTTCTAGAAAACTGAGCCTGAACTTGCTCCCTTATTTGTCTCTCTGCGGGAGAATCTGTGGATTTAACCTTCCACCATAAACCTTGTAGCGAGAGTGTGTGAATGTGCAGAGGCCACCTGCAGACACAACACTCACCATGTGAAAAGCGATGGTGTCGTCTCTGTTTGTTATCTCCACTGTGATGGCTGCCTTGTTGTGTGCTATGGTACCAATGTCCTTCCACCTGTCACAAACACGGAAAGACACACGCAAACATTCAAAGCACACAAATATTAAACTTCCCGTCATTTGTTGTGCCTCGTAAAACAGCTGGGTTCGGAATGAATGGGGAAATCTGCAGAAGAAGAAACTTACTTGTGGAGCATGATGGATCTGCCATTTCTGTGTTTGACAAACACTCCAATAAAAGACACACCAATGAAAATATCATTTGTGTAGTTATCCTGTGGAATAAGAAGAAACTCTTTTAAGATTTTTTTTTTCTTGCAGAATTGGGAGAGGGCTCATGCTGACATTACTGATACCTTTGCAGCAAAGCTCTCCTGGCCAAAACCATCCAGCTTTTCCACCTCCTTGATGTACAGCAGTTCTGCCTCAGCGGCCTGCATTCGACTATGAAACATAGACAAAGTCAGCATATGGAACAAGCAACCTCGCTAATTTCACAGTATACAATCTATCTAAGTACCAGTGACTCTTGTGCTCCTCAGCAACCTTCCGAGTCCACTCCTCCAGCACTTCCTCTGCATTTGGCCAGTTCTGGGCAAGAGAGATACACAGAGATAATTTTCTCTGATATATAAAAACACACACGCATACATATAGGCAGACTGCAAAACAGAAAAAGATCAGAATCACATAATGAAGAAAAATGAATGTTAGGCAAGGAACGTTTCATCCATTAAAATACATGCTTATTAGGTTCACAGCTTGCATCTGAACTGTTAACAGATGGGGATGAAGAAAATTACGAATCTGTAAACTTAGTCGATGTTTTGCATTTGATATGCTCCAAACTCTCGCTGCATACCAGTTTATTCTTTCTGCCTGTCAGACAAATATGCAAGAGGAGGAGGTTCAAAGATGATACCGTGAATGTGCTTCCTGAAGGCACACATTCATGGAGAAACATACACCCTTTTCACACATGAAAAAGCACAACAATAACGGCTTGAGCAGTCTGTGTAAGCAAAGAAATTCAGTCATTCACACAAACGAAACCAATGATGAACAGTTTAGGTTTGAGGACTTACCACTGGGAAGAGCACGTACTCCCTGAGGAAGTCCTGAGAAGGGTAATGATTGAAGTCTCCAAAGTCAGCTAAAACAAAAAAAAACACTCTTTGATTTGTTACCACTCAAAGTAAATCCTCCTAATGTAAATGCAAGTAAATGCTCCTAATGTGATATTTAGGTTCACATTCATGGTATTTTAGTTTGAATTTTAGTTTAGATTTTTTTAATAAAATGGCTTAGGTAAACACCTGATGTACCAAAATGATTAGCTGACAGTCTTTCTTTCTCTGTAATTTGTGAATCACCATCTAGGAATCTAAGTGCTTACGTTACTATTTGAGATTATAAAGATCTGTTTACACACAATAAATCCCGCACCCACCCACGAACCATGTCCGTAACACACTCAGTCCTCAGATATGGCTTGTACTGAGTACTAAACGCCGTTTGTTGTACAAAAGAGGACTGAGTACAGGATACTTGCCTCCCGGCAGATAAGCGTCTTCCTGACGTAGCTGAGGCTAACCTCGGAGCCGCTGATAAGCTAAACGTCTGTTTACATTCCCCTTGGGACGCAGACAGCACCCAGGAGCAAGACAGAGAGAACGTGGTGGGGTTGTGCGTGCATGTATCTGTGTCAGGATTGATACCATAGGAACTCAAGTGGACGGGGTTCTCCCTGTGGTATGCAGCCATATAAGGCAGCGGAGTCAAGATGACCCGAGGAAGCCCGAGTTTGTGCTGTGGTGCTGTCCATCTCTCCGGTAGATGATTCACTTGAAATGTTTGTCCATGTGTGTCTCACCTTGCACTGCGAACCCAGCAAGTCTGATCCCCTGCTCTTCAGTGCATTGTAGGCGTCCATCCAGCACCTCCTTCTTCACCTGCAGGTAATACTGATACCTGCAAAGAATGAAAGGGAGCAAGGTAAGAACAAAGGCTCAAGTAAGAAGACATGAAAGGCATCAGATCTTATCTTTTAAGTGTGACACATATGTTGCAAAGCAATACAGTTGATGTGAAAGTTAAAAGTAAGTATGTTCAATAATGCAGTTGGATACAGAAAAGTCTGAATCCTTGATTTAAAAAGAGCTTGACACGGACAGTTGTATGGAAGAGTGTCCACAGACACGCTGCATTAAAACAGAAAGCAGCTTTTCAGTGTTTATTTCTCACTGTTGCTAACGTGGCTGAAATGCTTTCCTGAGCCAATATCCATGTGTCTGCCAAGTTTTGCATGTGAAACAAAGTAAACTGGTCATAATGGCCTATCTTGAGATGCCTGCAGTCACTACTTGTATACATCTGAATAAAATTCTAATTAGTCACCGAGTAATTTGTGGCTTGTCAAAATGAACTTTTCAATGTCTTTCATGTTTATTCCAGCAAGACAACACAGGCTAATAAATTACAAAAATGGTTCGCCAAAGCTGTCCAGCAGAAGGAGAAGTGTCCTATAGTTACTATACAAGGACCTTGGTGCTGGCATTGGCCCTGAAAAACCAGACTAGGATTAGTCTGGCTTTACAGAAAAATCTAACTTGGTGGGTGGTAGCAGGGCACTCTTATAAGCCTTCAGAAACTCACCAGAATTTAGCTGGTGGTTAATGTGACTTTTTCTAATAGCCACACTGTCTCCAAACCCCAATTATGCAAAATCCCATCGGAAAACATGATGGCCGTAGGCTTGACACATTTATCCAAAGAAAGCAAGAGCAGCTCACGTATTAGCAACTGAAGGATTGCAAACACGGTGACACCACACAGAGACATATTATTCTGCTCCGTGCAGCAGAACGTGTGCGTCAGGACTGTTCTGGCAACAGCGACGGCCAGTTTGAACAGAGACGGTGAAGCCCATTGCAGAAGTGAGGAATGACTGAATCACCTCTCTTTGAAATACCCGTGACTAATGTTTTTCTTGAGTGGAATGCCAAATGTATACCAGCGTTAGAACAGAACAATATGACTGCACAAGTCTGTAATTCTTCAGGGAACAGAAAGCATGTTACATGAGGCTCACACATCAAGTACTGGATATAATCTTAAGTTGGATCAACACAAGAGGGTAGCTTTAAAATTGCTGTGCAAATGTGAGGCAAACTGGGACTCATTTCACTGTGGTTTTGGGCAGTGGTGGTTTCGCCAAGTGTAAGCCGATACGATGACGGTGCTCAAATTGTTCAGCCTGCTCGCAGTCCCCCAAAAAATGTTGGTAAAAGTCCCAAAACCAAGAGGCTGAAATACACCAAGCTCCTAAGGTTTCTAAGCTCCCTTTTGTCCACTTTTAGCCGTGGTCCAGCTGGATGTTTGTCTTTTGAAAAATGAGGCTGGCCACACAGGAGGAAAGGGAGAACTGTCAGGGTGACCGGGCTCAGCTGCATAAAAACTCACACACCGTTTCCTGTTTGCTGCCATGGTGACCAGAGGCCAGGTCTTTCCAAAAAAGAACTGTGAGACGTCTTGTGTGATGTACACTAACACACGAGTTAATACACTGACGGGCCATGCCAGAGAACCAAACGTCTATTTGGAAACCACAGTTACGCGCTTAGTCATTTGCTCATTCCTCCTCTCAGATACAGGAAGAATAAAAAACCCTGTGTTAAACTTCTTTGTTCAGCCTTAATTTCATTAGACCAACTTGCTCTCAGTCATCCTAAACAATTCAGACCCTTCTCTACTTTTCCTCTACCAACTTAGATCTTCATGTTTCACATTTTCTTCCACATTCTCTCCCCCACTTCACCGTGCTCTTTTCTTTTTTGAGCTCCTCTCAGCGTACTCCCGGGCCTATAATCTGACCCCGCCCTCCTCCCCTCACCCTGTCATTACACCCGTTGGCTAAGATGCCATTCCGTTCCCGTGGCAACCCTCTAATTAGCCAACCTCAACCACAGAGGCTGCAGCAAGGGGCGGGGACTGATGTGGTCAAGAGGGGAGGAGCCTTGCGGGACACAAAACCTTTGAAATTATTGTGGACCTTGTTTTTTCAAACTCTTCATGTTTTCCCAGCAATCTCTGTATGGGGTCCGGGAGAATGTTGAGGTTAGCAGTGGTTGGTTCTCATTGTGAGGTTAAATGGTAACACCACGGTGGGGTTTATACACATGTGAGGTAAGCGGTGGTGAAATGAATGGTGAACTGTTGAAATGACTCTGAATAAGTGAAAGCGTGACAGTAAAATAGTCCAGGGGTGGGGGTGTGGGGGTGATAACAACATATATCTTAGATCAGCAGCTCCTCTCGTTCTTTCGAACTCACAAAGCTAACCTAACAACCTATCTTCCTTTATATTCAGCTTGTATTCCACTGCATACAAGCTGAATATGTCCACAAGACGAAAAAACACTTGTTCTTGTATGATGTAAAATAAAAATTAAGAAAGAAAATCCAACTATCTCTCATGACTAAAACAGGCGCTGAACATCTTTACTGTCCAGTCCGCAGTGTAGAACTTTAATATTAACACATGATCAACCTTTTCTAAAAAGCACAAACTCCAGATTTATTTATTTTTTATTCTGTGATGTGCCAACAAGTGCTGGAGATTTCGCAAACTCATAGAAATGAATTCCAGAGCTTCTACGCTGCTATTCCACAGTTTGCAATCATACTTTAAAAGATTTACAGTTTCAATAAGGGGGTGCAGGGGTGAAGGAGAGTAATTTCCTCAATGTTAAAGGTCAAATCTCTTCTAAAATATATTCTTTTCTTCTTTTTTTTTGTTGCATAGGTCTACCCAATTAACATATGTAAGAACTTCACTTAAAATCGTCCTTTTCATGAGAACCCTGACTTGCTGGCTTGCGTGTGCTGCGTGTCTGAGTGACATCACAATGCTGTAACAGCCGGCGAATAAGCATGCACGGAGGAGAGAGCCCTCCTTATTTGCGGCTTCCATCGTAGCGGAGTGCTCTGCTGGCAGTCCAGGCTGCCTCAGAGGCACAAAGAGCTCTTTATGTGCCCACGCATGTTCAAGCCCCACTCAAAGACGTACTGCCAGATGTCCGAGTGGCCCGAACAACAAGCCTGCCAGCATATGTGCATGCACGCATGAATGTGAGTATGTGTGTACATATGGCCCCTTCTCCACTCCCACCACCTCTGCAGTGGCGTGACCCCGGGCACCCCCCGGCCCTGTGATGGGCCCAGACGGTTTGTGTGGGAGGCAGGGGGGGGGATTTCACTTTGAAATTTGTTGAATCAGCAAGGGGCACAGCAGCGTACAGCTGTGTGTGTGCATGTGTATTGGCGATAACTAGATGAACAAAGCTAGGATTTCAAGGCTCATGGTGGCGGTAGCCTCTGGGGCTGCAGAGGCCAGCTGGCCTCGCTCCGGTCAACAGCTCTCGCTTGGGTTCCTCACTTTCTCTATGTGAGCCCGTTTTCTCCTCCTTCATATCAATGACACCCGGCAACAGAAGACCTCGACCACACACAACTCTGAGATCTGCTGCACTTGAGTGCATGATATCTGGTTACAAGTGAGTAACAAATAGCAGTTAGTACAAAAATCAGCTTGATTAAAAGATCAACATTCAATCAGTCAACAGGGGACCAATAAATCCTTTAATTGTTCCTGTGTACATAGTACAAGATACAGCTGGGGTGGTCCTCAGTTAACAGATGTTTATGTATTACAAACAGCTGACATTTAACGTACCCAAGATCATAGAGAATGTTTAGAACATTTTATGATTTCCCTCCTGTGGAAAACAGGTTGTTTGAGAACTGTTGAGAAACAGGAAAGCCATTTGCAAGAAGCACTGGTCAGGTGGCTGAATAGACGTCCTGCTTATAATCATCTATCAGGCATACATCAACAAATCCGACAACCAGGGAGGAAGAACGAAAAAAACATTTCTCAAAGAGGAGTATTTCATGTTATTATTTAATCTCACCTCCCTATAAGACTTCTCTCTAGTTTGGTTCCCTCTACAGCAGCAGCATCAATGCTGAATTTGTCATGAGATGGAGCTGTCAACAAAAGACTCCCCACAAGTCCAAGAGTCCTGACTGATTTGTACAATGGTGTTTTCTGCAGAAAGTGCACAGCTGTAGCCTCAAAATGTCAGATTTAGGACTTTTTAGATCCCTTCATGGATTTTTACCAAAAAGGTAGTTGGGATATATATATATATATATATATATATATATGTATATATTGATATATATATTGATATATTGGTGTTTTGAGTCGTTAATTCCCCAAAAAATCTACAAAAAAAACATTTTTTGAATATGCAACTGTAATGACATAGTCATATTTAATGTAGAATGTGTTAAATAACCGATTATCATGCATTGATAATAGCGTACAAGGCAAATCTTAAAATGTAAAAAAAAAAGGTTCAGAGAATAATGAGCCCCCTGCTGTGTTAGTTTTCACAGCTGCAAGGGGAGAGGAAGAGAGGGAAGGAGAAACAGATGAATGGATGGACGGGAAGAGGGTGAGATCCAGAATCAGGTTACAGATCAGTCAAACACTGAACTTCAAAGACCTGACCACATGAAAAAACTCACATTGCACAGTCATTTTAAACAGAAATGGCCATTGTTCCGTCTTTCCAGTTACTAAGAACAAATAATTATAAAAGAGTTTTACCTGCAATTTCCCATTACTGAAAAAAAGCTTCTATTATTGCCACGAAAAGAAAAAAACTAAGGTCACAGAGTTGTGAAGAAAAAGCCGTCATTCAGAGCAGCTCACACCACATGAATGACAAAGTTAAAAAAACACACCAAAGCCAGGACTTGCAGCCAAACTTTTACTTTCTCTGTTCCCACTTGTCTTAATCTCTACCTGTTTTCTTTTTCTCCCTCTAAATCCCCCCCCCCCCTCGCCTCATTAAACCAGGTGTGTAGAAAAGGATCCGCTTCTCTGGCACTGATCCAGATCCACCAGCAGGCAATAAATTAGCAACATTTTTTGAAGATGATTGTCAGTGGTAAAAGGAAACCGCTGACAGCACAAGAGCGATGGGACATTAGAATTTATCAAAAATGTATGAAAAAAATACTAATAATAGAATTTGAGAAAAACTGGGCTGTATGAAATGTTGGAACCTTCTCAGAGGTGCTGCGGAGAGTTTTGAGCTCCGCGTGCATTGTGCTGGGACGAGGCTTTTTAGAAAAAGCTGCCCCAGGGATGGCGTATGGAACTTCCAATGTGCTGTATTCCAAAGAACTCCTCTGACAGGGCTGCAGCTGGCTTGTGAGAGCAGTCTTGGGGGAGTGTATGAAGTGTGTGTGTGTGTGTGTGTGTGTGTGTGCATATGTTTTGTAAACCAGACATCCCCCTCTCCCTTTACCCCCAGCACTTCTGCTGGGAGGAATGTGTGGTCCGCCTCCTACGCTGAACGGCTGTGCCAACATTCCTGACAAAGAGAAAAAGAGAAGAAGGGGGGAGATCTAGCAGGAGGACGAAGGGACAGGGAGAAAAAGAAGGCAAATGTGCCCTGATAAAAAGGAGTAAAGGTGACACCATGTACTGGGATTGTTAAAGAAAGAGGGGCCTTGAGTAAAAGAGATGACCATTGTTCTCTAAATTGCGTCTAAGCCCCCATCATAACCTCTGCTACCCACTAACCCCCATACACATTCACACACACATGCACATCATAAAAGCCCGTAGAGATTCCTGGAATACCACCTTTATACCGGACTCGTTCCTGGTTTCCATAAAGCGAGTGTGCTGTTATCACTCTCAGATAGTTCACAAACAGAGGATGATTTCATTGCTTCAGTCTAAGCACACATTCGTGTCTGGTCCTGCCTTTTTTCGAAAGTACTCCAAGAAGGAATTCAACAGCTGAAATTACTGAAATAAAACCAATTCACACACACCTTTAAACCATCTCTTGAGTCAAAACATCGAGCTGCGACCTGCAGTCGACCTTTCCCACATCCAGCGAGGCAGAGGCCACAAATTCATCAGCCTAGTGCGAGGCAGACCAGCAGTGTGTGAGTCTGTGTGTGTGAGAGGCTGAATCTGAGATCCTGACCGTCCACAACACACTGACCCCTGCATGCACTCCTCACGGCGACCCTGTTTACTCATTCACACAACCGAACACACTCTTTCAGACACAACACTGAGGCATGAGAAAACAATAGATGTTGATCATATCAGTTAGTTGACTAGTTGCTGAACATTGCTATTAAAGAAAGAAAACAGAATGCTGATAAAAGTTATTTCCACATCCACTTTGTTTTTTGTTGTATTCTATCTTTTTTGCCTTTCGAGTTCCGCATTTAGATTTTGTTCTTATTGAGCAACACCTATGAGGCTTTACCATCTTTATCACCAGAGTTTTCACCTTGATGGGTTTGCTGGGAGATTTAGCTACCTTTTAAGCATCGATACTGATTTTATTTTCCAAACTATGTTCAAATGTAGCCGTTTTGTCCACCACCTGAATGCTGTGAAAGAGAAGCAGTTGAGAAACAAGCTTGTAACTCACCAAACAACACAACAGAGCAAAGAAAGTGAAGAAGCAGCTGCCGCGAAG
The DNA here is from genome assembly GCA_907169785.1 of Menidia menidia. Taxonomy (NCBI): domain Eukaryota; kingdom Metazoa; phylum Chordata; class Actinopteri; order Atheriniformes; family Atherinopsidae; genus Menidia; species Menidia menidia. The sequence goes on along the minus strand of CAJRST010012224.1, from coordinate 3,690,065 downwards.
CCACAGCTGACAGACATTTATCACCTCACCAAAAAACACTCAGGTCATTCATTCATTTTCACTTTTTTCTCTGAATGATATCAGACATGTAACTAAAGGTATATTACTGCACGGATGATGTCAATAGTAATACTAACTATATCAGACAATGCTTGGCTTCTAAAATCAAGATTTCTTTGGAACTTGGCAGAAGTCTGTTAAAGTTTTAAAACAAACCACCTTTTAAGGTTTGGTCCAAATCAGCTGCTTCCAAATGTTTTGTTTGCATTGTGCTTGTATTGATACCTCACTTCTCAATACATACATGTGAAAGGCTGGAAAGAAATTGTAGGACACCATTAAGTCATGAGTTAATTAGCTTATGTGATCCAGCAACATTTTACTTTCACAGCAGCTACACTTAAGTGGAAATATCTGGCAACTCATCACAGCCACATGTTCCACAGCCAAGGATACAACGCAGCACCAATCCATTCCAAAAGCAGGGAAAAGGAAAACAACTGATTTGTGTGTGTGTGTGTGTTTGTTTGGCAGCATTTAAACTTCAGCGTGCCATTTTCATGGCAACCCTGTTCCAGTCCATCTGCAGACACATTCACACATTAAAGGATTTCTTAAACAAATATGAGAGCTACTTCTGGAGGTTTGGCTTAAGACATAAGTGAGTAAAAGTTAGCTGCACTGACAGACATTTTAAACACTCAAGCATTTCTAAACTGGCTGCTTCTGTGTGTCACCAGTTTTAATTAAGACGCAGACATGAGTATTTTTAGAGACTCTACCTGGTGGCTTCTTGCTCCAACCGGGATACATTTGGAACATAGAACATGACTCCAAAAAACAGCAACGGCTCATTGCCGAACTTATCCAGTTGCTTCTTGAGGGGCTTTTCTAGTTCCACCCAGCGCTGAGCTGGGGCCTGGGTCTTCCCCTGGAACCAAAGCCCGAAGTAATGGGTCTGCAGAGGATAGAAAAAGAGAGAAGGCCTTGTTTCAAAGGTCCAATAGAAGTAATACAAATACTGGAGGCGAGATTAAACAAAGGCAAAAGAAAAATGAACAGTAGAATCAAAAGGTGAAATAAGGTAACGACAGACAAAGGACAAGGAAAGCAACATTTATGGTGTAGTCTGACCAATTAAGTAAAAAAAGAATTCCAGTGAAAACTGCCTATTTAATTAAATGTGTTGCCAAATGTATTTTCATACAGTATATCATAAAAAGTAGCTTTTTTAAAACAGCTGCAAAGGAGCTACTCTGAATCAATTAATTTTCTTTACCTGTGGCGTTCGCGATATCTCAGATCTGAGGCAGATGTCAGCACGCTGCTTCGAGATCATTAGTTCACAGACTTTTTAAAATGTTAGACTGATCAAAACAGACTCGACAGGCGAGCTTGAAAGGGAAGAAAGATCAGACAGCTACCATCTACAGTCTGTGCACGGAAACAGGCTGTTTCACGAAACAAAGTCCTGACCTGTATCGTAGCTGGCATGTAACGGCGACTATGTATTCAAACTTTTTAATTACAGCGCTGAGCCCCAGATGACATGTGGCTGCCCATGCAAATAAGACTTAAAAAAGTTTATATTTTATTGGCTTTTTGTGTGTCTGGCCGGTGTGTAACCGCTATTACAACGAGGTAAGCACACCTGTTCCCTCCACATGATTTCACTCATCTGTAATGAAGCTTGCGTGACCGCAGCGACAACACACGGCACTGACAAACACACAGACCCTCTCACAGGCAGACACGTAAACAAAAGCCCTAAGATGAAGCAGACAGCCACGACAGTTGTGGAGCGACACCACCTTATTTATAACATCACTGACACCTGGCAAATACCACAACACTGCGCGAGTATGCACTACACCGGCCCGCTTGATGTTGCATTGTCAGCAGCGCAGACGGGTGCGGACACACACTTTGACACGCATTTGTCAAGTCAGTCAGTCTTTAGACAAACACACAAACACAGACTGGGAAAGACAACAGAAGACAACGCAATGCTGCAGAAATCTTGTCTGTGTTTGAAGCAATGGGCGCCATCTCCACCCAAATTTCTCTCCTCTTTATGGTTGACATGTACAGTATGTGCAAATAATTATGACCTAATGATACTCTATATGCAACTCTACGAGGGGTTAAAAAACAGCGGAAGGGGAAGACGGGAGGAAGACGGGAGGAAGAGGTCAGAAAGAACAGACAGCAGGGGTTAATTGAGACGAGGGGATGCGCAGTATCTCTTTCTTCTGCTGTGAAAAGAGGACAGAGGTAGCCGCGCTTCGTTAGAGACAAACAAAGACCCCGCAGGAGACTGACAGCAGAGGGCAGGGAGACACACACAAGCTGTGGGGAGAAACGCGTGGCAATCACCGAGGCAAACACTAACACGAGTGCCCAGTGTCCCGTCGAACCAGAAGCTGGCGATTCCTGACGGCAGCTCAAAAGTTCAATCAGAGAGAGAGAGAGAGAGACGTCTTCCCGAAAGAGCCAAACTAACTCGGACAGATTGTCTAACAGCAGCAGGTAGAAGTGAAGACTGAGCAAAAGACTCACCTCCCGTAGCTCCAGCCTCTGGGCCACAGCTTCCAGACATTCCTGTCCCGTGCTCTCCACTGACAGGGTGCACTCAATCACGTTGCTGTCCAAAAGGCGAATCCGTGTCACAAAGTAGTTCTTGCTCAGGACATTGTAGCGCCGTGTGCGCCGCAGCTTGAGCCGGAACGGCATGGCGGGGCCGGGGGGGGGAGGGGGGGGGGGGGGGGGGGGGGGGGGGTCAAAAGTCACTCGAAGGCAAGCGAGCGGTGAGAGGGGGGGGCCGGCTCTATGACCTGGCTGCTGCCCTCCTCACTCTCGCGCGACGCCAGCCACACCACTGGGAGGAGAGATGCACCCAGGCAAGGCGCTGGCCCATTCCCAAAGTTGTCCGTAGAGGAGGAGGAGTAGGAGGAGGAAGGGGGAAGAGGAGGATGAACGAGTGCTGCAAAAAAACAGATTAAAAAGAGGACAATGAGTCAGTAACACGGACAAACTGCAGATCTGTTTACATTTTTCCCGTCTGAGCCCGAAAGACTGACGGTCTTCGACGAACCTCCCACCCAATATTTCAAAGTCTTATCACCGCGCTGATATTCCATCAACCGACAGAACAAAAAAAAAGACTGATCACTAGCAAAAACAGCAGCAGACGCCAGCAGAGGCTGGAGTGGAACAGCGGCAGACAGATTTACCCTATAGCTCGGGCAGCTGTGCTCTCTCTAGCCCCATGAGGCCCAGCGTCGGGACACGCTGGGAGACAGAGGCAGAGATGTAAGGCTATGGATGAATGGAGATCAAACAGCCCAGCGCAGACATCCAGTTGAACCCGGCAGCTGGCTCTGAAGAACTAATGGAGCTTCTAAGTCCCATACTCATATCTGCCTGTGTGGGAGGCCTTCCCTTTCCTTTTTATCCCCCCTCTCCCTCCCTCTACCCCTCGGCAGCATAGTGCCACACATTGTAGCTCTGCAGCGTAGCGGTGTGTAAGATTACACGCATGCTGTGATGACCCACGTCCTTTTACAGACAAGCTTTTTTTTTTTTTTTTTGCTGTCCCAAAACAGAGGGCATCTTTTGGTTAGTTATCAATGTCTTAGCTCTTCGTGTCTGTTCTAAAGTGAGGCGGGACACTTAGCGTTCAAACATACAAAGTATCTACTGTATCCACACCTTTAGAAAATTAACTGTACACACATGCCACAAAATGACAAACCCCAAATTTTAAAGGCTTAAAATGTAGCAATTTCGGCATGAATCAACAAGAGATTATAAATAATGCTGGTAATCCCAAAGGAATCAGTTCACATAGCAAAACGCAGCGTCATTTTAAGGGCGGTAGCTGCTAAATAACCTTGTTAGACAGCAACTAGATCCAAAAAAGAAAACTCCACACCTGTTGAACATGGAAAGAACAAGAATCCAGCCAAAGAGATGTATGAAAAGTATGACAAATGGAAGATGGATCTGATTAAGATCGATTTTTGGATAGAGAAGAAGATGTCTGAAAAACAACACAACAAAGAAAGAAAGGGGAGGGATATATGCCGCAGAAGGGAGAGAAGTAGGAGGAGGAGGAGGAGGAGGAGTGAAGATGGAGTGGATGTGGATGTGTTCATTCTTGCCCAAGCCTAGATTCCTCTTCCTCTTTTACCCTGACTGGAAAAACAGAGCACACCTGACACAAGTATGCACCACAAGGAGAGTCGCGTGCGATAAGCCTCGGCAGAGGCCGCTTCTCTCAGGAAGCCGCACAGACTTCTGGTTTGTTACAGTTCGAACCCCACATGCCATCCCTGAGAGACGGGCCGCTGTAACCAGGCGTCCCGCGTTATCCGGCAACGGGAAAGCTATCACAAATGAGCAGTTGGGTTTCGGTTGGTGAATAAATCAGTTTAGCGTCGAGAAAGGAAGCTCCAAGGAAATGACATCACAGGCTGACGGTAAAACTCTGCTCCCAAGCACGTAAATCAGCAAGATCCTTGTCAACAAGTGAGACGGACACAGACGTACACACAGAGACACAAATAAAGACGCATACTTTCACTGTGTAGTGTACAAACATAGACATGCATGAACAGGACACACCGCAAACACACAAGATCCTACACACACACACACATAGGGTTCTTAGGAGGTTAGCCAAAGGACCCGACAGCATTTGGTGAAACTCTAAACTAGTAATCAGTGGCATGGTTTGGGAGTGTGTGGTTGGGGGAAGCAGACAGACAGACAGACAATAGTGTGCAATCAAACCAACCCCTCCATGCGACACAAAACTAAAGCGCAGCAGCAACGCTGCACAGCATTTTCTCCTGACCGTCGGGTTTATTTTCAGCGCGCAAAAGCAGCCCATACTCTCATGAATCTGAACATTGTAATTTTGTGGTGTGGAGAAGCCGATGGGGAAAACTAAGTGAGCAGGGTTGTTTTTTTTTTGTTGTTGTTGTTTTTTTTTTGTTTTTTTTAGAGTTGTGAGTTTGGTTAAAAACATATTGAAACCATTCCCGTCGTTTGTTGTGTTTTTCCTTTTGTCAACCCCAAACTGATACGGCAAGGAGCGAACCCCGTTTCACAGTGTGCCCTTAAACCACATGACCACACAAATAAATAGGGTATTTCCTAGCTGCAGTTGCATTGTGGGATGTTTTTATTTTCACACAGTCTCAATTAGACTGTGGCTACCTGATCAGTTCAAACAGTGACGACTGGAGTTTGCAGACTTCTTTACAACAAAATGTCTGCTGTTTCAGTAGAATCTCCAGATTGTTCGCAGGTACACACGCGGTGACACATCTGTCCTGCGACACTGTGCCTGCTGCCAAAGCTCGAGAGTCACAGGACAGCAGCTCTGGCCCTCTCCATATTGGGCCAGGTGCTTACATTCCAGCAGCTCCGGCAAGTCTGCATGGAATAGTGTCCCATTTCCCAAATAACAGGCTGTGAAGATGAGACCCTCATTTAACCACACCACTGGTTTGAATCAAATGAACTCAAATTGTTCATTTGGTTGGGTATAAACTTTAAAATTAGGCAGATCCTGCCACGGCACTTCTGAAACCTCACCGGGAGAGAAAGCAACTCGCATGCTACACCACTGTTCCTTGTAAGGTAAAATTCGGACACGGTGAGACACGGTGTTGTTTTTCCTTTATGACTAGTAACCTCAGTATCAGTCTTTTAAGAACTTTCTGCAATGAGCCCTCTGCACAAGTCAAAAAATGGTAAATACAGCTGAGACTCAAACAGATCTCAAACCATTATGCCTGATCCAAACCCAGCCTAAGCCTCGACCACGAGCCAGTTCAGAAGTCTGCTTTTGTCCACTGTCTGACAAAGAGGAAAATGTGAAAGAAGCACTGAGCTATCTCCATGAGCCAGGTGATGCACGGTCCTGGAACAGGCGGCGTGCAACAGTATCTGAGGTAGGTGGGGTTTGGCAAACAGCTGACAAAAGAAGGTTATAAAACGAGCTGATAAACTATGTTGACACAGGTTTCCCCCCTCAGGGCTCAATGTTTTCCTGCCAGTCATCTCTTCAAGTGTTGACTGTGCTTATGGGGGCCGCCTGAGAATAGACCGGATCAACACATGCTCTGACCGACCCCGCAGTTCAGCAGGCCGCCACGCAAAATGAAAACAAACGTCACACAAAAAGTGGCCGAAACGCTCAAACGCTCGACCAGAGGAGCTGAAATTGCAGGAGGTGGACGTGAAACTTTGGGTTCAGGGGCAGCCCTTTTGTCGCCATGCTCCATTCCCATCCGCACAATAGTGGGAACAAAACCGCACTCACCTACTGCTAAGACCATCAGACGCAGGCCGCCCAGAGCTGAGGAAGTAAGAGTAGCGCGCGGAACTCAATCAATCTGATCCCTGCTGCTCGTCTCTGTCTGAAATCCCAGTGCAGCCCCATCCCATCACCCCCCCCCCCACCGCTACACATGAGCGCTGTTGCAAAACAAATGGGGTAAAGTGCTTCACAGCTCATAACTACGCTTCCTCCTGCGTACTCTTTTTACAGTTAGACCTGTGAACCTAAACAAGACCTGGAACACCAACGACAAATCAGGCAGTATTCGGGGGATGTGTGCAAAGGGTTCATGTTCTAGCGTCCTAACCAGATAGTGTACGGGGACTCCGGCCGTTTGGTCTATCTGGGAAACGAGGCATCGGCTACTCCACACTCAACTGAAACAAAAGAATTTGAAAAGCCAGATTTGGTGTGGTCTCCCCAAAATCTTCTTAAGACATTGATCCTCTTGTACTCCGCTGGCTTACCGGTGCACTCGAGATGTTTTTTGTGCAACGCAGCGGTGAAGCACGCATGCATTCCACGACACGTTCAGCCAAAGCCCGTCTGGAGAGCAGCAGCTCCAGCAGGCTGACCCTAGATCAGGGTTTGTCCTCCTCCTGTAGCCACTAAAACCTGCTGCCCTGTTCATTATGTGCATTAACAGCTTAGCTTAAAGTGAAGACACAAAATATCAGCACCAGGCCCCTCTTTGACAGCGGAGACTGATTGTATATATGTGTGTGTGTGTGTGTGTGTGTGTGTGTGTGTGTGTGTGTGTGTGT
>CAJRST010012224.1:3642150-3682939 GCA_907169785.1 Menidia menidia | reverse complement strand
TGTGTGTGTGTGTGTGTGTGTGTGTGTGTGTGTGTGTGTGTGTGTGTGTGTGTGTGTTTGTGTTCACCTAAAAATGCATGTGTGAGACTACGGGCACTTTCATGATCAAAGATCATACATTTTTCTTCAAGACTAAATGTAAGCATCCCTTCCAAACAATGTCTTTGTACATACACTTTTCATTCCACAAAAGCCACATGCGCACACACACGCTGTCTGGGACACACACACACACACACACACACACACATTAGCAGCTGCAAACAGATGATGGAGCCAGGCAGTCAGACAGTGTTTCTAACAAGCGCATCTGCTTTCTCAATTTACAGCTGTCTTCTTTTTTTTTTCTCCTCTCCAGCTCCACCTCAGTCACAGACACACACTGTGGATTGTGTCTAACTGTGTGAGAACACAGTGACAGTGACCAACACATGGAGCGTTCACACAGCGGTTGTATCCAGACACTGAAGGAGCTCCGTCACACACTCTGGTTTCTTTAATCACATGGAACGTTATGTCAGAAAACCCAGATATCAACACTACTATCAGCTCCTGTGTTAAAATAGCTGTTCATCGATTTCCTCTACTCCACGTTAGTAGATCTGTTCATACTTGTGAGGTGTGCTGGAAATTCCTATGACTATCGTGAGCGTTCAGATCCATGTGTAAGTGGTGTAAAAATCTTTGTGAGCATAGAACTTCCCACAACAGTTGGGACAGGAGAGGCGCTCCCCGTTTATGACAGTGGCAGACTTCTAAGCCTCTTTGAATGGATAAACGACACATTCCAAACAGGTCTGCTAGACTGAAAGTAACCACAAATACCTGGAATCCCACGTTGAACAGTTTGTCATAACACAGACGAGAGAACAAAACAGCAGCTGGTCAGTTGATTGCATTATTGGAAATCAATATCTTAATTCCACTGTCACATATTGGCTCCGTAAACTCTGGACTCTACTGTCCGTCGTGTCCGTTTTTAAGTTTTAATGGCAAAAAGCAGGACTTTTAGCAGGATTTGCACTTATTTTGTCTATGTCTCACCAATGTGTATTTCTTTAAATAGATGCTACAAATGATACATAGTACAGATAACCTGAGATTTAATGTTAGTAGCAAACAAAAATGAGGAGCTCATCTGAAGTTGGTGTCATGCATTCATTTGAAAGACCCCCCTAAGCTGATTAAAACAGGTACTAACCGCTTACCACAAACTGACTGAGACCAAAAGGTTAAAAAAAAGATGCTCGAGGATACCACATTTTCAAAGTGTTTAGCTCTGGAATCCACACCCTGAACACACCAGATGTTGTTAAAGGCCATTTGGGGAAGTTAAACTTAGTCAACTTTAGTAGTTGTAACACATTTGTACACAAGTAACATCAGTTGTCGCGGAATCAGAGGCATGAAATGTGGCAAAATCTGTATATCAGAAAGTTGTTCTGATAACAGAGGCAGTTTTAGTTGTTTTCTTCCAGTCTCTCCCGGTAGAATCAGAAGGGAGTGCTTTTCTGCTCCATCCTCTTAAAACCTGATAATCTTCAGGTATTTTTGTTTCTTTCTTGGAGAAGAGCCACAGTGTAACAACCCAAAATAAAAATGTTTTTTTGGACTGATTTCTTGTCAAAATGAAATTTGTATCTTAGTTATCTCTGGAGCCTCAGTCTGAATGCTGTGCTTGCAGATGGCAACAATATCCCAATGAAACAGCTCACTGGGAACACATTTTAGATATTATTGTGCTGAAAGTTGGAAAAGAAAGTTGTGTGTTTTGCACCACAGATGACACACCAGGGTCTTTTCTGGCGCTGGAATTTCTCTGTAAATTCATCAAACCATAAAGCTAAAGGAACAGCTACAAAACAATACAAGTAACTGCTCAGGTGGACAGTTAATAATAGAAAATGCTCAGTGAACCACAGCCAAAAAAGAAACAAATGCCAATGGAAACTGAAGAGGAGGATCAAAGTGGGATGCTTTACACTGGACAGATACAGATTTTCCACAGGAGCAATGACGCAGCTCTGCAGCCGAGCAGATCCAGATACCGAGGGGAGGGGGGGCGGGGGGTCGGGGGGTGCATGTGTGTTGATGTGTGATTATGTGTCCTTTAAATGCACTCCTAATTGTTGTTGATTTCCACAACACCGACGAGAAAAGAGAGCTTTAGATAAGGCCTGTGAGTGGAAACAGAGCGGGGAGAGGATGTGACACTGGTAACTCTCAGGCTCTTATCGTGTTGGTACAGTTGGTCAGGGGCAGGTGGCGGGACGGGGAGCGTAAACAAGGAGGATGACACAGACACCAGCAGCTCTCCACCATCATAAAAACAAGAAAACGTGGGACAATCAGTGGGCAGCCACCGTGGCTGCTGCATCCAAACCACAACTCTCTTCACATATTCCATACCCCCCTCCCCTCTGGTTTCCTCCTGGGAACCACATCTCACTCACAGATACGACTCCACACACATGCATGCTCGGTCACCAAAAAGTTGCCATGTTTTTCTTCTCTCACGCTTGAGCCCCGGGGCACCAACACACACACACACACACACACACACATGCACTGACGTCAGGAGCGCTGACTTTACAGGCCTATGAAAAGCAGCGACTCTTTGGTTTGCTACCGTTTACATCCGGCTGTATTTTATCTCACCAGAGGGGGGGAAATCTCACAGTTTTGGAGCCAGATCGAATGGAAAAACGTCCCTGCTTCATGCTCACGTCCACGTAAAACATCCTGTGAACATTCAGGCCCACGTGCGGGGCACAGAATGGGAAGGGTCACGTGTCCCGGGCCGATCGTGGGAGAGGAGGTCTGATCTACTGTGGGAGACGGGGCCGGCAGTGACTGACAGCTCACTGAAAAACACCTGGTGGAGTGTGGGAGAGTTGGGCAGGTCGCCGCATGCCCTCCGCTCTGTTATTTCGTGCTGGGCTTACAGTGAATAGACAAACTTAAAGGACGAAAACCCCAAGATAAACACGGCCATGAAAAATATTTATGTTTCGACTGAATCAATTGGGAATGTGTGGATTCACAACCATCTGAAATGATCTCGTAGTCTCACGTGGGCGGGAAAACGATGGAAAGTATTAGGTCGTGCCTCTACACCGGATGAAAATCTCCAAGAAAACTCCAGGAAAGCATCACTCTGTCATCAGTGGCAGCGTCCCCGTCTGAGAAGCACTCAAAGTGATCACACAAAGAGATTGCAACAGTACAGTGCCATAAAAAATGAGTGTCTACAGTTCCAATTGTTATTCATATTAGAAACTGAAGAAAGCTGGGACAGGCTCCAGCCCCCGCGACCCCGTAGGGAATAAGCGTTTTGTCAGTCCGTTTGCACAGTTGATTTTCATGGTGTCGCTTAGCTGGTTAATACATTTGTCTACATTTTATATCGGTTTTATAATGAGGTAATTTATAGAATAAATACAACTTTGACAGCTTTAAAAAAATAAACATCACAATATAAAATACTATGATTTTCTATTTGACCTCATACTAGGTAAAATAATAGAATAAAGAGCAGATTTTTGACATGTTAATACAGAAATTGTGATATAATGTGTCTATTAACATGAAACAGCTCTCAATTGATAGCGCTTTGACATTGATCATATTTTCTTAAGAGCTGACTGGGTGTCACAGCTCAAATAAGAATTAGAAACAATTAGAAATAACTGCAAACCCAATATTTCAACAAGAAGGAAGAACTTTTATTCAGAGATTTAGAGTAAAGAATGATATAGCATAAAGAAGTCTCTTAGTCTTATTAGTCTTTGGTAAGTTTTATTCATACCTGGAGTTAAAAATAGATTCAAACTTGAGATATTCTCAAGTCTTCTTTAAGTCTTTAGCACAATCGAAAAAATTCATTTCACGGTAGGCAGCTGGATCTGGTCAGTCGGGGCTAAAATTGTGGGTTGAATGACCTACTCTGGAAGTTGTGGGCCAGCCTTTCATGTCAAACTTAGGCCGTCTACAGATGTATAGATTTGAAATGCTTTCGGCTCAGATCTAGCCACACTCATACCAAAAATGGCGCGTGGTGACATAAACGAGGCCCAAAAAAGATTTGCTTTGCTTTCCACAACCAGTTTGGAGGTTTTATGCACTGAACGCATAATTAGTGCCACTCTCCTTAAGAAACAGCGAGTCTGGCCGTGGCATAACAGTCCTGCCTACCTGGGATGCATTCTTTTAACTTTGGTTAAACTTCTGCAACAACAACAATAAGTGCTGATGCCTATGTTTTGCTTCTGGCTGTCTCTTCCTGTGCTACAGCACGAGCACTTGACCCAAATTACAGGTATGCTTGAACCACATTGTAATCAAATGGCCTTTAGATTCAAAATGACCATTGGCAACACAAACAATAGCCACTTTTCCTTTTAAACGCAGGCTCCCGTTTCGGAGTAAACACCTATTATAGTCTTACCATGCTAACCTTGAACCAAACCTGCCTCTGGGACGACACATTTCAGCAACTTTCCTTTGACACCGCCTGACAAAAGTGCCACTAAAACACGCTGGACCTTGAAACAGCCTCCCCGGTGTCTCCGCTCTGAAACAGGAAGTGTGGATAAAGGCTTCATCTCTAATAAGCCATGGTCCTTTATATCCTATACCAGGGTGTACACCCAAGCCGCTTGCAGCATATAATTTACACGGCATGCCTTTGAGCTTATAAAGATAGCCAGATGTGTGTGTGTGCATGTGTGTGTGTGTGTGTGTGTGCAGCCTACGCCTCTGGCAGCTCTGCTATATTTGCCATTAGAGGCCTAACCTGTTTACAGTAATGGTGGCGGTCCAGAGAGCAGCATGTCTAAACACATCTTTAAAACAAGCATCCTCCTGGAGTGTGCATGCCAGGGTTAGGGCTGCCGGGAGGAGTGTCATCATCAGGTACACAGGCCCGGGACACCACCCCGGCACCTTTCACCCACCTGAATATCTCAATGAATGGTCAGACCCGTTAAAACACTAAGTCGAGCCAGGCTGGATCCAATAACTGGTTCCATGAGGTCTCTGGGTGCCCGAATGTGATTTCATGATTACCTCATTAACTCTGCGGAATCCAAAAGGCTATCCCGACTACCCCTCCTCCAGTTTTTTGACCAGCTCACTGGTTCACCCCTTTTCTGGGATCACACAGACAGACTGGATGTGCGGCGCATCCAGGCCTCTGTCTGTCTGTGATTTAACGAATATTTATGTGATGGAGGAGGGGTTTGGGGGCTTGGCATGAAAATAATTGGGATCTGCTTTCTGCCCTACGTGGCCGAGCCATCTGGCCTACATGTCTACACAGACGCGTTTCCTCCTCTTAACCACTTTTCTTTTTCTCGAAAGCAATCGAAATCAGAGGATAATCTCCTTTTTTTATTATTAATTACTCGCGGTATTCATTTCTGCAAAACAACTCACCCCTTATCCTGTGTTACATGCCGATTTGTGCTCCCAGTTTAGGAAACTCTTCTGTGCTCGATGGCGATGGGATAATCCTCATATAGTCATTTAAATAACTTTACAATCCTCTTTGGGGAGAAGTAAACGTCGAGAGTCCCTCATCTCATCACATGAGCGCAAACTTTGGAACAAAAAACAACAACTTTGGAAGACAAAAAAGAAACTTGCAAAGGCAGTCGGAAGTCCTGGAAGTGTTAAAGTTGAGTTTTTTTGTTTGCTTGTTTTTGAGCATAAGCCACAACAGATTACAAAAGCAGTGACAACACTGGTGCAGCCCTCTGGTCTTCTCCCACTGCGCCTCGCAGTATGTTTATAGTAGTGGTACCTCCAGCCCAATGGAGGCGTTCAGGGCAGGCGGGGAGAGGAGCTGGCGGCTCATTCAGGACCTACAAGAAACATCGGAATAAAGAGAACTCCAGCACAACGCCAACTGCACGGGGGCTAACGTACGAGGGAACTGGATGACCTAGGAAAGTAAAAAAATAATTATAATTTAAAAAATTTTTAAAAAGCATGCTGTTCTACATTCATTTAATATTTGAGAGTTTTAGTTAGTTTAGTCCATCACAGGGAAACGGAAGGGGAAAGGGCAGACAGATTCCCCCTAAATACAAACTCCGATAGCCAGTTCTCCGTTTGGCTCAATCTGCATTTTTTTGCATGGTGGAGGAAAGCACCCACGCATGCATAAAGACCCCCACCTCCCAACACACCATACTACCATGCAGCCCCCGGGAGTAAAAGCAGCGAAGTGCAAAAGTCATTTATGCACCCTTCAAGTTCAGTGGATGAAAATCTTTTTTGTTCAATTTCAGGCCGCAATGTGGCTTTCCATGCCTTTTCATTGTTAATCTTTAAGTATTTTTGTTATAACCTTACACATAAAAGATAAATTCCTGCTCTTGATATTCTACTGAAAACTTTTTTTTTTTCAAATAAATCTCTGCGCTATCACGTCTCTGAGCTCGCAGCCTCGCTGGGGTCCTTGAACACCTCACAGGGTGCAGACGCCTGCAGAGCGCCGTCCCCTCTGCTCTGACATCAGACCGGAGGAATCTGAGGAATGCAGGGCTCCTGGGAGAAGTCCTCCTGGTTTAATGGTTTTCCAGGGGCCGCGGAGGAGACTAAACGTCGAACAAAGGAGTCCCCTCACATATGCATGTCTCCCCTTTCTGCCTTTTGGCCGGGAATGAGTTACAGCGTCGCTGGGAGGATTTATTTGCATAACCCACATTTTAGATGTAGTCATATGCTAATGTGGGCAGCATTTTTAATACGTTGGTTTCAATATTTTAGATTAGTTAATTTATTCCCCCAAAAGTAGTATTTAACAATAGGCTTGGCAAATAAAACAAAAAATATTTTTTAAAAAGCACATTAATTATCATTTGTAAGATCTGTTGTTGTATATGATTCATTACTTTTTACCAGTGTCTGCTAATTCTTATTATAATATGTTGCAGTAATTTACTCTAATGCTCTTCTTTGTAAGAGGCATCAATAGCGTTCTTGTTACAGTGTATATTTTGGATTATGAAACTTTTACATATAGATAGAAACTCTGAAACTATTACATACAAGGACCAACGTAGATAAAAAATGAGAGTTAAAAAATTCGTGGGGAAAAACTCAGAAAATACAGACCTATCATTAATTACATAAATTAAAAGTGAACCTTGTGGGATGAGCGTAAGGCTTTTAAAGTGGAGGCGTCTGACTGACAGCTGCCCTGATTCTTACAAATAAAGATTAAAAAAATTCTCTCAACCTCCCTCATTTCAGTCATTTTCTTTTTTTTCATGGGACTTTGACAATAGCTCATTTGTAGAAAAATACTGTGACATTAGAGTGAAATTGAACTTCGAATGAAGATAGGTTATGTTATTTGTGAAGAAATTGCAGCCTCTTGTGGCTTTGGTGCAATTCACAGCAGCAGGAAATCAGCACAGAGTCAGCGTGGATCATTATGAAAGCACTCAGAGAGCAGGTATAAAGGAGTAATAAGAAATGACAGAAGGGAAATAGTTTTAACTATGTTCTGAAAATTAGATTGAATAGACTGCATGATTATGTGATAAATATAGCTGTCATTATCACAACAATGGAACCTACTATCTGAATATGTCCTCTTGGTCTTCCTGTCTACAGGTATTGCATTCTGACAGCACTCAAACCTTTTTCCTTTCGTCTTTTGAGTAAAAGAGGTAAATTATTATCGACACAAATTATACTCTATCACATTTAGATAATCGGAAAGTAAGATGCATTACAGGCAAAACTTGTGCTGGCACAAATCATTAGATTCTGAAAATGTGATAGCCTAAATTGACATTTTCTGTGCCACGTGTACAACATGCCTAAAGCCATTTAAAACCTTTTTTTTTTAAAGATTTATGATATTCTAGGTTGTGTCAAATAAATGCAGCATAAGTAGAAAATGCTGTGTTTAAACTGTTGAAAAGTGAGTAACTTCCTTCTTTGCATTTTCTTATTACCATGACTGCAGGGACACACATCAATCATCAGCAACACCCTAAACAGAATTCTGTCAGAAAAAATTGATAACTGAAACTCCAGACACTTGTATATTTTGGCTCCATTTATCTACACTTGTCACTGCGAGCTGCAAAGTGTTTGAGATTAAATGGACCCATCAATTTGCCAGAGGCAGCCACAGGTCTGGTTCAGTGCCAGAGCGTTTATTCTGTGTAGTTCCTGATTTGGGATTTGATAACGTACCATACTTTGCAGAATCAAAAAACCCTGCAGGCATTTAGTTAATCTTTGCTAAACTTGTAGATTGCTTCTGTGTAGCATGTCATACCATCGGATGACCCGAAACAAATCTTATACGCAAGCTACATGTGATGCCATGACCTCTGAAAATGGAGGCATGTGAAGCAGAAAATGAGACATGCTAAAAATGAAAACACATTACTTCTATTTCACACAGGAAATATGGTGACTTTGGAACAGTGAGTGCCAATTTTCCGTCTTTTACCTTAAATAGCACACCTGACGTCTTCAGAGTTGTGTGTCACTGCTGCTGCTCTTATTCATAAATTAGAAACCTAATAGCCTGTATAACCCCACCAACAAAATATGTCTTTACTTTACTGTTCTTCTGACCTAGTTTTTTAATTGAAAATCTCCCTGTTGGTAGAAGTTTCTTCCTCCTCTAAGGCCAAAAAAGGAACTGAATTTGACTTTTCACCATTGGTTTGGCTTTATCTGCCTGTCTAATATTCAACTGGCACTGTCCATCCATTCATTATCGTAACCGCTTATTTTCTAATGGGGTCGCTGGGGAGAACTGGAGCCTGTCCCAGTGGTCAATGGGCGAGAGGCGGGGTACACCCTGGACAGAGCTGGCATTATGATTTGTTTTTTGTTTTCTTTCAAGTCCACATACGGCAGAGACCTGAGAGTACAACCGAAAGTGCCACAAGTACTAAAATTATATTAATGAACTTAAAAAGATAAATTAATAAGCAAATCTTCGAATTGTTTGTGCACTATCATATTCATTAAGATCACAGCCTGATCACTTTGTACTGCAAGTGACTCAGCTGACGTCTTTAAGCAACATTTAGGGATTTTACAGTTATCTTCTCTTTGGTTCCCCCTACAGTTGAGGGATTTAACACCACAAAACAAACCTCTGTGGAAAAGTCATAGACGTGAATCTGCTGTCATGTCGATCAGGTAGCAAAGATTAACACCCAACTGAAAGAATATCTGGGATCAGAGATGACTGCCAGCATCGGATACTGCTACAGACGTTTAAGCATAAGTTAATGTTTTTTTCTCTTCTGTTCCTCTTCCTGGAGACTCCAACAACTTTTCCAGCTAACTTTTTTTAGCAGAGATTCCTTTTGTTCCTTCAGTTCAAGTTGTTAACCTGGAGGTGGATGAACAGTCCACTCTTATACCACATTGTCTTGATGCCTATTCTTCAAAGTAAGAAGGGAATGATTATTTTAAAACACCGTCCTTCCACTTTGTGCTGATCATCAATGAACATATAAACATGATAATTCTGCAAGCTTCATTTCACCATTTTCTTCATGTTGTCTCTTTACATAACGCAGCCACTGATCAGGAATTCATGAGAATTTTCTGGCAAGTGATGAAAGTTTCTCCTTAAACAACAGGAATATCTGATGAGAGTGAAGACACCCACAGCTGAACTACGGGATGTGTCAACGACAGCATGAGAATAAAAACAAAGGTTGGTTCATAGATTGGCTTGGTGGAAAAAGAGATGCCTGTAAAATATTGTTTGGCTTTGGTGTTAGTTTTTAAAGAAATATCACCCTTCCACCAGATATCATTTCCCACAAGGGGCTGAGTTACACAATACTGTGTTATGTCTAGGAGGTCATGGATATGAAATTATTAATTTCATATTCCATCCACTTTTGACAGTGGATTATTAAATGTACGTCAGTGATTACATTTTTACTGATTGAAAGTTAAATACATGCCTTGTATAAACTTGGGAATGTCTAAAAAATGCCATCTTTATCAACAAAATGATATTGTGTGTTTAATATAAATGTGATTTGGTTATTTGCTAATTTTATATACTGTGTTATTTGCACTTTTTCATATAAAAGATGTAGATGTTACATCTGAGTGTTAAATGTTACATATTTGAAAGTGTAAAATATCTGTAGGATGAGCAAATAATAGAACTCCCAACAACATAATTTGGTGATATAGTTTCTAGGAAACCAACAAGAAAGGCTGTTGGAATGTTTTTTCTGTACATAATTTAAATCTATTTGTCCAAGTTGACTCAAATTCATGAGCACTGTCTGTGGATTATAAATTTCACACGTGGTGGAAGACTACCTTTAACTTTAGATTCTCCAGTTTCAGGATAAACCACTTATGTCACTGATGTTTACTCCTGATGTTCAATGGGTGGTAGTCCAGGAGAATTGTGGGAAGTATCATTCTTCTTCTCCTGCTGTTTGAGATCAAAACAAACGTGAGGAAGTCTTCGAAGCATAGCAAACCACTGGATGCCTTATTTTTCTTTTAAACGTGATTTGAAAAGATTTTCAGATCTCAATGATAGCTCGTTTTTGACCTACAGAAAGCAGCTGTTTTATTTGTTGATTGGTTTATCTGTGTAAATCCACTGGCCTTCTACAGCAAAGGCTGTGACGCCTTTCATTGTGATGTAATGGGGTTTTCACCGTGTTAAGCCTGCTTGTGTAACACAAGCTCACCTGGAGAGAAAAGGGCTGACCAGTCAGATCAGATTTCTGGGAAGATACATCCCGTCTCAATCAGTACTTGAGAGCAGTAGCTTTATCTGTGTTGCCTCTATTCATGTCGAGAGCTCAAAACTTCGATTTCCTGACTTTTCCCAATTATTTATGAGCTTGGCACAAGCAGGCTTAACACGGCTATCCCACAGTTTCTGTTAAAACACACCTGTCTACCTAAATATACCAAATTCTGCTCACCGTGGTGGAGAGAAGACATCAGGACAAAAATTAGCTTCATATCATTAAGGCACAACACTGTTTAACAGAGGTGTTGAAGGGACTGGGTGGACAAGGCCAAACATGAGTGAGCTATAAAAGATACTTTAATCTACCTGATGAAATCTGGGGGGTTAATTGATATTCCTTTAGACCTGAGGCCCTGATTGTCTTCCAGAAAAGGAGCTGAAGTATCTCAAGGTAATGTTCAGAATGGGAGAAAAAGCTCACAGATCAGCGACAGGATGTGTGAAGTGCTCTCAGTGTTGGGGTCACTGTGCTGTGCTTAGACGGTGTAAAAGAAGCTGAATAAAGCAGCAAAGGGTTCACCTTCCATGTTGATCAAAGAGTCCCCTCTCCCCTTTGGTGAACAACCTTGGGTAACAAGTAAATGAAATGAATTGTCAAAGACTCAAAAGGATACCAGAGCTTCTTCGAAATGGAGAGATTTAGATATTTTTATAAGGATGCCAGTCCACTAGTTTCCTTTTGACATTTGCTTGCTGTGGGCCTTATTCACATTATCCCTTTAAATCATATAATTTTATCATCTTGTAGTGCAGACCAACTACAACAACACATATCCTGTGTCTAAACTCTGATAGAGCCTCAGGTCTTAAAGACATAATGAAACAAGATATTGTGAGAACATTGTAGCAAGGCTGAATGAAAGTCTAACCAATAACGATAGAAAGCACATCAGGGCTTCTTGGAACAATTCTACGTCCTCTTCTCATGCACAGGCTGCTCCCTGTCCCTGCATTTTATAGAACAGAAGTGCACTGTGCTCGCCCGTAGCTGGAAGGTGAAGGTGTTTGAAAGTGGCATTGGCCGTGTGAATGGAAATAGATTATTTTCCAAAGTGCAACGCTTCCTTTCATAAAGCGCTGCGTCTCTTGCTTTATGTGAGTTCATCTTCTCCACTTGAGGTGTCATCGTGACGTTACCCAGTGAGTCAGGTCCTCATAATGAAGTTTCCACACCGGGAGGCATGTGCACCTTCAAAGACAGGAGGCGCAGGCAAAGCGATCGACTGGGTCAAATAGATTTCACACACAGCCTTTTTTGAAAGGATGTGGCTCTTAGTGCTAAGATGGGAATAATTAGGACTGACCTTTGAGGGATTAGGACCAGGGGCTGACACATGTCTGTGATAAACAGCTGCTCTTGCAATCACCTTTGAACAACCTAAACACCAAGATCTACTTTTCATATAGAAATATACTAATAATTGCCTTTTTGGTACATTTGAAGGCTTTTGAGAGTCCTTTCCAAACCAAGATTTTCACAAAATAGAATGAGAATTTACTTCAAACAACCAATTTCATTATCTTGTCTACAACATTGATTAGGAGCTTTGTGAGTGGTCACGCCCCTCATCAAGGAGGAGTAGGTGACGCCTCACCTCAATCACTCTGAAAGGCCTTGAGACTTTGTGCTCTTTACTACGTGCGTCTATAAAAAGAGCTTTCCTCCTCAACGAAATCAACAGCAGACCCATTTCCTACTGAGCATTTCATTACCAAGTGGAGAGAGCGCAGGAGAGGAGAGGGATCGTAGCTGCGTGTGGCCAGATCTGTGGACAAAAGCTGGGAGAAAAACGACGGGAGAAACATTGGAATGAGGTAAAATAGTTTTCTTATCCACAACCGGCTTGTTTAGAATGAGTAAAAATTGTGTTGGATGTTTTGCAGCTTTTGTTTTGCAGACTTGATTCACTGATCCACCCCACACACTCAAGACTTTCTCTTATTGTATGTTCAGCTTTGCTTGCTTTGTAAAGTTTTTTCTTGTCTCATTTGAATTGTTTGACAGTGTGGATAGAACAGGGAATGTATCTTTGAAAATCTTCATCATCATACCAAAATTCGGTGCCTTTTAGCAGCTGCTCCAAAGCTTCTTTTATCACTGCATATCTGTTCGAAGCTCAGCTGAGTGAGTCATACTGTAGGAAGAGATGAGCCTCTGCCAGAGTAACAAAGACAATGGCCCACCAAGGAGTCAGTTCTTAGAACAATGGAGGAGGGAGAAGGAAACAAGGAGATGCAATTTCTCAACAAAGAAAGGGATATTAACTCATCCCCTTGATGAACGTTGCATCCACCCACAATGAAGATTTGGGGGGGGGAAACACGGTGAGAGCTTTCAAATGTTCGTATCAGTAAAAATAATTGGACAACTAGCAGTGATTCAGAATTAACAAAAAACTAATTAATTTCAGAGTGGGTCTGAAATTCCAATCCCTGTGGGGGAGAACAAGTAGGTGGGGGAAGATTCCAACTCATATTGCAACGAAGAGATGAGATTGTGAACAACCCAAGAGCTCCAACTCAGACTCTGCAGGTCTCAGTTTGTATTAGAATATTATAGAAGATGTTTGTTTTTTTTTAAAGTATGGCTTCTTTGAAATGCTTGCCAAGAAAAAGCCTCTTCTCTCTGAAAAATAACAAACTGATACGGACACCTTGCAGTCATTCAGTCTGTGAACTCTGTTTCAAATAAGAATATCTGTTTCCAACAACAGTTAGATAAGAAGACTGATTTTGAAAGACAAGTTAAGTCACTTCAGACTGGCCACTCTGGCATGAAATGCATGTGTGCAATAGAGGGAGGAGAGAAACCTGTGAGCACAGAGGTTTGCTCACTGATAAAAAGGTAGTAAAAAAAGATTAACAAAGAAATTTGGAGGCTGGAAACAACATGTCCACCACACATCATGATTATCTTACTTACTTGTCAAACACATGCATTTTGAAGAGCTGCTTCAAAATGTGACCGGAACCATTTAGCGGGACTAACAGAAGAAAGCAGTGTCGGAAATTAGTATCCTACAGGTTTACAGGCAAAGGTGCTTAAATTTAACACCAAACATTCTTTTTCATTCATAGAAGTGAGTTGTAAAGAGGGAATCTTACTGATGTAATCTAAGAAATAGCTCATTCTCACTCCAGAACTAAACATACAGACAAAAAGTCACGGGATAAGTTGTATAACTTGTTTGCGCTGCTTGTGTTAGGCTCATCTTTTTCAGCATTATGCCCTTAATTAAGTTTAAGCTGGTGAGCTGGTGCATTAGCTCTTAAGGTATATTAAGTTTCGATTTAAGATTAGCAAATTGTGATGGTTATTTACAACTTGACTAATTAAGAAAAAGATACTGGAAATACAGTAGGAACAAAAACATTAAATTAATTTCAAAATCAGTTTGGCCAAAAGGTTTGAGGCTTCTAGTAGTCATTAGAACAACTGAAAGTGGAGTGTGAAAATGTGGCCAAAAAACCCATTTCAGTCTCAATCAAGATGCTTTTTTTTAAAAACCCAAAGCAAATTTGTTATTTACTAAACCCAACTATAAAGTTGCATAAGTGTTTTTTTTTAATCTTTTATGAACTCCATCACATTACTGCAGAGCCATTATGTCCATGATGACAGAACATTTTTTATCAAAGTGTGTGAATGAGGGTGTCTCATGGTAATTTTTTATTACAAAGCTTGTAGAAAACTGTGAGTGCATCTTTCCCATAGACTTCATGCAATCCAAACATCCTGAAAAATAACGGGTAATAACAGAATAATTATCCCCCTCTGTAACAAAGTATGAGCACAGACCAAATTTCCTTTTTAAGTTCCAGCTTGATGCTGGTAGTTGTCCCACAAATCCTTGGTGCTGTGCGCCTGCTTTGGAGACAAAAGACGGTTTTCATAAAGCTCTGTCACACTCTTGCTTTTATTGACCACTTTCAGATGAGATAGATGATCTGCTGATGAACATGACCATCTGGTACAATACATGTAATGTTGGCTGAAAGTGGAATGATGACCGCCAGTATGTGAGCTAAATAATTATTCATTCATGACACATAGCTGCAAATCCTCCAAAGCCGCCGTCTCAGAAGACAGTAGGGAAACAAATCTACTTATATAAGAAAGAACAGCGTTACGTAGGAGCAATGATGAAGAAACACCAACAGTATCTTTTTGAATAACAGATTCCTCTAATTTAGGGGTGAGCAAGTGAATGTTGTATTCTGTCGGGACTGAAGCCTTTTCAGTCAGAGGAGGAGAAATCTTTCAACAGCTCAAATCCTAACGTAAGTTTGTGTCCCCTTCACCAGGCTGAAGATGATGTGTCACTTGCGTTTTTTCGTGGCTTTGATGGCATCCATGTGCATCCCTTGTTTTGGGTCGTGGTGCTTGGACAGCTCCATTTGCAACAACTTGACCAGTGAGGACAGAATACTGGTAAGTCCCTCAGAGGTCTGCTGTCACTTTTCATTTCTTTTCCCTGTTATCTTTTAACCAGAATAGAGCTATTTTGTGTGTGCGTGCGTGTGTGTGTGTCATAGGATTCACAAAAAAATACACATGATCGGATTATGGTTAATTCAGTAATGACAATGTTGTTTCAGTTGTCTCAGTTGTGACTGAATGGTCAGAGAGTAAAGTCTTTCACAGTGGTTCAGACCTCTATTGAATCTGTACTAAAAGATTGTGTTTGACTGTTTGAAATGAATGAAAAAGATGATTAACTTTTAGTTTAACGAGTCGTGATGTTGCTGATGTTTTGGTTCGATTCTTTGTCATTTGGATTTGACTTTTTCAAAGATCGGAGAGTACTGATGTCAGAATCTCCTGCTTTTCTTCTCTGTTGGGAAAAAATTCTAACTCTCCCCTCTTTTTAAGTAATGTAAGCTGAGGGGCTATTGGCATGATTAGAATCATTTGTGGAATAATCTGCGACGAGGCGACACAGTGAAAATGAATGCGTTGGATGTTTGTGTTTCTAATGCTGCTGCTCTGTGGTTTGCTTTGCATGCAGGACTGCGTTCACTACTGCATGTCTGTGATCCAGACTGAAATCCCAGACCTTGGAGCATCAACCCTGCAGGTTGATGACGATGACGACGACCTCTTACTCAACGCCGTTCTGGCTTCTGAAGACAAGCTCTCAGACCCGTCAGAGTCAGGTGTGAGAGCCCACGACGAGCAGCGCCGCTCTTATTCCATGGAGCATTTCCGCTGGGGGAAGCCCTCCGGACGCAAACGTAGGCCCGTTAAAGTCTTTGCCTCTTCTCTGGAGGGAGGGGGCTCTTCGGAGATCAGCTTTCCCTTCCGAGCTCGTAGGCACCTGAGCAGCGGTGGCAAGGATGGAGCGCAGGTGGGTGTCAGAAAGAGAAATCTTCAAAATGAGGGTTCGCCCGTGTCTCGAGTCAGCCCGAGGGCCCATGCTCCAGTCAACCAGCAGGAGAGAAAAGAAGGGACCTACCGGATGAGTCACTTCAGATGGGGCAGCCCACCTGCATCCAAACGAAATGGCAGCCTCATCAAGCCGAGGGAGGAGAAACCTCAGGGGCAGCTGGCAAAGTTCTTCAGAAACATTTTAGTGAAAGACATGCACAAGATAATGGGATGAGTGCGTCACCGATCCGATGCCAATGACTTCAAAGAGCACCTGCATGTTAGTTCAGACTCGTCTAAATGTAAATTAAAGGATCATGTTGCCATCTTTAGCATCTTGCTCAATGTGTTTTTTTTCTAGTCAAATGTTTCAATAACCTTGAAGTGGAAAAATAAATAAATAAAAAAGCTGTTTCTATATATAAAATAAAAAAACTGAAGCACACAATGACTGCCTGAAATTCCCTTTCCATGAGTTCATTTTTTATTGTAGGAAAAAGAGCATTTTGATCTTGTGTC
The DNA here is from genome assembly GCA_907169785.1 of Menidia menidia. Classification (NCBI taxonomy): domain Eukaryota; kingdom Metazoa; phylum Chordata; class Actinopteri; order Atheriniformes; family Atherinopsidae; genus Menidia; species Menidia menidia. Next base: position 3,666,266 of record CAJRST010012224.1, on the reverse strand, counting down.
TGGAATCTGCCTGATTTTTGACAAATTGTAAACACTTTTTGTAAACAATATATATTAAATGTTGTGGCTGCTGCAAACAACCGAGGAAATACTTTTTTCTAGTATGATACGTTTTCCTGTGTCTTTTGACAGTAAGAGTTTGAGATATACCTAGAGAAGGGCTTGAGGAAACCTTTCCAAAATAATTTGGGAACCATGAAAGTTTCTTTTCAAGTCTGCAGCACATTTCCAGAACTTGTCTCGTTTCTCTATTGTTTGCCTAAAATGTCTGTAAGCAGGAAAACCTTTCACCTCTCAAATGGCATCAGACTGGTTTTGAATTTCAGGCATCTGAGCTCTTGTGATTTTAGTAAAATTACCATTACGAGTAATGTTTGGCATGATCATTTGAAGTGCCAGTGGTGGGAATCTGTTGTTCTCTAACCCGCTGAGCTATGTTTTATGGGCAGTTCAGAGCAGACAGGAATGCAATGACTTTTATTCTGTGAAGAAACTTTCCTCTTCACGTTCACCAACTTTGACTGTTTAGCTGCCTAATCACATGGGATGAGATCCAATTCAGTAATTGTCTTTCAGGCTAACAACTGAATGAGCATCCACCACGGGGGGCTATTTCAGAGATTTTTGCCAGGGCTTTTATGTTAGAAATGTAAAAAAAACATTTCAGTATCACCTGTCTGCTACTTCTTTACATTCCATTGCAGGCCATTTTGCCCTCATTCACTGATTATAATGAGTTAGAAGGTGTTGCGTTTGACAACAGCTCAGGTATCAATGCATGGAACTGAGTCAAAACTTTAAAGAGATATTCACTGGTTTTAGGGGGAAATTCCCGCACAACTTCACAGTAAATGTCCCTATAGGATCCTGGAAACCACATAAACAGAATATACAACTGCTTCTCTTAAGTATGCATCATCTCAGACAGATGACATCTACTGGATATATTTTTTCATTTTGTTACCCAAATTTCACACAGTTGGGAGGAATCTATGTTGAATGAGAGTTTTCCATGAAACATATCGGTCACACTGTTATGGGATGTGCAAAAATTTCAACAATTAAAATGTGATGTCAATTAGGCTTCTGTGTTAAAAAAAGATGGATTTACTCCAATTAAGTGCAAAGTAATAAAAAGTATTTGGAGTTATATAATCAACAGTACAGTCAGAAGCCAAACAAAGAAGCAGAGCTTTCATAGAGAACAGCAGTCAGGAGTTGAAGACGTCTGCGGGGCCGATCAGATGACCTGCACATCAGCAGAAAACAAACAATCCAAGCATTGATCAGGGTGGCGTAACACATCAAACGCATCCCACGACGGGCAAACAAACAGCGCACTGAACACAGCAGCTGACTGAACAATCAAGGTTTAAATCTTTTCCTAGTAAACTTTTTTTTAGTCTCCCGCACATTCTAACCTGATGATTTCCCCAGATTCTCTCAGCAAAATAACACTTTGTTTTTACACTGGATTTGACACGCATTGTGAGCAAAAAAACAATCAGAGACACTTCTTTTACGGTTCAAGATACATTTATTGTACAACACGGCAACATCACTAGCATGCAAAGTCAGCTATGACACGCATAAGGCATTTTCTCCATGTAAAAGCTGCCTTCGTCACTAGATAATCCAGTTTTTAAAGTGCAAAGTCCACAGAATGAATAGATTTGACCTACAGCACTACACCGTAAACAGATCTACTAAACAGACATGTGATCGCAGAAAGTAAAGTTGGATTTACATCGGTTAATATTACAATACACAATGCAATGACTACACGCAGACTGATAGATTTACACTTCTGAGTTGAAGATGCTGAAAAGACAATTTTACAATGTGTCACCGAAGGGTTAAGACAGCTGCGTGTTGCTCTTCAATAGCTTGTTCTTCCCCAACATGTTTGAAAGAGTCACCGAACAAAAGTAAAACACGTCTGAAGAGTTTGGTCTCAGGTTATGATGATAAAGACACATCTGTGTAAGTGCTCACACAAAAACATGAACGCATACAGAATGAAAAAGAGTTCAGATGAAGAGTTCATATGTTCTACGTTATGCGAGGACATGAACACATACACTTTAGACTAAACAAAATGGTAAACCAACACAGTCAGCAGGACTTCAAGACGTAACAATCAGGGACAAACCCGACACCACCGGCTAAATCAAACAAGATGGCTGCTCGATGCAGCTCAGTCAAAGCGCAGGGGGAGGGGTGGTGCCTTTAAATGTCACAAAACTGAACCACCACAGCACCACAGTGAGAGGAGGCACAATTTAAAAAGCACAAAACAATCTGCTACCTACAGCGGGACCGTGTTGGCCATGCTAGTGCCCAATTATTGCCATTATACTCTGTTTTTGTACCTGTGTGTGCGCAAACATGCACACTGAATGGCTTCCACGGGTCTGGATGAGACGGGTGCTCTGCAGGGAAGCCGCATGAAAGCCTTTCGTGCAGGTTTTCGGACGTAATGGAAACAATGCCGGTCAGTTTCTGTCGCTGATAAAGGAAGAGAAAAGGATTTTCTAACGTTCTAACTTTCCTAAAAGACGAGTTCTTCAATACATCACGGCCTCAAGATGATGCATTTTTCTGCTGTGGATTGTTGGGATCTATTCAGTTAGATTTAATCAACTAGTGTCTGGATCTAGATTTCTACCTGAACTAGCACACAACCAGTGCAGTGGCCGTTTAAAATCTGAATTTACAGTATATATATATACACACACACACACACTCACAAAATACATCCCACACTCTGTACATCATCTTAAAGATTTATACATTTCTCTGTATATACACATATATATGGGAAGAAAAAAACTATTCTTCTAGTGTTTGGTGTGGTAAACATTGCAGTAAACACTTTGGGAGTTTGTGTGGTCATGACTGGCACAGTGTGGGTGCGTGTGTCTCCAAGGATGCTTGAATTGATGGTTATCGTTTAGTTAAAAGCAACTAAGACAGAAATAATAAATACGAGTTAGGAAACAAATGCCAAAGATAAAACAAAAAGCACTTCTGGCTAGGCAAAACAAAACCGAGTCGTCTTAAATCTTTCAATCCATCAAACATACGCACAAAAAAATATTTTGTGAATTAAAATGCCTATTTCTCATACACTCTGCTCATCAAATCTATAAAAACAAATATAAAATGCCAAAAATTTGCAAGACTGATCAAACTAATGCTGCGATCAAAGGTAGTATGGCACCCTGTGTGGGACAAACTGACGAGCAAAAGAAGGTCCAGCAAATGCAGTGCCAATAAAAAAAATCCAGAAAATCAAAAACCCAATCAGAATTACACAGTTCTTGGCAAATCAACCCGTGGAGTCTCCACACACATCTAATTGTGTTTAATTCCAGTTTGCTGACTGACGATTTATTGACATTAGTCAGCTTCTTTTGATCCCAGTCAAGGGGTAAAAGAAAATCTTAGACAGCCAACCGGCCAACTTAATCAAGAATTGCTTTGCTCTTTAGCTGTAAATCACTGTGTTCCACTTGCACTGTGGCTTTTTCGGTCAAGATGATTTTACAGTGAGAAATGGTCCCCCTCCCCAACCTTCCCAAATCCTTTCCCCGTCCAGTCAGATATCTCACACTGCTGGACTCCTTGTGGGTTAATACACGCAAAGGTCGGGAAACTTCATCTCGTAAATGGGAACAGATCGGCTCTGGCTTTGGCCGTAACCTGAAGAAATGGTTCCAGACGGGCTGGGGGGGGGTCTGGACAGAAGGAGGAACCAAAGAAAACAGTAGTCATCACCATGATTCAACGATCATCGTGCACATCATGCTGTTAGTCAGGACTGCAGCCATCAGTGTCACAACTGACCTTTTGAAAAACACAATCTCACCGTCTCAAAGCTCTGTCACCTACCTGATTGTTATCTCAAAGATTTGATTTAGTTTGCTCTGCAGCTGCGTGGCCTGAAAAGGACAATAATGTTCATGTTAGACCAGTTACAAGCTGAGAGAAACAAATAAGTTATTTTAAAACTCATTTCACTGTACCCTGGCACCGCAGTGGGCAGCTATCTCCTCAAAGGGAGCCTTTTGGAACTTCTCCACCACTTGTCTCCTCCTCTCCCTCTCCTGCTCCTCCATACCCACGCTGTCCACTAGATGGCGACAGAAACAGCACAATGCACTTTCTGCAGCACTGATGGAGAAGCAGTGTGTGGTTTGTGCTGCTAATGGTTTGAGGTTACAGTGAATTTCCAAACAGGATGAAGCAAAACCTGCTCTTTTAATACTGCTTTCATGCATTTGCCCAAAATGGATGCAATAGCTTATCAGAGAACAAAAATTTAAGCTTAAGGGAAAGCAAGCTCAACCTATAGCCACAGAGGTAGAAAAACAAAAACATAAGAGGCATACCAATGGCATTTTTCAGAGTTTCAAAGGTAATCTCCTCTGCTGGTGTCCTCTGCAAGACAAAATGAGCACAAAATCACATGACCTGGTGATGAACACGAGGACATCTGTCCTGAGATGAGTCGAGCATTTACCTCCTCTTTCTCTGGACTGTTTCGAGACTCAACCTCCACCTGAAGAGAGATGGTCTCCCCAATGCTCTTTCTCTTGGATAGCCGGTCCTCATCTGAACATAGAGTGCAAATACATCACTTGTATTCATTTACAAAAAGAATGGAACAACAATGGCATTTCTTTTTAAACGTTACACTTCTGCTCAGACACTTTGGGCTCCATACCAGTATACTGTGGGACATAGGGCGTAGCCAGCCTCTCTGTGTTATAACCACTACCCCCAAGAACCTCAGTGATCTTTGACTGGAGGAACAGAACACCCCCTTCCACTTTGTCCACTGAAGACGGCAGTCTAGGAAAAAAAAATGAGAACGCTTAAGGTTTAGCACTAGCATGCTGAGAGGAAAACAAGGTTGTTTTGAAAGTAGCCGGTACACACTTGGGATTCTCAATGAAGACATCCTCAGGCAAAAGGTAAGGGGTTTCTTTCTGTCTCAGCTCAATTACCTGTTGGGTAGAGGGGGGGAAAAAGCTCTTTATTAACACTTGGCACACAAATGACACATTCTCATGAAGGCGTCCGGAGCCCACACCTCATGTATGTGCTGGCAGAAGGCTGGGACAGTAGTGAGCTGGCAGATGAGGTTGAGGTAGGCCGCTGCGAGGGCATGAACAGCACAGCGGTTATACATCGGCAGAGGCTCGTCTGTGGACAGAGCCAGGTCCTGCACAGGATACAAAGAAGTTTCAGAAACAGGACTGGGGTAGTTCTACCGGCTGACCTACGGACATTCCTTCTGCATTCATTGGTTCTCAGTTCTTTCCTTCCTCTTTAAATTGAATCATACGGTGGTTTAAGACTGCATGCATGTGCTTATCTACCTGCAGGGCAAGTGCCAGGCGAATGAGGTCCACCACCACCTCTTCGTTAGCCAGCTCCACACTCAGAAGGCCTAACAGGGCAAAGAGGGTCTCGTAGTGCTGCGGGCCGCTGCTCTCTTCCTTACAGCCCAGGTAAATGTGTCGGTACAGATGCTGGCCGTGCTGTGCAAGAAAACCATCAGAAGAATCACGAGAAGCAGTTCTCCCAATGTGTCTTTAGCATCTTTGAATATCTGGCTACATTTTGTTCATAACTTAGTTTGTGTTGTCAAGAATTCTGTGATAAAATGATCCAATCTGACAAAAGTATGATATGTGCTGCTGGATTGTTAAGGTGTACCTTCTTCATGAATAAATTGTCCTGTCTGGAGCACTTGTCAACTTTCAGCTTCAGCACAGAGATGTCCGAGATGATGCTAAACAGGAATGAGGCCACAGACAAAGTAAGAGGTCAGCTCTGGGCCTCTAAAACGCCGACCGGTCCATGTTCCTGTACGTGCCATTACACACCATATTTTAGAAAATTTCGGCCTGTTATCGTGTCTGTCGATAAGGCTGAGAAGGATTTGAAGAACAAGCAGCCGGATTTCTGGATCCTCAGTTAGAGAGAATGAGAGCAGTGGCTCCAAGAAAGAGCTGGGCAGTGCTGTGAGCATGTTTGTAGTTTGGAAGCCTGCAGTCACCTGAGAAATTGATGGGAAAAACATAATAGATTTCACAGAAAATCCCCTTGAACACATATACATACACAAAACTTTGACCATTTCTTGATTCTGACTGAGATGAAACTCTACCTGAACCACGGACTTGAGTAGCATAACCTGAATCATCCTCGTACCCTCAGGCCTGGGAATGGAAATGGCAGGTTAAGATTCATATGGACCCTTAAACGAACAAACTCAGCCCTGAAAACATTTGTTTACAAAGAACTGTGCCACGACCTGTTGTGGCCTCAGAAAATATTACACTAATGGATACTAAGTGCATGCTGTGAAATTTGTGAGTCATTTACCCAGAGCCGGTGGAGGGCAGAGTGAGATGTACTCCAGGGACTGGGATCTTGCCCATGATGAAGAGCATTACCTCTGATCTCTGGTAGGTGGGTAAAGTGTTGGCAAATGAACCTGAGAAAAAACGGAAAAAAAAAAACAAGACATATCAAACAGAACGATGTAAAAAACAAAATAATAAAAACAAAACCTCCTTCATGGATCAAAAAACCATCCTGGATCACAAGAAACGGAGCCCCCAGACTCACCGATGGTCCTGATCACAGCCTCCTGCAGCTGCCTCTCTTCGTGTGCTTTGATGATCTTGGTGCCGATGTTGGTGCTGCCGTCGTACGAGCCCGTCAGCTCGTAGTCCACACTCAGACGAAGCTGCCTCAGCAGCGTGTTGAACACCTCCAAAACCGTGGGACCTGCACACACAGGGAAAGCAATGAAAGGTGAAAGCCATCTGATGCCCGAGCCCGTTCTCCACTGGCCAGACGGTGCATCGCACGTGTGCAACTGACCTACGGAGCCACTGGCTGCGATGGCTGCCGCCTCCAGCAGAACCTCCACAATCCCAGCTCGCACCGTCGCCGAGCTCTTGCTGTTAGCGTCCAGGTGACCCAGAAGTTGTTGAATCACCAAGTGAGAGTGTTGAGACTGGGGGTGGGGACAAGTTAAGTTAAAGCCAACTTTCGACTGAGGAGCAAATAAAAAGTCAAGTTTTTGTGAGGTGTCGCACTGGTTTTCTAAGTAAATTCAAGAAGTAAATCTGTGCAAACGTTCCCTTCACGTGGAGCTGGAATGGCATGAAACAAAGTGAGAGGGAGAAAGGGATAGATGAAAGGGTCATGGACCCATCTCTCACCTGGATAGAGTACATGATGATTTTGAAACAGCGCACAGCAAAGGTCTTTCCTTCCCATAGAGAGTGGTTATCCAAGTGCCTGTGGAAAGGCAGACAGGAGGAAGCAGAGGGTATTATTACATAGGGCCAGGACAGCAGAAGAAAAGCCAGACACAACTTTTCGAGAGGCCCAACAGTGAGGTACACACAGGAGAAAGGAAAACTCACATGCTAAAAAAGGGAGCTAAACACAGACAAATTCACTTCATTGTGATTTGCAGTGGTAACAGGAAATAATATCGAGCCCAGTGTGATGTAGCTTGAAATGTCATAAACGGTAATAGAAACAGCAGAGAGAGTTAATACTGGTATCAGTATCACTACATCCTGCCGCCATGATCTAAGTAGCTGCTAGGCTGAGTGCTGCACTACCAATATACATATACATGAATGAATCAAAAAGCTTCAGGAGAGATATAAACTTCAGATTTCATATGCTCCTCCACAAGTGAACTGCAAATTCCACAAAGACCTATAAGGTACCTGACATTTCTAATCGTTTGTTTTTAAGATTTACAGCCTTCATGTACAGCTTAATTCAAAGACGAACACAAAACCCAACATGGACGCTCTGTAAGAAACCTAAAAGAATAACAAACTGTTCTAGAGGAACAAAACCCAGATGAACACGTGAAGACAAGATAAAAAGGCACATGCAGAGAATTGATAAGGCGAGCAGGACACTGCATTCTGGAGAAAGAGGAAGAGCGGGGTAACTGAATTAGGGATGCTAAAGGGGACAGAGAAAGATGGAGACAGATAAACAAGAGAGAAATATTCAATTCAAAGAGAGATTTTTTTAACGTAAAAAAAACCCCAACAAAAAACAAAAAAAAAGGATATCTCAGTGGCACATCCACTTCGGAAAAGGAGCATGTTGAACTGGCAAAGCTCAGCAGCACAGCAACAAAAAATATCTCTGTTCCATCTTCAAACACCCCCCAACACCTTATCAAGAACAGCTGACAAACCTTGCAATGCCCTTGCCATGCCCCAAAGGGCCCATCAGCGCACACAAACGAAAGCTGCGACAGAGTCCTGAGACCTAGTCCTCTTTCACGCCAAGTCGATATGAAAGAAAAACAACCTGCAGCGGTATGAGGTGCACATCAGCATTGGTGGGCAGAATGAGAATGATCGGAATTAGAATTGGCGAGGCTTTCTCACATCAGGACTGGCGTGACAGCGTTCTTGATGTTGCCGTAGGCAGCCCGGCCCAGCAGCTCTCGGAAGCAGCGCTCCGTCAGCTCCACCGGGCTTTCCTTCTCCTTGTCCGACGCCTGCAGCGGAGACGGCGAGCGACTGGACGGGAGCAAAGCAGGTGAGGAGGCACCAAAAGAGGAAGAGGAGGGAAAAGGGCAGAGAGGACGAGAGGGGAGGGAAGGGGTGGGAGGAGAGCGGGAGAAGACACACAAGAGCCGAGGGTTACGGATCGGATTTATTCGCAAACATTTGCACAAAACCTCGGTCTGTAACACAAACACTGGGGGTAGTTGTATTGGGGCGGCTCTTATAGCTGAGGGCACTTCTCCCTCTGCAGCTTGTCTGCAGTGGAAGGAGCCGCTGAGACTGTGGCGTATCACACGTTTGTTTTGAGCGTGGGGGACGCGCCTGTGTCCGAGTCTGCAGATGTGCATGTGGGTTTGTCCTCATGCATAGTTAAGAACACCCACTACCCCGGTTACTTGCTCACGACTAGCCTCCGGTAGCTCACCGATGATGACATTATTTATTAAGAGCTTAACTCTTTCATCTTGTCTGCTGCTGCTGCTGCTGTGAAGCAGGAAATGAGAAATCCTGCCTCTCAGTGGTTCCACAAAAAAAAAAAAAAACCTGACAAATGATCTTCACAAAAGACATCCAGCTGAAAAGAGGGATCAGATGCAGACGCCTAGTTCCCAGCATCTATGCTAATTATTTTCAGGGCTAGATACCAGCTAAACAAACTCTAATCAACTTAGACATTTTTCTAGAAGAAGGGGCTCTGCTCACGCGGTCACAGCTGTAAGGGCAAGATCTCTCAGGACACATTCTGGTCCAATGGCTGAACTGTTCTGTTTTAAGTATTCAAAGTAATGCAAGGGGGGTATAATTCTTAGAGAGCCTCGAGGCGCTCCTCTTGCATTTATTTGTGATGTGATTATAAACGAAAAAGCAGTGAACGCAGCAGCAGGGATTCGTTCATTTAGTCTTGCAAGACCTGGCATTTTCAGAGTCCAGTCTGGCACATCTTACCATGAAAACTGGCCAGCAATGCTGCGTGAATATAACACAGGCAGCAAAACCGTTCCTGCGAGTGCAGGATTTCCTCCATGACTCTGTACTAATTGGCTGAGAGCCTAAAAGCTGCACTTTGTCTCAATCCAACGTCAAAAAATCCATAGCAGGTTTGAACGGATGCAAGGAGCTCTCCACTTGTGATCCTTTTTTTTCCTGTACAGAACTCAACATAATCATGTGGGTTCTTGTTCTTTAATTCTAAAATACCAGAGATTCTGCAAAAGGCTTCTGTTAATAACTTTCCACAAAAGTTAATCTGAACTTTTTGATCTTTAAATAAGGTGGATCATGTGCTCAGGGATTAAAGCCGAGAAGAATGCGCCGCTGTGAGCTAATTACATTCCATACTGCTGTCAGTAATGACCAGCTAGACTCAGCATGAGGAGGAAATAAGGATGCTCAGCAGGGGCAGGCTTCAGAACGTAAACAGAGAGAGGGGGAGCCGAGAGGGAAATACAACTCTCTGGTGGATCGTGTCAGTAAGTCAGTCTCTGTCATTAACCTCCCCATTTCTTATACTCACTTTTCTATTACACATCTTCCAACCAATCTCTGTCTCCCCCCCTCCCCCCCAAGCTTTGCTCCCATAACCCTCAGATCTCAGCATTGACGTCAAAATGAATGTCTGTGTGTGAAGTGCAGCCAACAAAGAAAGGCTCCAAACTCTAATATTCTGGCATCCTCTTTCTCTCAGAATCTGTGGGATTTTATTTCCCTCCCACTGCACTATTTCTGCTCAGGCTTCCCCCTTTCAGGCTCCTGTCTCCTCTTATTCTACAACATTACTCCCCATGTCCTAGTTTGCTTACGATGAGGTGCTATTTGTGGGTTAATAGATACCCACGGGGAGCACAGAGCTGTCAGAGGGTTCACAAAATGTTGATGAAGGATGCCTTTCTAAACTGTCAGGACAAATTTGGTCAAACATGAGACCAGAGTATCAATGGGTTGCAGCACAATGGCTCTGGGGTGGTTTGGCCAAGCCAGGTCAGGTGAATGCGGGGCTCCCAGCTTCAACCCATGGGTCAGTCAGCACTGTTTGATGTGTTTCAACACATTTACACATGGTTTTGACAACAGAAAAGTATGACCCATGGCTCAGTTGTCCATCCAATTCTGCACTAAGCAGGGTCTCATGCAGTGCTTGGTCAAGCTGATGATTGAGGTGTAATTTCTTGGGGAAATGAATATGTAGCAGGTTTATGTTTACATACACGTAGAGGCTTCTGGGATAATATATATCTGGATACATTACACTGAATTCTATTGGTCTGTCAGTTCTTAAAACTCTTGTCTTTTCTATTCTAAAAGGAAGAAAAAGACCACGGAGGGAAAACTCACCTCTCTGTGCGCTCTCCGCTCTGCAGGTTGAAAAGCAGAGAGGGGACAATCTTGTCCATGTGCTGAGGGTCCCAGATGTTAGCCTGCAGCTCATCATTCACAGTCTTCCTCACCACACCCTGCAGACCCTTAATACCCGCCATCCGGATCCTATTGGGAGTAATTACAGAGGTACAAAAATCAAACATTCTCTATTTAGCAAAAAGTATTTTTAATTTCTTTTGTGTTATTTTTTCCATGTCACCAGTACTTTTGGAAGATGGCGCATCTATTTTCAGCCGAAACAAAGGAGATCAAATAAAAAGACCCCCTTTAAAGTCAGTCTATAAAACAACTGTCCAAAAAAAGGACTAATCTAAAAATAATAAAACAACTAAAAATACAAACACAACATTCTTTTAAGTAGTCTAAAGACAACGATATTTCGGTCTTGTGCGATCGAGTATACGTCTTACTTGGTGCGGATGTCGGGGTCTTCGTAGTTCGAATGGCACATCTCACTGAAGCGTGACACAAAGAAGTCATAACTGCGGTGGTAGGATGGTGTGTCCTCTTCTATATTAGCAAACTTTACAAACTGGCAACAGAGGAACAGTGACAAAGAGAACAGTAAATTAAGTTTTCACACACAGATTTGAAGCGCTTTAAAACCAAAATGTCTTACGATTTTAAGATGAATTTTCAGTTCACTTATCTCCCAATTAAAAGTCAAACTGTAGCTACACAACATTTTGCTCGAGCAAAAGAAATAAAAACTGAGGGGGCTCTCCCACTGGTCCAGCAAATGTCAAATGAGTAATCTGGTTGACATTCAGCTTCAAACTACACCCCGGTTAATAAATTATGAGCTGGATTTCTTTAGGATCAAGTCAGAACAGAATGTTGCCTGAAGCAGTAATTATATTATATCTAGTCAATGAGGGAGAAGCAAAAAAAAAACTTCTCATGAAATAACACTTTCAGGGACAAGAGAAAAGTTCCTGTGGGGAATTAAGATCTAAAGAAATAGCAGGTTGATTTAAATATGACAGCGTTTGGATTGGTGGTTGAATTAACTGAGTGTTTAGGCTAATTTAATGAAGTGAGCTTATTATTGGTCCTGTGAGGTGGCTAAGCTGTGGCTCACTGTCACTGCTGCTGTTCGTGCCTGGAAGCTGCCCAGTAGCCAGAAATACTGGGCAGCTTTGAGTTATTAATGTATCGGCTCTCTGTCTGCTGAAGAAGAATTTCTATTTGATTGTAAAGTGAAAATATTGTTCCTAAGGCCACAGACGTTAGCGACTGGAGGCAATTAAGGCTTATGTTCCCACAAAGCCAAAAAACGAAAAGAGATAAACTACTTGGATGGCACAGAGTTCACCAGCGAATGACCCCTCAGACACAGAAGCCATTACTATGTGTGGGAGAGTGATAGCAGGACATTATGAGTGTGAAGCTGCTTTGTCTTGTCAGTTTGTATTGATGACTGTAAAGCTTCACCCTTATAGCCTGCAGCTAATCTGATTTCCTTTATGTGTCCTTTGCTGACCCCGCTGATAGCTGCTTCTCATCTCTGACGATACTCATCAGTCTCTGCCCACCACTCGCTTGCTGAGCTCTGATCTTACTAGAATGGTAATAAAGTACTACTCTCAATGTGCACCAGGAAAGTAAATGCAACCTGTAATCTTTTTTTGATTGGATAATGCCTCTAAATCTGTTCAGATGGGTGGGATTTGATACAGCAAGAAAGCTTAGACACTAAAACACATTAGAGAACCATCAGTTTGAGTGTGCAGATATTTATAGCCATAAAGCAGGCCATCTTAGCTGGTTTCATCATTCCTGAAACAGAAATGACAAACACATCACTGACTATACTTTTTATGCTTTTTACTCTGATTACGGGACAAATTTGTCAGGGCTTCAACATATCTGACATAAAGGTAATAATTTTTCCCAAAAGCAACATTAACCTAAATTAAATTAAAAATACTCAACATGCTGCAGGATTGCTGGGTGACAATGTCAGGAAAAAGGAAAAATATCAAACAAGAGAAGTAACCCTTTAACAGATAAAAACAAGAAAAGCTCACCGAGTTGGTACCCAGGATCTGAAGATTGGGTTTGTCTGACTCCAGCAGCTTGCGCACCATCTTTAGAAAGCTCTCTACAAACAGGTTGATGCTCTGACAGTGACAGGCCATCAGCAGCTGGTCCAAAGCTTCCATTGCTATGCACACATACCTGATTAGGAACAGGAAACACAACAGAGGGAAAGCTTAAACACTGTAAGAAGAGACTGAACGGACCAACCTGTCTTTTTATCTTATCAAAGATTTTAAATTCCAATGAATTTTTTCGAAGATAAAATGATGTATTAAGACCGAACATATAAAGAACCTGAAGGGGATCTTTTTAGATCAATGACAAACTCTTTGAGAAACTCTAATCCCATCTAGCCATCCCCAATGAACCGTGTGTCTTAATTATTCTGAAATCAAATCTATTAACATGCTGAAAAACATTGATGCATTCGCACGGACAACTGAAAATGCCAACAGTGTGTTCCTCCAGCAGCTGAGGCCTACCCGTATCTGTGCCGAGCCACATCCCTGGACAGTCTCTCCGACAGGTAGGCTCCGATACGGTCCAGCTTCTCTGGAGCTGACAAGGCGTAGAAGGTCAGCTTCTCCATGTTGGCCTTGACCAGCCCATCCTTAAAGGGTGATGGTTTAATACACAATGAGAGAGGGGGGAGACAGAAACCAGAGGCTGTCAGGCTCCTTCCTACTTTGGTAAAGCAGCAGCTGTCCTGAGATAACATTTTTTGACTAAGAGTAGATTGGCAGACCCTTGACTGACATTTAAATAACTTCAGGGTAAAAGGTCAGAATTATTCATCAAATATCCCACGGACATCTACGAGCAAATTCCATAATGCGTTTACAAAACAGGGCACTTTTCACCAATCCAAAACCCCTAGAGCAGCAAACAGACCGCCAAGTTTCCCCTCCTACGTTTCCCCTTGACCTACTTCACAAAGCTAAAAACATCTGCAGTCCACTGAGAACCCATTCAGTCAAGGCCCTAAATACGCCAAAATAACCCTCCAAAAATCAGAGGGGCACCTCAACATACACCATCAGCACATCGCTAACTTTGTGTGATGGAAAGATTTTATGAAAAAGGAGTGACGAATGACTGTTTCTTCTAATCCAAAAGTTACTTTAAGAATCAGCATGGTTTCTTCTGGTTGATTTTCTACAAACATTTAAAGAATACCGCTGCTTGAAAGTGTCCTTGTGGGGACGTTTTGTTTAAAACTAAAAGACTGGCAAAGAGCAAGCCTATAATTAACCAAATAGTCACCAATCATCTGGTAGAAACACTGAATCCTATAAATACATTCCAGGGTAACAATTCTTCTAGGGTTTTCTCTTTGTCTTTGGATTTTCATTGTTCCAGCATTACTGAGGCACTCTTTTTCCCCCAGACTCAACAGAAGGTTGAAGTCAGGCTAAGAAACCTTTTCGAAGGTGTGAGAAGTACAACTGCATATTCACCTACTGAACTGGCAAAATTAATTGTGGCTCTCCCTGTAATTAAATCTGGCTCCAGATGTGTAAACGGTAAAATGAGTTAGCGTAGTGGTGCAGCAGCACACATAATGAATAGTTTCCTGTGCAACTTCAGCCTTTTATTTCCTCTCAAATTAATTGTCTTTGTGACTCATCTTTGTCAAATCTCAGTTAATCATTGGAACTGCAAGCGAAACTGAAATCTGTGGGTCCACAGCAGCAGCTCTGAGCAGGGCAGTTTACCACTGCAATCTGAGGCAGTTTATCGTTTTCACACACAGCCCAGCACCACCTTGGAAACTGTCAAAAATGTTTTAATGCTATATAAAATTGCGCGATGGACATGGCCAAAGCACATCAACCTCTCACATAATACGCAGGCTTCAGAGAAGAGAATGCCACCAGTCTCACCTCCGGATCCTCTGGGAAGATGTTGTCCACCAGTCTCTTGTATCGAGGCCTGAGAGCCCCGCAACAGCCACAAACCCCTGACGAAGAGGAGAGAGAACAGCAGAAAAACAAGGACAGACAAAAATGGTCAGTAAGACATGTCCAGTATAATTGAGAAATCTAACAATGTTAAAAAAGATATAAAAAATAAATAAGCAACTGCTTCTTTCTCCATCACTTTTCTGTAATTAGACTGACACTGTTCCAACGAGAGATCAGTGTCACGTGCATTTTTGTACATCCATCATAGATAAAAATCCATCCAGAAAGTAAACTCATCAGGGCACAGAAACAGGAACACGATGTTTGGGTTTTACCTCCTGAATTACTGTTTCTACTATACCAGTGTATACTCTAGCACATGAAAACCTGAGAAAATAAGGATGTGGACAGAATGTAGTTCGATCAATTAGAGACAACAGTTTCCCACCAGAAAGCCAGTACTAAAAGCAAATGCACATTTTCCCTTCCAAAGACAGCCTTGAAGAGAAAAGTGAAAAACACAGCTCAAACTGGGATTTTTCTGACTTTGCACTGAGGCAAAGGCAAGCTAGGCAGCCTGAGAGCTGCATTTGATTGGCTGAGTGAATTCAGCAGTGGTGAGTCATAAAGGGGCCCAGGGAGAGTTAAGATATGAGCAAACGGTAACCTTCAAAAATCCAAACCTAATATGTCAACTTTCCCGTAGCTTTGCATAACAGCTAGGACTTTAGCATCAAACGCTCACCAGGTGAGTTTTACATTCCCAAAAATTGGTGGAAAAACTAGGTCATGCACTTCCAGCAGTGCAGCCAGTATTGAATGGTACGAAGGTCTGACACTTCAAACTGACAAAGCAGAAACTTTGCAAAACAATCAGGTTTTCCTCTGCCCTTTATTTCTCGCTTCCTTAGTCCAAACATCATTTTTCCTTCCTGTAATTCTCCAGATTTAAAAAAAAAGTGTCACTCGGCATTATCGCAGCTGCCGTTCCACAGACTTAAGCACTTTTCACTGATGTGACAGTAAAACCTCATTGTGAGAACACACTGACCCGACATTAACAAGATTACCAGCTGCCCAGTTGCCACTCCTATGGAACAATGTTGTTTATCTGGCTTTGATCATAACTTTTTGGCATAGCCAACATAACAAACATATCTTTTCTAAGAACTACCAGGAATGCTGAGAGGAAAACACTGCAGGTCATCCTTCATTTATCCACAACGTTTTGTGTCTGTATTTCAGGAGGTTTGCAGGTAACTCGCAGCATTAAGTCACATTTTGTTATATAATCCCTAACACACCTGGGAGCAGGGAAGCAGTTACAGGTCTTTAAGTTAAGAAATCATGTATAACTACTTCAAGGCTCCTCCGTCTCAAGGGGCATTTTTGTTCTTATGAAGAACACCAGAAGTCTGCAGCAGGAGTTTATAAGTGCTCATTTCCGTGCTGTGGGCTTATTCAGAGCATTTTTCCTTGCCTCTTCAAAACACTAATGAACCCTCTGCACCCTTCCAACTCTAGGTCCTGCACCTACTACCTCTCCCTCCCTCCCTCCCTCAGTCTTCCGTGCAGTTCTGGCCTGGACATAAGAGTCACTGATGGATTAATGAAAACACAGCAGGTCCCCATCGTAGTGAGAAAAAAAAAAGGTTGGGGAAATAGACAAAGACTGGAATGAGGAAATGATGTTTAGATGGAGGTGTGATGGGGGAGGTAGTCTGAGATGCACCGAATGACTCACAGATTAATGCTACTTATGACATCTTCCCTGTCCAAACCAAATCTGTCCTGTCCTCTGTGGAGGTGGGGGAGGGGGGAGTGACCCATAAGGAGAGGGCATTCATAGGGAGAACTTCAGCTGTAGTAAAAGCACAACTGGCATGAAATTTAACGGTCCAGTGGGCGTGGAAATTTACACAAAACTCAAAGAGCTGCACTTTCTCCATTTGCTTTGTGATGTCAGCAAGTTACTTTGTCTGGAAATGTTCTATATTTCTCCATTTTCTGCTGCGAGCGACCAGTGAGCTAAGGCCAGCTGGCGGACTAAGTGCACAAATCCACTTGAGCAGTTTGGTGACAAGAGCCAGTTGTTAGGAAAACCCTGAAACGTGACTCGAGGCAGCACCACAATGTGGACTGAACCACCATCCCTTAAAACAGTCACACTGTCAACGGCCAGCACAATCTGCAACTTCAAAACGCTGCCACGTGTTTTGTTCCAAACTCAATGTGACTGGCGAAAATCCTGCGTGTTCAGCTGCTGTAAAAGAAAGAGAGAAAGAAGGAAAGAAAGAAAGAAAAAAGGCGAGCTGTGTTGTGTTTTTGGTAATGATGGGTTGGTGCAGAGGCGAACGAGATAAGGTGGGTGGACAATCATTTGCCTGACAGCGGTGAAAAGCACACATAGCAGGGGGTATCACGACATCCACCCACTCTGACCACAAGCTGACCGGCACATTTAGAGACCAGACACTGAGCTCCTACACACCTCTAAACACACTTGTAGATGTAATGATAAACCCACATAACACGCTTTGGGGGTGCTTAGAAAAGAAAAGCAATGAGTCACTGGTAGACACAGCAAGACAATAAAATTAGAGGGTGGACGTTTCTGCAGCCAACTGGCGTGGAGAACTCTCCAACTCAGATGAATGTAATCACGCACACATGTGGGGGGATCTCCACCCTTCAGATCATCATAGCAAGGAGCCAGCTAATCACAAATCTATTTATACCCTTAAAATAATGGGCTGGTACATTAACAGATTACAGAACGTCAGCTTAACGTTTCCACATTAGAGGGAGAGATAGGAAGGAGAGAAAAAAATACTGCATGCAGGACTGAGAAAAAATACATTAAAAAATGTGACAAAAAATTATATTCAGGACATGATTGAGCCAAGTGCATTTGACGATTTTCACCCCCACACACAACCATCGTTACTATCAAGGGGAGAGGAGGCTTTCAGGAGATGTTTGGGCCTTTCACCTACGATTTTGCATGTCGCTGGTTTTGCAGGACATGAGCGATAACTCACAGCAATCTGTTTATACCGCCATGATGGTAATGGACATATACCTTCACAGGACACATACAAGACACATTTGCACAAATATTACAGAGCACGCTGCCCTCCAAGGGTTGCCATTACATAAGAGGGAAGGGGGGGGGATGAAGTCCTGCTATTTTTACATCCGCAAATACCTTCAGAAAACAGTCTGAGCACAAGAAGGAATCGACAAACTCGGAGCGAGACAAGATATGAGGAGACCAGAATGCAAATGGCAATGACGATGTGTGGGGCTTATTCAGAAACCAACCAAGATGCACAAGAACTGTCCCTGGGTGAGTTTGAGAAAGCTGTGCAGGAGAGAAGGCGTGGGGTGGATCATCACGAGAATGAGGATGACAGCCTTATAGGAGCATGACAGTGTAAGAAATGTGTGGGTTTAAAAAAAATAAATAAAAAGTATTCATCTCTAAAGCAAGCAGAGAATATGACATATTCAAATGTGTTGCATACATATGGCTATAAGCACGACATCAACCTACCAAGTGTTCCCTCTATTACAATGAGTCCTCTCTATTAAAAGAGCAGGTTGTGGGCATTGACAAAGACATACTTAGCACAGACTTTTGCAAAGGCTCTAACAGAACATGCATCTTCTTTCAGACAATAAATCATGGCGAACAGAGACAAATTCAAAGCACATATTTGATTCTGTGTGGGTGGCTGCGAGCATGGCTAGCATCGAGAGACAAACATACTGATGTCAGACCCAGCTGCCAACAAATCCTCCTGACACAAAGCCATTCAGGCACTCTATAAATCAGTGTCTAACTGCCACTAAAACTGGGCTATAGGGGATCATATCCAGACTGTCACCGCTCTACATTTATCAAACTGCACAGACTATCTCAACTCTGAAGTACACACCGAGCTGAAAATTCATTGGCCTACAAACCAAAGTCTTTCGCCATCAATATTCTCAAACCAAAGCTGTTGACTTTTTTAATTAGCACTAATCCATGTAACATAAATCAACATGCCTCAAAAACACCGTAGTTACAAAAATTTTTTTACAGAACACCAGTCCCCATACACACACACACACAACTACTCCTTTACGGGAAATGTGAGCCCACATTAAGCAGTTGAGATTGTTGAAGGATTAGGAATAGCATTCAAGAATTAGAAGAGAATGCAAGACCTCCATAACCTCTATAAGAGGAAGAACGACGGAAGTAAAAACATTCTGAGCAAATAAGCGACTTTTACCGAAAATAAACATCTTCAACACAGGTTCTCCTTGAGCTCTGACACTAATCTAGTAGAATATCCTCGTAAGAGTCCAAGTGCACATAGCACACTTTCAGGGGACGCCGCACTCTGGACACAGATGTAGACTAGCACAAAAAAGCTTAGGAGGAAATACGTTTATAGAATGTAGGAAAACCTGTCCAACGGCAGATGCCTCACATTGCACAGCGTAGAACACACACGCATACACACACACACACACATCAACACGCAGTGGAAAAAGTGATTGTTATTCCTACCATACATCGATCGTGATGTGGGAGTCGCTCACTACAGACGCTTATGTGTCCTTATTGCAGCCTCAGCTCCTCATTCAGATAAAGTGCTGTGCCGACAGGCACTGATATTGCGCACATACACACTCTGCTCACTCTGGGATAAATGCCTGCACGTGCGCTTGGAGCTAAAAGGCATATGAATGTGCGCTGCGATTGGTGCAGAGCCTGGCTCGACGTTATGAATTACACACACCCTCCCTCTCTCCCTGGCCATGAAGACACACATCCCAGCATTTACACACTTGCGCACAAACGGGGCTGCGAGACAACGTCAGAGCAAGGCATGCTGTGATGACCTTGGATTTTCCCTATCCTCCTGCAACAGCGCTCCTTGTCAACGGGACAGAGCAGCGCGCCCAGGCAAGCAGTCACCCCGCTCAAATACATCACAAGCAGAAAAGAAGCACAGGGAAACAGGAGAGTAAGGAGGAAATATGCACCGATGGAAAGGGAAAAGACCTCCCTCCCACATTGCATCCTCCTCTCTATGAGTGTCGCTCTTTCCTCCTCATCATTATTCTTCCCGTAGCTCCTGATTTGTCAGTTTTTCCGTCTAAGCTTATGTAACTTTGTTGCATTTTCCAGCCAACAAGCAAATGCCCAAAGCCGATTTTTTTCCCCTCTTTCTTTTTTAAGACATTTGAAAAGACATGACTTCTATGCTAACGGCTGCAATGTTGCACGGAGGACAGCTGAGACGGTCGTGATCAGTCAGTCAATCTTTTGAGTGTAATAAAATATTATTGTGTTTCTGTAAACACTGTATTAAAATACTAGCCGCAAGCTCACACCGCAGAGCTTTCGAATCATTACCTTCTTGCGAGCACAAAGCCTCATCTGTGACAGATATTAAAAATCAGGAAATGTTGATGGTAAAATAACTGGCCCTAGTGCATGAATCTGCAGAGGAGCAGACACCTCAAGATGCTGCAGTGTCCTTGTGAAATTTGAAATGGGTGCTTTAGATATGAATCATTTTAACTCTTTGGCTTCCAACTACTCAATTTTAATATCAATAAGAGTATTTAAAAACTGAAACAAAAAATCTAATTGAAAAATGATACAAATGTCCTGCATCAAGGACATTTAGGGGTTAGGGGTTGCTGTGAGGAGTTTACATCTCCATGGGGCCCCTCCCAAAGTCCAAAAACATACACCTTAAGTTAACCGAAGACTGTTGTCCCTAAGAGTGGACGCCAGTGTGTGTGGTTGTTCCTCTCTGCGTGGCCTTGTGAAAGACGGGTGACCTGTCCGGGGTGTGCTCAATGTCAGCTGGGATAAGCTCCAGCCCCCTCCCCTCAAAACACTGTGGCTTTTTTTCCACATTTATTTTCTGTACTTGAATGCTGTCACTTTATTCAATTGAAAGTAATGTTTTCTGTGCTGACGCATTCTTGCAACAGTTCCAACCAAACCCTCTGGAGCAAGTGATTCACTGTCTACTCCCATTTCTCTGAGAAAAACATCTCAAGATTTAGAAGTTGACTGTACACAGCAGCAGCTGGTGCCTGGTCATGTATTGTGCAGGTTCTTCTCAGGTAATTCAAAGACTACGACAAACTATAAAATAAGCCTAGCACCTCTTAACAGGAGAAGTTCTCAGAGCATGTCAAACTTACAGTAGTAGCATGTTCAGGCGTCATGGAAAAATAAGAAGGAACGTAACTTTAGATCTTAGAAATCATTCTCTGTTCATGGAACTTAAAAAACGGAGAGGGCACAGAGGGAGAACAAAGGAGGTGGTGTTACATACCCTTGCCAACGCGATGGTCCAGAAGGGTACGGCAGTCCAGTGCCAGCCTCTGAGTGGCTGGGACATCAGTTACAGGCAAAGGCATCGCAGGCAATAAACACACACACACACACACACACACACACACACACTCAGACACACACAACTACTCTGATAGACGCAGCAGCCTTCTGAACCGAAATTTGTGTAATGCTACAATCGGCAGACAAAATACGTGCAACCCTCCGGTTATTCAAAAATGTTTTTAAAACATCACCACAGATTCAAACAGACGAAACAGCTGAAATTAGTCAGCACAGATTCCACTCACGCACAAACTCTTAGCAAGTCCTGTCAGAACGGGAATGCCAACTGCTGCAAGAAGTTTTAAAACCCCAACTCACAAACACGAGCCCCCTCTGAGCACAAACTTCTGCACATCCCTGTCCCGAGGCTTCATAGTCATTTCTCTTAGTACAAAGGCAAGTTGCCCGCATTAACCAAGAGATTAGTGATAAGTCCTTCAATAGCAGCTCTGCTCTCAGTGTGCGTCTTTCTCATTAATAAACATCTCACTGACAATAGAACTCACTATCCAACCACACACAGAGGGTGGAGAGAAGCTGGGAAAAAGGGGCACCGTGGGATAGCAATTCACTTTGTGGGCTTGTCTCTCAGGGAATTTAACCACGAATGCTACCGTGTGCGACCGCAAGCAAAGTATCTGCTGAGTTTTTTTCTGTGTAAGTTCACCCATCAAACAGACACACGTACACGTCCATGAACTAAAAATACCAAAGCAAAGCTTGTCCCGCAGCACATCTTGGTTTTTTTTTCTGTTAGCAGGGCTTTGGAATGGAGTCTGCTTAGCTTAAATATTTTCAGGAAACCATCTCTACTACGTCTTGTCTCAGGTTTCAGGCATGAATCATCCCTCATTGCAAGGATGCAGCAGGTGTAGACTAGTTTGGTGTTACTCACCTGTCATGACGCAAATCAGTCACAAGGAGGCGTTGCTCCTCCAGCCTCAGAGCGATGGGGAGGTGGGTTGCACTTCGGCGCCGGACGAAACCTCCACCGGGGCTTCACGAATCAGGAAAACCGCTGGCTTATCTCTGGCCTGCTAATGTCAGTGAGCCCAAATTACTCCAAAGTACTGGCATATTTGTTGGTGTAAACATATCCGAAGTACTGAAAATAGATAGAAATCTATAATTGTAAGTAATAAGTCACTGGCAAGTTAGCGCCACCTGGACGGAAATTTTTCAATCATAACACTTAACAAAAATGTATAAATATTACCTACGCTAGATTTCACCATAACATCTTATACTATTTTCCCTTTGTTAAGAGTCTAACGAAAGGGTAAAAAATAAACCTCGCAGCGTTAACTCATCTTACGTGAACAGTGTGTTAAGTTGATTTAGCGTTCTACTATGCTGACAGTAGTTAGCCATGCTAACGTAAAATGGCTAACTGCTTGGTTGCTTACCATGAACAAAATAACCCCAAAAAAAAGTAATCCTTCAAACGCTTAGCACACAATAGGTTTACATAGGTAACATTGTCTAAAGTTCCGCTAAGCCAGAGAACCACTCATTTGGCACACACTCTTCTTGCCACCTGCTATACAGGCTAGCTCACAGAGACCACCACTGGATACCATAGACACCACTTTATTGTCAACACGTTTGAACATAATCAGCTTCCACCGGATATGTCCGTGTATATGTGGACACTTCATTCACTTAGATAATGTGTAACAAAAAACAAAACGTCACACAAATAAGGGTGGAGAATTGAATGATCTTACCAAATTAGATTTAATAGTAAAATCGAAAATGTTAGCTAAATACATTAGATGGACTGTAGTCACTGTTGCTAATGTAGAGAAAAAAGTCAACCATATTGATGACTTTTTTAAATGTGGCTTGTTTCCTCTAAATGTCCAAAACAGATCAAATACATATTCAGAACTCACTTTATAGTTAGTCCGCTAAAATGTGTAAGGACCCACTCTCATAAAAGTTGGGATAATGCTGTACACACAAAATGCTATAATTTGCAGAACCCATTCACCAATATTACATTTTAAATGGAGTATAGAAATATCAAAAGTTGACAGTATATTTGATATATTTTAATTAAAAGCAGAAATATAAGTTTAGATTTTTTTTTTTTTTTTTGTTCTATGAGAAAATTGCATTATTGGATAATTCACAGCTATAACTGTTGGCAGAGGAAAGAACCTTATATTTGTGTGTTACAGCAAAGGCTTCAAATATTGCCATGCTCCTTTATTTTCTGGCAAAGTTCTGAAGAGGGCGGGCAGTGTTGTTTCTGTCTCAAAGAATCTGGAGCATTTCTTTGAGTCACTGGCTGTGATACATCTTAGCAGACTGCACTCTTCACCATAGATTGTTAAAGATAAACAGTATCTCAGTGCAGACACTGGTTGACCTAAGTTTTCTCAAGATTTACTCTCTGATACCAACTTTCTTGAAGACACCCTTGTTCTTGCATTTCCAGTCCAGTCAGCTGTCCAGGTAGTTTATGTGTTGGTTCCTTAACCATTTCCCCCTCTTCACCATGAATGAAACAAATTTAAAAAAGGCTGCAAGTGGGGGCAGTAGAAAATAGGAAAAAGTCAATATAGCTACAAAAGACATACCCAGAAGTATATGTCACTGCTAATTCATCAAAAACTGGCAACAGATCTATCAGACGTAAAGATACACTGAACTTCAGCAATCTGAAAAAAGTGTACACAAATATAAACAAATGTAAAATTATTACAAATGGTCCTGACAAATAATATGTAATAATAATAATAATAATAATAATAATAATAATAATAATAATAATAATAATAATAATAATAA
>CAJRST010012224.1:3557824-3642140 GCA_907169785.1 Menidia menidia | reverse complement strand
AATAATAATAATAATAATAATAATAATAATAATAATAATAATAATAAATGTAATATGGTATTATTTATTGTACTATTACATTAAATTAGCTTAATGGACAGTCAGGAATAGCACTGTTAAAAAAAATCTTTAATTTGTCCTGAACTGACCCTAACACACCTCCTCTTAAAAGAGCTTTGTGTAACGACCAGCATACAAGTTACTGGCCATACTGATGCACACTAAGAGACACAAATAGACCTCTATCTTTAGTATAGGTGAGATTTTTGGCTTGCAAGCACAGGCCATAAGGTCAGTTCTGTTGTCAGTATGCCTTCAGGGCGGATAACTCTCAGCTGATTACTGTACATCCAAAGTAGTCAGCCTTAATGCTTATTAGTGTCTTTGGTTTCAACATGGCAGACCCACTCCTCTTTCAGGTGGAACTAATCACAATAGCCAAAGTAGACTAACAGATCCAGGCATAAGCTTATTATTTCATAATAATCTCACTGGTTTTCTTTTTCTTTGTTGCAACCTGATCTGACATCACATAGATAGTTTTCAGAGTTGTTAAACTGCATTGCATTGCCAGCAAAGTATCAGAGCTCTATGCTGATGTGGCCTCAGTCATAGTAAAACTCCTTCCCTTAGCCCTGAGGGATATATTTAGAAGTATGGTAATCAGTGTGAAAGGTCTAAGCTACACAGTCACTCGGGAACAGATGGAAACTCATTAGATCAGCCTTAGGGGCTTTCGGTGATGCCCGGAAACAGTTTGCAAGTCTCAAAATCTTAAACCCACTTTACCACCATGCAGACCACTGACCTGCTGAATCTGTCAGGAAAACTCACACCTCCGTACTTTGAGGTTAGTTGTTTTTTATTTTACTTTCTTAGTACTGAGCGGTTTATCCTCACAACTTCACAGCACATAATTCTGTTTTTGTCAAACTAACCAGAATTATGAATATTGTTCTGCTATGGGTTTATCTGAAAGCATCATCTGTTGTTGAGCTTGAAAAAACTATATTAGAATGAAAAAAAAAAGTTGTATGACAGAAAATTAGGGATAAGTGTGTATCACCTAAAGAGTAAGCTAAAAAATCTAATAAAAGTAAATCAGACCTGAAAGCCAAGCCAAGTTTGAAATGAAAATATGAAAGTTTTTTTTACTTCTTTCATGAAGATAATATCAAAAGTTCAATGCGTAGAGGCAGAAACACACATTTAAAGGTCTGTAAAAAGCGTTTTCATTTTTCTGATTAGCACTGAGTCCCATCCTGTGAGGATAGAACGTGACTCGGCCTCCTTCCCTTTAAGCAGCCAGATTTTGTTGGCTTTTCAGACAGTGTAACTGTGCACAGCCTTAGAGGACATTGTCACACTTATGTCTTTAATTGCTCTGGCAGGTTTAAAATTAGATAAGAGCACACAGATATAGAGGAGGCAGCACGTGTCGGACGATATCAGCTTGGTTGGAAAGTCAAACAAAAGAATAGTATGAAGAGAAAAGTGATTGAGCTCTTATCTCACTGTTCTTATCTGTGTGTCAGCCCTGCTTTAAAAAGATGAGAGCATTGTATTTTTTTTCTTGAGTTGGCTTGAGGCCTGTGAACCCGACTTTACGGGCCAGTGAGAGTGGCTGCTGACTAATTAATCCGCTTTGCATTCCTCACTCCGCTTCGTTGTTGACTTCATTTTGAAAGCGTCCAGGTGGTGACCTAGAATCCTGCCAGAATGTGTTCACACACCCGTGATGGATGCATAACTTGCTCTTCACATCTATGCTAAGTACTTCACAGCATTTGGGATTTTTGTACAGTAATTTTTTTTTCTCCTTTCACGGCTCATGTCTTTATGTTCGCATTGGTTTGGAATTGCTGTGCAATGGAATCAACAGAAGTGGATTATGACAAGCTGGCAGATTTCATCCTTTGACAAAAGCTGGACAAGAGGAGAAGAGACAGAAAATGTAAAACAGCGCAGGTCAGTATTGTACTAATGAGACACCATCTTAACCTGAGTTTTAGTAGCGTGTAGTGAATAGAGTCTAATTTAATTTATCCGTCATTATGATTAGAGTCATGACAAAGTGATTCTTCCACTGAGGGAAATTTTGCTTAATGCTCCAAAATTAATTCACAGTGAATGCGTTAGCATACTGCCACAATGACGTACATGAATGAAAATGTGAATTATTTTTCAAATCCAGTCTGTCAAGCGTGGGTACATGATTTGAGTGAGAAGAGACTGGTGACAGAGGGCTGCTAGCAGCTAGGGCAGAATGGAGAGCCGGAATGACCTGGAGGAGTTTAACTCAGAGCATTAACCAGCTCAGGGCTAAATCTGGCCATCAGATAACTCATTTGAAAAGCTGCCTTTCTTCTGGCACGGGCTGTATCAACATGTGGAGCCGGTCAGGTGGCGTTTTGAGAGTGTGCTCCATAACCGCATCTGTCAGCATGAATTCAAGAACCCCAGATGGATTTAGCATGAAATATTGGCCTTTTTTCCCCTACATTTTCAAGAACTAGCTACATTTATTTGGATGGATTTCTCAGTCATTGGCAAATTGGCAATGATCCTCATGATACAAAAAAGTATTTTTGTGACACTTTAAATTGCCCCTGGTGAGTGTGAGTAGGAGTTTGAGTGTCTGTTTCTCTCTGTGTGGCTCTGTGATGGACTGGAAAATGTACAGGGTGTAGCCCGCCTTTTGCCATTTCAGCTGGGATAGGCTCCAGCCCCCTCTCTTCCCCCCCGCAACCCTACCAGGAATAAGCAGTACAAATCATGGATGGATGGATTTGTGCGAAAGTATAAGGATGTCTGCTTGTAGGGTTGGTCGGCTTCAAGCCACAGAAGGTATTTTTTAGAAAGTAAATAAGACGTTTACAGAACAAAAGACAAAGGCATTTTCTCGTTTTCAACTGCATATTTTACATGTCCAACTTAAAGTTTACAGCACAGTGTTCATAGTTCCTTTATCTAGCCCAAAGGAAATTGTGGAATAATCTTAGTGCCAATTTGTGGCTTGAATCCATGACCCTGAGATTAAGAGCCTCTACTGATTTAGCTAGCCAGGTGATAATTACATAATAACAATGTTTTCTTTAATTATATAGCGCCATATCACAACTAATGTCATGTCGAGGCCTTTAAAAAATACAGTCCAATTCAGGCCAATAACAATCCAATTCAATATAATGCAACCAAACTCCATCCAATTCATAGACTACCAATTGAAAAAGTTCTTATTTAAGGAAGCAAAGATTGCATTGAATCTGCTCTTTGATCCAATCCATCCTCAGCAGTGACGAGTCAACTAGCAAAGAAAATACTTCCTTCTAACAAGAAGAAACTTCTGGTAGATCCATACTTAGGATAGGCGGCCATCTGCCAAAGTATGAGTTGCAGAACATGCTTTTTGAGCGGTATCGTACAGCTTGGTTGGTATCGTACAGGTTGGTTGGTTACATTCTGTTGGCAGAAAAAATGGCGGGCCCTCATCGTGCTGGAAAAATCCCTTTTTGCACACTCAGACTCCACCAATGACCTCACAAACTTCGAATCCCAGTTTCAGGTGATAAAAAAAATTGGATGGTACATTAATCCAAATTAGATCTTTTTTTCCTCAGTTGATAATCACTGAGGCTACATGTCATGACAGAGACGATGATAATTACAAGGATATATAAGCCGAGTTATGATGACATCTCTCTTCTCCCTCTTCTTCCAGCCTGTTACTTTTTGCTCATTTGAGACCGGCAGGTGATGTCAGCTGAGGTCATCACCATGGTGACCTTTTCTGACACAACCCAGGTCTCCCCCATGGAGCTGCATGAGCCCCCGTGTTTGAGTAACTCGCTGTCTCCTGGGCTCAGGAGAAAAAAGATGCTGTGGCAGAATGCAGTGAAACACATCATCATCCAGCAGGAGCTCAGCGCTCAGGTGATGGACTTTTCCAGTCAGCAGGAGATTTGTGACATCCAAATGGTTTCCACTGTTTTGTCTGCTTTTTCATTTGCACATTCCTTCTGTTGCCACCAAAAGCAAAACTCACATAGGTCGAAACCTGTAGTTAATTTGTCTCTAAAGATTGTTGGAGACTTTGCACCACATTGATAAAAGACTGTGTTTCTTTATGGTTTCTCTTTGTGGCAGGTGGGTGTGGAACCGGCCCGCAAAATCTTTGTGACGGACACTTACATAGAGGACATCAACAGGCAAATCCGCAGCAAGGGCTCACGTGGGGTGACCAAACGGCGCTCTTCAACATTCAGAGTCCAGGCCCGTGGTTCCACAAGCACACATGGCAGTTCTGGTGGTACCGCTCAGGACTACACCAGTGATGCAGACTTCTTTGTGCACTGGGGTAAAACTATTCGTGGAGTTTACGTACCCATGCTGAGACATACTTTCAAATCCCGTGATCTAGAAAAACTCTACCAGCAATACTCATCCCACCAGAGACGCAACTCTCTTGCCATAACCAATGTGATTGATGCCGTGGCCAAGCTCCACGTGTTGGTTCTGTACCTGGCGTTGGCCCCGGAAGCTCCAACAGATGCCCTGCGTGGATGCCTAACAGGCATTTTTATGGTGTTTGCCATAGCTCTGTGTGTCGTGGTGCTAACATGCAAAGACTCCATGTCCCCTCAGTGGCTTCACTTTGCCGGCCTCGCCAGCTGGTTTTCACAGACCACACAGGTCCTGGGGGGTCTAGTGTATGGATTAGAAAAAGACCCATCGTGGTATGTCATGTTCACACTTTTTGCAACATACACCCTGTTGCCGTTGCCTCTGCTGTGGGCCATGTGCGCCGGCTCCCTCACCTCAATTCTGCACCTTCTGGTGGAGATTGTGCACTACTACAATGAAGCTATGCTTTTCAAAAAGGTGAGAAACTCATCTCAATCTCTTATGTTTATTAAGTCCATTTAATGCTTAACTTCCCTTCAATCTTAGCCGATGAAATGACTGCGAAAGCATCCTGTGTAGTTTCATAATAGAAATCTCCTTCCTCTAATAATTCACCAAATGTGTAATTCAGGTTGTTTTTCTTTTATTCGGTTACATCTCTGTGAAATCTATGTATGTCATTTCTGCCTCCTGAGTTGTTGAGCATGCATCAAACAAAAAGCATGTTGCTGCCACTTGCTCCACTCTTACCAGCATATAAGATCTTAACAAACATAACCAGAACTGTAACTGGAACAACCTGCCTTTCATCTCAATTCATCCTCAATTTGGTGAACTCCTCAATTTGCATATTTGTCCCTCCTGGAGACACGCAGAGGAGGCAAGGACAAACACAAGGATAGAGAAGACAAGATAAAAGGCCTAACTCCACTAAAGTAGACATCCTGGCTCCAGAGGGATCTTTCTAAAATAGCATCGCTTCTGGATGGGATGTGTAAACTTCATCATGCAGCTATTTTTGTTGCAGCACTTAAGTGTGTTAGTTTTTCCATTTGATGAGCATTGAATATGTCTGTGACTAATCTGTCATTTAATTTGAGATAAGACTGCAGTATAGAAAAAAACATGCCACAAAAGTTACCCTTGCTGTCTCCATGTTTTCAGTAGATCCCTCTACAAGCTTCCTCACCTCTCTGTCCTTCAACTGCACCTTATGAATTGAGACATTCTTAAAAACTAACCATAAAAAGGTTCTAGCTGAAGCAGGCAAGAAGGTGATGATGTTTCTTTGAAGGCTCTTTACTGTGCACCCCAGACCACATTTTGCCATCTCACTTATTCATTTTTTGGTTTGTGACATTACCAGTTTAGTCTCTGAGTTTCCCCTGTGAATATTTTTGCAATTTTCAAACATTGTTTGCAACCAGCCTTTGCTTCGTACGATCCTATCCCGTTGAACGTTATTGAACTTTTTCTGTTCTCTGATCTTGAATCAGATCATTTTTCAGAAACCCCAATACATTAAGAAACCAAAGTGTAGCATTAGGTACTAAATCTATTTAGACAGAGTGCAAGATAAAGAGCTGCAAAGCTATGTGAGGCAGGCCGGCTGGGGTGTTAGAGTATTTAGACATGTGCTCGGAAGGATGAGTCTTAAAGTGATTTGTAACTGTAGAGATATACATCTCTGCCCTAATAATGATTCATAGCTTGTTCAACTATTGTGGAACTACAAAAAACCCTTGCCTGGTGCAGGAATGGCAGAACCAAAGTTAAAAAAGAGCACGAGTCTGTATGAGGGAGTGTGAGCTTTGTGGTCACCGTTATTCTTTTTAAACATTACTGGGTAATGCCTTTAAAGGCAGATATGTGCTATTTTTTTCTCAATATGCAAAGGACATAATCATGATTATGATTATGGATGAATTCCCAGTTTTCAAAAACTGAAATAATGCGTGTGATTTTTTACGTTTCTGCCAATTTTATTCAAGATAGGTCTACCATAAGTATTATATGTATATATATATATCATTTCTTTTCTGACCTTTTACTGCACTTTTCCTGGTTTAAAAAGTATGAGGATGATGATATTAATATCTCTGTAACCTCTTTGGATGCAGGTGTTTGCCAAAGGCCTGCTGTATTTGGGTATGAACACAGCTGGCCTGTTCATCCATTACTTGACAGACCATGCTCAAAGACAGGTTTTCCTGGAGACGCGTCGCTGCATCGAGGGCCGCCTCAAACTAGAGCAAGAGAACCAGAGACAGGTATGCTGAAGTCTGCCACTGCCCTCAGCGAATTAGCTTGATGAACTGCTGGAAGGTGATGTCATTGTCAGACACACAAATAATTTTCGACTTTTCACCAACGAAGCCGTAAACACTAGTTCAGTTTATATCATGATACAAATCTATCGTTTCATATTTTTTTACCCAGAAATTTGTGCATAAATTCCCACTATCTTGGAAATGCAAATCACTGATTACATGACTGTCACAGGAGCGCCTGGTGTTGTCAATCCTGCCAGGCTTTGTTGCCTTGGAGATGATTGCTGACATGAGCTCTTTGGAAGATGAACTCAACCCTCAGGAATTTCACAAGATCTACATCCACCAGTACAAAGATGTCAGGTAATTGCACATATTGGTATGGACATAGCTTGCATTTGCACTCTGTGCTGTTCCAGGCCTCTGATTCCCTGCATAACCTCTTGAACACAACACAAATTAGATTGATATTCAATAATCAAGTGTGATAGTCTTTTACAACCAATATGTTTAATACAAGAGCAGTGGTATAGATATACTGACAGATGACAGATGAATTTGCATACTCACTAGATCAGCAGATTTACTGGAGGTGTGCAAGGTTGCAGAGCATTGAAATTGATGAAGTGCAAGGGAGAGAAGAGTTGAGGCCAGGTTGAGAGCAAAACTGGACAGGAAAAGCCAGCAAGGTTTCAGAGGAGACAAAGAATGGCGTATAAGCAAAGGCTAGCACAAACAGAAAGCTGAAAAGCAGCAGAAGTGAGTAAGCTTAAACCTCCAATCTGGAAAGGTTGATAATTGAGTTGAGGTGTAGCTGATGAGGCTTTTCTCAGAATTAACACAACGCCCTAAGCTCCTGAAATCAGGCACACACACACACACAAACTCAGGGTGGAAGAGGGCATTACTCAGGAGGACCAGAGAGGATGTGGGAGTGACAGGTGATGTTCCAGGCTCTGAGCTATGCTAGCTAATGCTATAAGGCTGTTTTGTTGGGTTATTTATGGGTAAGTCTCTCAGTTTGTCTGTCGATATATTCAGTATTCTTCATACAATTATTTTCTCTCTGCAGCATCCTTTTTGCAGATATCAAAGGCTTCACTCAGTTGTCAATTAACCTTTCAGCACAAGAGCTGGTTCGAACCCTTAATGAGCTTTTTGGACGCTTTGACCGGCTGGCAGAGGTGTGAACCTGAGCTTTGTATTTTCTAATAACTATTAATCTTTATGGAACTTTTAGTCTGGTGAACTCTAATTTAATTTTCTATCATAGGAACACCACTGCTTGCGGATAAAGCTACTGGGTGACTGTTACTATTGTGTGTCTGGGGTCCCTGAGCCACAGCAAGCCCATGCACGTTACTGCGTTGAGATGGGCCTGGCTATGATCAGCACTATACGGTTAGT
The DNA here is from genome assembly GCA_907169785.1 of Menidia menidia. Classification (NCBI taxonomy): domain Eukaryota; kingdom Metazoa; phylum Chordata; class Actinopteri; order Atheriniformes; family Atherinopsidae; genus Menidia; species Menidia menidia. The sequence goes on along the minus strand of CAJRST010012224.1, from coordinate 3,634,059 downwards.
GCTGACTTTGCATACAAGTTTGGGGCAGCAGGAGAATGATGATGTGCAATCAGTCAGAAATATTAAGCAGTTGTGTGGGAAAGTTGGATTTAAGTTTAGCCACAAGGCAAATGACATTTTCTTACTAAATGCTACATTTATTAAACATTACTAGAGCTAAGAGGCCATTGTAACATCTTACCATGGTCACACTTCCAACCCCAGACTTGTCCGGAAGCAGCTGAACTTTGAGATGAACATGAGGATAGGTATCCACTCCGGATCTGTTCTCTGTGGCGTGCTGGGCCTGCAGAAGTGGCAGTTTGACGTCTGGTCCTGGGATGTGGGCATCGCCAACATGCTGGAAGCCGGAGGTATACCAGGGTAAGTCAAACAGGTTAATGGTGCCACAAAAAAAGTGTTTCACCAGTCTCCAAGTTGTCCACAATTATTCAGATCTATCTGCTTTTATGAAATAAAAGAGTTATGGTAATTTTTTCTTGTTGTCCAATTATTGTTTGTTGAACCTGTCAAGGAAGGTTTTAACCCCTGCACTGCACTTTAGGGATGTTTGTATTTGCATTTTGTCTTTCTATCTAATCCAGACGGATCCACATCTCAAGGGCAACTCTGGATTGTCTAGATGGTACCTACAAAACAGAGGACGGTCATGGTCGTGACAGGAACGAGTTTCTACGAAAACATAACATCGACACCTTCCTCATCTGCCCACCAGAGGAAACGGATCAGGATGACCATGCCGAGCCCACCAAAGTCCAGAAGAACGTTCGAACCTGGAACCCAGAGATCCCTTTTGGGCTTGTTATTGACATGAATAGTGTGAGTGCAGGACTACAAAAAGCAGAGTTGGAGGAGTAACTATAAACCCTGTGCGAAGTTGAGGGAGGTTCCAGTTATATCTCCTCTGACCTAATCAATCATTGATGTCCCTCCCCAGCAGATCCTGGCCTCTTTTACTAATGGCTCACTGCCCAGTATTTGGCAGTCAACCTCCAGAGAGATTAACAAACGCATCAAACATGCCATTGAGGTTCGAAGCAGCGAACGCATGCGCAAGGAGCACATCACTCCTCTGACACTGGTGTTTAAAGACACACACATTGAGGATAAGGTAGGAAGGTGTAGCTTCAGGTCAGAAATCCTCCATATAAGCAGTGTAATTAGCATGTCAATTGCACAATGTAAATAACATGGATTCTTTTTCTTTTTTTGGCCTCTGGTTGGTGCAGTTCTCCCAGATACGAGATGAGATGTTTAATTCCAACATGGTCTGTTCGTTCATCGTGCTCATCTTTCTCATGGCTGCCCAGGCTGTAATCCCTGCTCCCAGGTGGGAAGAAGTGCACAAGCATCTATTTGATCAAGTATTTCTCCCTAAACCTTCAAAGATCCATTGTTATTTTGTACCAATTCAGCTTCGCTGATGACAAACTAAAATCATCAGTTTAAGTTTTTCTTCATATTGTAAATATTTCAGTCTTTTACATTTTAGTCTGCTGTTTCACATTATTTTCTTTACTTTAGTGCCATCTAAAGGCTGTATGGAGTATTAAATTCAAAGAGAAACAAAAAAGGAGGCCAAAAGACCTATTTTGATATTCCTGGTGTCATATAAATCATCCAACTTACAGAATGCAATATGTATCCCAGAAAGGTGCACAAAATAACCCCCCAAAAAGCTGCAGAGCAGACATAAAGTAGGGAAAATTAGTGTAAAGTAAGACCGAAAACGGGATGTTAGCTATAGTTACAACAAAAATACATACAACAAAATGGTCAAAGGAGTCTTAATAAGGCTCAAATGGACCATTAGGAAACAGAAAATGATCACAAAACATGTCTATTCCATTATTTCCATTTAGGAGACTCAGACTGGTGGCCATACAGAAAATGTATTATTAAGACTTCACGTCACATTATTTAGAGCAGATGTCACACCCTTAATCCTTTCTATGCCTGATGAAGATTCTCATTCAATCAGCATTTTCTGTCTTCTTTTTACCCTCACTTGTCCACCTGCAGGCAGTACCCCGCCATCCTCCAGTTTTCTGTCTTTCTGCTCATGTACATGCTGCTGCTGCTGGTCGCGTTGGCTGAGGAGTTCAAGAGAACTCCAGCAGCACTGCAGCACTTCTGCTGCTGGATCCACGAAAACAACAGTGCCCGCAACCTCCTCACCCTAACAGCCATTGTCATCAACTTCGGCTTGGCCTCTACTGACATGGTGAGAGGGAGAACAACTCCTGTACAGAGAACAAACCCTGACCAACTTTTATTTCTGTTCATCTGCAGTTTTGCAGTTGTCCTAATTTCCTTGTGTAACTGACCCTTGTAAAGTGGGTCAGTGTCAGTCTGCCCATCTGCAGTCATATGCATATTCCCCCGTGAAAAGCATATTAAGAGAGTGAAGTTATAGCCTGCTCAAGCCTACAGTCACCACCATCCTGATTAAAAATGTCAGCTGAGCATGTGAGGATGTTAACTGGGTCTTTTGCAGTGAAGTAACCTGGCATTTCTTATGAGATTCAAACTTTGCACTGTGTGCAGGTGTGGTGCATCTTCACAGCCACGGGAGAGGCTGATACAGTGGATATGATGAACACTGGCTCACAATCGCTTTCTGTCTGCACCTACCCAGAAGTAAGGATGGAGAAGTTTGCATTTAGTTTTTTTTTTATCTGTTTTTTCATCATTTCAGTTCAAAAGGGATAAATTAAGTCAGTCCGCTTCAAGACAGTAGTGTCGATAATCTCTTTGTTCTCTCAGATCTTTGTGTTGAGTGGCGTGGTCGCCATGGTGACATGTGCTGTGTTCCTGCGTTTGAACTCCCTGCTCAAGCTGGCGGTGTTGCTGGTGGTGGTGGTTGTGTACTCGTACATCATCCACCTGGCCTTCGCTGCTCTCACCCGCCACGACACGCTGCACAGGTCTGCATGTAACATAGATTCATAATTTACCTGCTTTATCAGTTTATGTCAGTGAATATTCAAATCTCTGAATATGTATAAGTTAGACATGTTATTCATAAATAATCTGATCCCATGTTATCCAGGTCTCACTATGTCAGGAGAAAAGGGATTTCCATTTTTCTGATGGCAATGTTCATTGTTGCTGTTTTCTACAATGGACGGCAGGTACTTGTGCCTTTTTAAAGAATTTACTTTGTCAGTTCCTCAGTTTCTGTCTCTGGACAGAGTCAAAATGAGTTTATCTTTCCAACCTGCAAAGCTGCTCAGAGCCACACTGTGTGGATGCCTAAAAGGGTGTTGAATGCTGCTGGTGTTGCATCTCTCTATCTTTTTGACCCCAGTGGGAGGCTACGGCCAGACTGGACTTCCTGTGGCGTCTCCAGGCCCAGCAGGAGGTGGAAGACATGAGGGAATTGCGGGAACACAATGAGTGCTTGTTGCACAACATCCTGCCCGTGCATGTAGCACGACATTTTCTGGACCGGAGTAAGAATGATGAGGTACTCAAAACACCTGTCCCAGAGTCAACACTGTTAATCAAGCTCCATTCTGTGGCCTTTTGCTGCTTTGAAATTTATGTTTAACTTCAAAGATCTGACAACACTCTATCCATACTGAGTAAAGACTTTTTCAAGAGTACCTGTTTTAATGGTTAATGTGGATGACAATTGTCTTTGTAGGAGCTTTACTCCCAGTCCTATGATGATGTTGGTGTCATGTTTGCCTCCATCGCTGGCTTCAATGAGTACTTTGAGCAGAAAGAGATTAAACATGAAGGTGTCGACTGCCTCCGACTGCTGAATGAGATCATTGCTGGCTTCGATGAGGTGAGCAAAGGCTTGAAATTTGCATAGTTTTTTTTCCTTTTGGAGTGATTCTAATTTCATTCATATCTTTAAAAAAATAAATGAATAATTCTGAGAGAAAATAATTGAGTCTGCAAAATGTGATGCATGGTTTTTTCCCCTCACTTTTCACAAGTTACTGGAGGAGTCATACTTCCACTATGTGGAGAAGATCAAGACTATTGGGAGCTGTTACATGGCTGCATCTGGCTTGGCTCCCAAGAGACAGGTGGGAGATGTTCCTGTGTAATTCCAGGAAATGTTAGAAAGCAGCGTAAAATCCTACACATTTGAAAAACAATACGTTTCCAGTTGAATTGACAACTGATGTGCTTTTTCTTCTATTGAACTGGTGTTTGATAGAATTGGAAATAACTCCCCTCTGTTTTTAATTTGCATGTTGCAAAGCACCCAGTATTTTCACCATTGGTATGCTTACACTATTTCGCCACCCACACTGATATTCTGTCTCTGCTTCCAACTTTTCATGGATCTTTTTCTCTTGCAGACATCAATGGAGGAGTGGAATCACTTGAGTGAGCTGGTTCTATTTGCATTGGCAATGCAGGAGACCTTGAAAGAGATTAACAGATACTCCGCCCAAAACTTTGAGCTGCGCGTGGGTATGTGGCTGACCTCCAGACACACACGCACACAAAGCCACAGTGGCAGAGACTTATCGCAAATGTAGAACTGAGATAGAATAATGGAACTTTGTTATCTGTTGTTGGACCCCCTCCAGGTATTGCCAATGGACCAGTGGTCGCAGGGGTAATTGGTGCTACTAAACCACAATACGATATCTGGGGATCAACGGTGAACCTGGCAAGTCGCATGGACACCACAGGCGTGAGTGGCCGCATTCAGGTGCCCGAGGCCACCCGCCGCATCCTGTCGGAGTGGGGTTTTGTCCTGGAGCTACGTGGAGAAATATTTGTCAAGGGGGTGAGCTGGAGATCAATATGTTTCATCAATTTGTGTTCAGTGTTACATTCTTGTTCATAAAGTAGAAATTTGAAAATGAAATGCTGGGATTGATCTGCTGTTACGGTGTAAGTATAAGATATATGTTTTATGTGTGTGTGTGTGTGTGTGTGTGTGTGTGTGTGTGTGTGTTAACAGATTTATCTAGGGCCACAGATAAAGGCTTGTACCTCTTTATGACCACTTTTTTGTTGCACTCTAGGTCAGTGAGTGCCAGGGGAAAATCCGCACATATTTCATCAGCACCATGCGCAGCAAGAAGGCAAAGGCTGGATCAGATTTGCGCCCAGGGGGGCGGACAGGAGGACGTATGACGCTGGCTGGACTGGTGTTTGGTCTCGTCCAGGCCAGAAACAAAGAGAAGTTGAGAGAGAGCAATGGGACTTTTGGTATAAGCCACTGCAGCCTGCAGTGCTGAGAACCGAAATCATGCACGGTCGATGTCCAGAAACTATGTTTCTGCAGGTCAAATCAGTTTAGACTGGCATTTTGAAAAGACCTGCCTGTCCTACGGGGCTCTTAAAGTTGAGATGAACATCTTGAGAGCCTTGTTTTTTGTTTTTTTTTCTAAATGCCATTTCTCAGTTAAGAAAAAGCCAACAGGTCTTCTCATTAGCTGGGATGATACTCCAGCAAGATGTCAGACCTCTGAGCCAAAACATTGAATACCTCAAAGAAACAACTCAAATGGCCTATGCAGCACTGAAAAGTCTTTGAACTGCATTGTCACATCATTTCAGTGTTGTTTACAGTTGCATTTCCATTATCTATCAATTTACTGCTGCTTGTTTTTTTATTTTGTACATATGCTATTTTTTCTGCTGTGTTTAGGTCTCATCGGTATAACATTTCTATGTGATATTTCATATAGAACTGATATAGTCACATTATTATTCTAAACTATTGACATGCATACCTTCAGAAAAGAAAGAAAGTCCTATGAAGGGCTTTCAGTGGCTGTGTGAGTCAATTGTTGAGTTGTGTTGTTACTGTTTTCATTGTCAAAATGATAAAAGGGGATAAATGAAAGTCTTCAACAAAGTTTGCAATGGACACAACGTTGTATCACCTAACAAACGCAAACAGCGTTGTGGTCAGGTCATGTCTTTTAAAAGTTTGGTGTTCTGGGAGTTCATGTCAAGAAAAGGACACAATGTACAGTAAATGTTACAGTAACTATGCACATTCTGAATATTTTTATACACTTTTTTTTACAGAAGCATATAATAGTGTGATTTCCCTTAATAAAAGCAATGATGCTGATTGTTTTTCATTTCATCGTAGCCAAAAGCACAGTATGATCACTGATGCTGATATGATTTATTTTGTGCTTCCATCTGAATTACTTCAACTCAATCCAGACAGCAGGGGAGAAATGACAAGTGAAATGGGAAATACTTTGTCCATTTAAAAAAGAAATTCGAAATATAAATCAAATAAATGATGACAAATTGAAATATTCCTGGCTCTGCTATATCAGCCTTCTAAGGCAAACTAAGGTGTGAGAGGACCCTGTAGTCATATTTCTAACAAATCACACTCTCTCGCATCATCAGCATCAAATCATTCTTCAGCTAACATGTATGTAACAATGAAAGGGAACTTCTAAGAATGCAGACTGGGCACAAACAACGACAAAAGTGGACAAAGTGGCAAAGTGGTTCACTGCTAATTTCTAATTCTATGGTGAATGTATTTCCCTTCCTGTGAGACAATGAGTTCGATTTCTCTTCCATCATTTGGTTCTGACTGCAGCTAACGCGGGTATTCCATGATGTGCTCCAGGGGATCTTCTATTCGGCAAGATGACTCTCTGGTTGAATTACAGACCCACCCAATGTAGCTCCTTGTCTCTTTGCAGAAATGTGACGTATTTTAGAACGAATCTCACAATAAGACACTAGGGGAAAATGGGCACAATTCAATTTAATTATCTAAACAACAGGAAATTATATGAATAGGCCAAAAATGCCTGACAGCTATCCACATATCAGACCAACCTTGGGCCTTTCTCAGCTGCCTTCAGATGAGGGAGAAATGATACACCTGGCCATTGCAGGGTCAAAGAGACAAACAACCATCCTCATTCAGTCGAAGGGTCCATTTAGAATCACAGCTTAACTCAGCGTGTGATTTTTGGTGGGTGGAAGAAGCAGAAGATAACCCCCACATGCTGTCCCTGCATACACCAGCTGGAGAGTATTCCATTTGTCACGTGGCAAGACGGGTTGCACACCCTGGACAGGTATGATAAATACAAATTCACTGTTGTTTTTAATTATTCAATATTAAGTATCATACACACACAAAAAAAAAAGGTTAGAAGTTACAGCAAACAGATCCAAAACATTAGAATTGCCACTAAAATGCCTGTATTAAATCATTAGCCTCTGTCCAAAAATGTAGACACGTTTTATAACCCCACAGTATTTAAAACGAAGGGAAAATTTGGGGAAATGTTTGCTTCCGTTTTCTGGTTTGAGGTTCGGAAACGGGGTCGGAGTGAGAGCTCTTCTCGGGAGCGCGCCTCTGTGCTGGCGTGCGCGCACGCGGGCTTCGCTGGAAGCTTCCCCCTCTGTGATTGTTGTGGCTCCTCGTCACCGGGAAGAAAGTTGCTGTTCGCACTCGGTCCGTTTACTTTGCCCCCGAAACTAAAGAGCTATGGCGGATTCCCAAGAGGACAAGCTGTACCGGGCGGAGTACGCCAAAAGCGGCCGCGCGTCGTGCAAGAAATGCAAAGAAAACATCGCGAAAGACTCGCTAAGGATGGCCATCATGGTGCAGGTGAGGCAGCCACGTCTGGAGCACGTTAGCCCAAGATTCAGCAGGCTCCCAGCGTCACACTTTAGTTCTAGTCCCGTGGGCACGAATGTAAAATGAAGCATTGTGAGCTAATTTCACAACGAAAACTTGTTTTTTTCTCGAGGGGGCTCAGTCTAGCTAAGTTAGGCCCCGCTTAGCATTTAAATGGCTGACGTTGTCTGCACACTCCGGCTCACAAAGAGCCTCTCTCAACGTGGAACCGTGCACATTCTTGTGAGAGATGGCCGGCAGCGAGTGGTGCGTGTTTTTTTGTAAAAGCTCAAAGGGTTGAGTTCATATCCGAGCAGCGTGAGAGGACTAAATCACGACAGCAGATCGGGTGATTATCCCAGAGTCTGGGAATCTGCTTATGGGGCTACTTCACCATGCCAGACTCCTTATTCATGGCCGATGGAGCAGGTCCAGGTCTCCCATCACCGGCCCTACCGAGTCCGCAGGGTGGGATCACTTAACGGATTGTACCAGTTTAATGAACGACCCCGTTTCTCAGAGGGATCAATAGAAAAGTCTCAAATATTTTTTCTTTTTTGCAGGATGGCACAGGGACTTTATAACTTTAAATCTAGTCAGTTTAGTTAAGTCCAGATTGTTTGATCCAACTTTATTCATTCTTAGCTCCTCTGGATTAACTCAAAAGTTTCATTCCATTGTTAAAATGATGAAGCCAAAACATTGGATTTGTATGAAAATGTATTTTTTTCTTTTCAAATGCACGCAGAATATTCATTTGGCACGTTTAGTATTTACTGATGAACAAATCAAATTTGCCTTCGCACAGTTTATTCTTCTCTGTTTTACTGGACTTTATAGTTAATTTATTGTGCGAGCACTTAACAAATTATTGAGTTGGCCCCCGAATGATTTTAAAAAATCAAGGAAGTACAGTACGTTCATTTTTATTTAATTTCAAATGCTTACGCACATGAACCCATCAGTTACTTTTCACTACAACATTTATTTAATCAGATAAGATTTTTTCCTCAATAAAACATCCTCTGCCATAACAAACGTGGCTGACAGGCTATGCATGCTGTGTGTTTTTTGTCCCCCAGTCGCCCATGTTTGATGGGAAGGTCCCCCACTGGCACCACTTCTCCTGCTTCTGGCACCGAGCATCAGCGCAGGCCACGGCCGACATCGCTGGGTTTTCTGATCTCCGCTGGGAGGACCAGGAGAAGGTCAAAAAGGCTATCGAAAGCGGTGGAGCTGTAGGATCAGGTTTGTGATTTGACTCGTTGGTGTTTACAGGTCTGTTCCATGTACACAGCAGTTTAATTATCTCTCTGCCTTATCCAGACACTGGACGTATAGTTATTATGGGCAAACTCATTAACATTTCCAGATAAAGACACAGCAAACAGAGTGGTTCCAGTCAGTACAGAGTAGCAGCACATTGGTTTTTAGGTTTTGTTTTGTTTATACTTTTGCTCATTTTTTGTCATTAAAACACATAGATCATTTGACATAGGAAGTAAAAATGAGACTTCTGTGTTGCAGGAAAAGGCGAGCCGAAAAGCGCTGCTAAAGCAGAGAAGACTCTGACTGACTTTGCGGTGGAATACGCCAAATCGAACCGCAGCACATGCAAGGGCTGCGAGCAGAAAATAGAGAAGGTTTGTTGTTCAATTTCCAAATTGGGGCGCGGCCGCTATGCCGTCGGCGTTTACATTGCCTGTGCAATCTTCTGGCTTCTCAACCAGGATCAGATTCGCGTCTCTAAGAAAACGGTGGACGCCGAGAAGCCGCAGCTGGGCCTGATCGACCGCTGGTACCACACGGCGTGCTTCGTGAGCCGCAGAGAGGAGCTGCTCTTCAAGCCCGAATACAGCGCGGCGCAGCTCAAGGGCTTCAACGCCCTGCGAGCTGAAGACAAGGAGGAGCTGAAGAAGAGGCTCCCTGCTGTCAAATCAGAAGGGTGAGGCTTCTAAATTCTTTTTTTTTTCTTTTTTTTTTTCGTAGGAATTATTAAAAAGGTTGAGTTGGCCCAGGTTCAGCCGGTTCATTCGGGTCGGCTGCTCGTATCCGCACCGCTGCTGGACCTGTTTAGCGCCCCCCTGTTCCCCAGGGTTGTGCAGCACAGGAAAATGGCCTTAAACGTGTCCCTGAAAGCTGTCATGGTGTACGCATAGAGGAAAGGGTTGACGGCCGAATTGGCGTGGGACAGGATGATGGCGGTCAGCAGCAGCTCCAGGGGCACGTGGCAGTGCGGACACAGCAGCAGGAAGCAGTTGATGACGTGAAGCGGGATCCAGCAGACCGTGAAGAGGAAGACCACCAGGAACAAGGACGTGGCCATCTTCATCTCCCGGCGCACGCTAGCTGCGTCCCTGCTCTGGCGCTCGGGCGCGATGCGCCGCACCTGCTGCTTGACGGTGACAAAGATCTTGGCGTAGATGAAGAACATGAAGAGCAGGGGCGCCAGCACGCAGGCAAAGAAGTTGAAGTAGACCATGTAGGTCATGTCCACCACCAGGACAAAGAAGCAGTAGCCGGAGTCGGGCGGGGTCTTGTGCCAGCCCATCAGAGGCACCAGCCCGATGAGGAACGCCAGCAGCCACGTGGCGAGGATCACGAGCACGGCGTTCCGAGACGTCATCAGGACCTGGTAACGGAAAGGCATGAAGATGGCCACGTAGCGCTCCACGGCCACCGCCAGGAGGCTGAAGATGGAGCTCTGCGTGAACATGATCAGAACGCTGAGCATGAGCAGGCACAGGTACAGGTTGTGCCGCGGCAGGCCCACGTCGGTCAGGATGGCGCATGGAATGGCGATGGCGCCCACGCAGATGTCGGCCACCGCCAGCGAGACCAGGAAGTAGTTGGTGACCGTGCGGAGCTTGCGGTTGAGGCCCACGGCGGCGCAGACCAGCGAATTGCCGGCTGTGGAGAGAAAGGCGATGATGAGCTCGGCCGCCATGTAAGGCATGTTAGGGGAAATCACCGGGGGCGGGGGCGCTGGAGAAGTCGGTAAATCCTGTAGAGGCACGAGGAAGGAGGAGAACGGGTCTGATGAGCTGCTGTTTTGCTGGAAAGTCTGAAGGTCTGGCCACCTGGTGCTGTTCTCCATGGCTGCCCTGAACAGGGGGGGAAATCCACTGGAGCAGTCGGACTACTCGCTCGGCTCGGCTCTGTCCACAAGGGGCTATAAACGTCTCGGACCATCACCAGCGGCCATCGTCGCACCTCTGCTCCAACAGATCTGAAGGCCAATGTTTTATAAATTTCTGTTTGTTCCGCTTTGCTTTAGCTACTGTGCAATGGAGGACTTTTGTCTTGTTCTTGTTTTTTCCCTCGACAAGTAATCGGGGGTCAGACTGGGGGATCCTGGGTGGCCATTAAGGGTCCCACGGGGGACAGTTCTTGTTGAGGCAGAGTGGATTGCATCATTAGTGGCCTCAGGGGCTGGAAGGACATGTGCCAACCTGTGTTTGGTTGTGTCCATTTGCAGCAGAGGCCCTAATGAATTTATTTAATGAATTAAGGTGTCAGATTCTGGCTTGTTTGTCCCTCATCTTGACTAACACCTGGTGACCATTGGAGTCTTATATTGGAAGTTAATGTGGATGTTTTCTTCTTGTTTGCTCTTGCTGAACTGCAAAAGTAGTTCTAAATTTGTCTTTGATCTGATAGAAAGCGAAAAGCTGACGAGGTGGATGGGGCATCTAAGAAGCAGAAAAAAGAGGAGGAGGCTGAGAAGAAAAAGCTTGAAGAGCAGTTAAAGGTAACTTCTCGCAGGAACCTTCTGGAAATTGTAATCAGCCGCAATTTTACTACATTTTGTTTGCCTGTTTTCGTTTGTTTTGACTGTTTTTATCTACAGAATCAAAGCCAGCTGATTTGGGGAATCAAGGACAAGCTAAAGAAAAATTGTTCAACCAATGACATGAAGGAGCTGCTGATCGCTAACAACCAGGAGGTTCCCTCTGGAGAGTCCAACGTAAGACAGCCTCAGCTCTGCCTGTTTATTTCCATGATTTTGATTCAAACACGAAGAAGACTTTTCGTACATTTTCCCAAAGTGAAGTCACCAATGAGAATTTTCTTCTTTCTTGCAGGTGCTTGACAGCCTGGCTGACGGAATGGCCTTTGGTGCTCTTGAGTCCTGTAAAGAGTGCAAAGGCCAGCTGGTGTTTAAGGGGGATGCTTATTACTGTAAAGGGGATATCTCAGCCTGGACAAAGTGTGTTGTCAAAACCACAACACCTGCACGCAAGGACTGGGTCATCCCCAAGGTGGGTCACAAGCAATGGCCAATGTTTTTGTTGCTTTAAAAGAAAAAGAAGAGCTTTGGTACTGTGATTGTGTCCTGGGCTTTCTGTGGATCCGACTGTTGATTCAGTTCCCAGCCCCATCAAAAGGCTGGATTAAAACTGGAATTTTAGAACATTCGCTGCGATCTTTCATTTAGGTATTTCATTTCAGGAATTCCACGAAGTACCGTTTCTAAAAAAATTCAAGTTCAAGAGGCAGGACAGGGTCTACCCTAAGGAGGCTCCCGCCCAAACCCCAACAGCAGTCAAAGCCGAACCTCTGGCAAGTGCTTCTATTGCCCCGACTGAGCAGCTGCCAGAGACTGCTCCTTCAGGTGAGGGAAACATATTTCAGTACGAATGGAAAATAAAAATCACAATCTTCTCTGTATGTTAAAGGTGGGATTTGATTAATTCCTGTATGATCATAAGGATAAATCTATTGTTTTGTTCTCTCCATTAGACAAACCTTTGACTGGTATGAAGCTGCTGGCTGTTGGCAAGCTGACCAAGAACAAAGACGATCTCAAGGCTGCTGTGGAAGAGCTGGGTGGAAATATAACCGGCACAGCCAATAAGGCCTCACTCTGCCTCAGCACTAAGAGTGAGGGACCATTTCACGAAGCCAGAATCGAAAGTCGGGCCGAAGCTGAACATTTACCAACACTGTCTTTGTCTTAATATGTTCAGAGGAGGTGGAGAAGATGAGTAAGAAGATGGAGGATGTGAGGGAAGCCGGTGTCCGTGTGGTCTCCGAGGATTTCCTCACAGACATCAAGTCATCTGGCAAAGCTCTTCAGGAACTGGTCTCGCTACATGCCATCTCACCCTGGGGCGCAGAGGTTAAAGTGGAAGCTCAGGCTCCGTCTGTGGCCTCCAAGTCTGGAGCTCTACCGACCAAAAGCACCGGCAAGGTCAAGGAAGAGGAAGGTAAGGGACTGCGCTCCTTCACATTGCATGGGAAAGCTAAATCAAAGAAAGAAGCTCATTGAGTCCAAACCATTGCAGGCGGTAGCAAAGCCAAGAAGATGAAGCTGACGGTCAAAGGCGGAGCTGCGGTGGACCCAGACTCAGGTAGCCTTGACTTCCACAGATGAAAGCTTCATTCGTCTCCCATGTAAACTTCCCCCTCACGTGGAAAGATGCTTTTCATTTCGAGCAGGCCTGGAGAACAGTGCCCATGTCCTGGAGCAGAGTGGGAAGATGTACAGTGCCACTCTGGGTCTTGTGGACATTGTGAGAGGAACAAACTCGTACTATAAGCTGCAGCTGCTGGAGGACGACGTGCAGAAACGGTAAGCATCTCTTTTGGTAGAGGTGCAGAGTGGCCGGGTGGTTTGTTACTGATTTCCTCCTGCAACTGGAATGTTATAGTTAATCATGAAATAACCCATGTGTTTTTTCTTCTATCTTTCATGTACTTGAAGCTATTGGGTGTTCAGGTCATGGGGAAGGGTGGGAACCACCATTGGAGGCAACAAGCTGGATAAATTCCACGACAAGAACTCAGCCCTGGATAGTTTCCTGAGTGTCTACAAGGAGAAGACAGGAAATGACTGGAGCTCCTCTAACTTCACTAAATACCCAAACAAGTTCTACCCGCTAGAGATCGACTATGGACAGGTATTTGCATACCAATAAGAAAAGAAAAGAGAGAAGAAAGCGCATATCCCCCAGTGAGTCATGTGCTTCTTTATTGGTAGGATGAGGAGGCAGTGAAGAGGCTGACAGCCTCAGCTGGCACCAAGTCGAAGCTGGCCAGACCCGTCCAGGAACTGATCAAGATGATCTTTGATGTAGAGAGCATGAAGAAGGCCATGGTCGAGTTTGAGGTAAGAGGTCTTTTTTATTTTAGTCTAGTTTCCCCTTTGTATTTTAAACTTTCAGTGCGGTGACAACTGCTGGCAGTGTGGAGGAGATTCTTTTGACAAAGCCGGTTTTAGTGCAGTCAGGGTTAACTTAATAAATTTAGTGAGTGGCATTGCATGTCATTTATGTGATTTATGGCTTAACTCATTTCCGTTTTTTCCCTCCAGATTGACCTTCAGAAGATGCCTCTTGGCAAGCTGAGTAAAAGGCAAATCCAGAGTGCGTACGCCCTGCTCACCGAGGTTCAGCAGGTGGGCTCTCAACACAGTCTCGGGTGTTTCCCTCTGTTAGGATCCTATTGCAACCTGAATTTGACACAATAATTCAAAAATATTCCAATGTTTTGCACCCTCGACAACATGAACTGTAGACGGTGCCCAGTTATTTTTTTTTTCTGGACAGAAGGCAAGATGAGGCCATCTTTAAATTACAGGCACAGTCTTTTCCTCCTCTGTTTGGTTTTTAAACATTTTTAACATCACATGTGCTGCAGAGAATATTGGTCTCTTTTTTCCCCATTAACAGTGTTGAATACTTTAACGCTCGTCATGTTTCGTTACAGGCTGTGTCCGAAAGCGTGCCTGAAGCGCAGATACTAGATCTCTCCAATCGCTTCTACACCCTTATACCTCATGACTTCGGCATGAAGAAACCTCCTCTACTCAACAGTCTGGATTACATTCAAGTAAATGCGTACATACCTTCTAACTGTCCAAAGGTCCTAACTTAAAAATGTTGGCCTGATAAATACATGACATACATCACTGTTTAGGCTAAAGTTCAGATGTTAGACAACCTGCTGGACATCGAAGTGGCGTACAGCTTGCTGAGAGGAGGAGCTCAGGACAATGAGAACGATCCCATCGACATCAACTATGAGAAACTCAAAACTAAGATTGAGGTAAGTTGTACAGCTTCACAACTTTGTGAATCTAATAAACAATTGTCTTAAAAAAAAAACAAAAAAAAACACGTCTTATGTGTTTGTTGTTCCACAGGTTGTTGACAAGAGCACTCCGGAGGCTGAGGTCATTCTGCAGTACGTTAAGAACACCCACGCTGCTACACACAACACGTACACACTGGAAGTGGAAGAAGTAAGGAAGTGTTTCAAAGAAATGTCCATATTAAATTGTTTTATTATTATGCCTTATTGGGATAATACATTGGAACTGATTTGGTTCCGTTGTGTCCATTTATTACTTTCACTTAATATGATTTTTTTTTTTAACTGTTAGATCTTCAAAATTGTCCGAGAGGGAGAGCACCAACGGTACCGCCCCTTCGAGGAGCTTCACAATCGGCAGTTGTTGTGGCACGGCTCCCGCACCACCAACTATGCTGGAATTCTGTCTCAGGGTCTTCGTATTGCACCTCCAGAGGCTCCAGTGGTGAGTGTTTTTAGCTCATCCTACCTTTTTGTATCGAAAAACTTGCTTTATTGTCTTTTAACTGACTTGATTTTGCTTTTCTTCTATTAATTTTCAGACTGGTTACATGTTCGGCAAAGGTGTTTACTTTGCTGATATGGTCTCCAAGAGTGCCAACTACTGTCACACCTCCCAGTCAGACCCTGTAGGTCTGTTACTGCTGGCAGAGGTTGCTCTTGGCAACATGTAAGTGGCTTTTTTTTTCTGAGTGGTTATAAACTGTTTGAATTTTGTTCTTGATATAGTCAGTAAATATTTGGCAATTTGTGTTTTTGAATGCAGGCATGAGCTGAAAAAGGCCTCGCACATAACAAAATTACCAAAAGGCAAACACAGTGTTAAAGGTGAGAAACGAAACTGGCTCTTCTTAAATGTTAAGAGTTGGAGATTTAATCTGTCCTATTACGTTGGTGTATTTGTTGAATGATCCGCTTGTTGTTATTTCAGTTTTTTTTCATTTTTCAAGTTCTTTTCTCTTGACAGGTTTGGGTCGAACCGCCCCTGAACCAAGTGCTACCGCCACTCTGAATGGGGTGCAAGTGCCTCTGGGAAAAGGAGCCCACACCAACATTGATGACACGAGTCTGCTGTACAACGAGTATCCTTCAACCAATATTACTTTATTTATGTTGATTGTAATACTTTTATGCTAAAAAGTTTACTCAATATTTTCCTTCTTTTCCAAATGATTTTTAAATTGCTATGCTGATTTCACACCTTAATTATTGATTTATTGAATCTGCTCAGAATATTGGAGGCTTTTTTTTAAATGTTTTAACTTTTATTGTATAATTGAAATGTCTGCACATCTTTAGAATGGTTTTGTCCAAAAGTGACAGTTCTAGGATCCCTTAGATCCCGTATTGTCACTCCCATTTGTTCATGTCATCTGTGTTTTCCTTAACCGATGCTCCTCCAGGTACATTGTGTATGATGTATCACAGATAAACATGAAGTATCTCTTGAAGATCAAGTTTGACTACAAGACATCCCTGTGGTGAAAGCCGTTGCACCGCAGCCCGTTACAGAAGAAAAAGGAAGAAGACCGTTGTTGCCTCCAAATGGCTGGGCATGATTCTCTGCAGCAAGATGTGAACAAGGGTGATGCTGCACTGCGTTTTACGTTGGTCATTTGAAATGTTTTGTCACTTTACTGCTGTTTGATCAGGTCCATTAGCAGGCAGACTTTAGTAGTAATGCTTCATTCTTTAAAAAGTATCTCATTGATAGGGCAAATTACTGCTTAAGAGCTGACTTAAGAGCAGCCAATCTACAAAGATACATGTACTACTCCATAGATTTGATTAGGGTACCTTCAGGATATATCCACTAAAATACCTGTTTGTTTTAGACTGTTGGGTATGAAAATACTGTTCAAGGTGTGACATGTAAATATTTGTGTTTTTTTTCTGTTTGTGTCTCAAGATGTCTTCCTCACTGAAATTCCAGGAAAAAAACTGCCATGCCATTTCTTTTGTTCTCTTTTCTTAGTCTTTTATTTTTGGATTATCTCAAACGCAATAAAACAAAGGGGCATACTGATTATTTTGTCATTTTGATTTCTTGCTCTACATGTTTTGTCCACACCAATGGTTTTCATTTTGCATTGCAAATTTGCTCCTCTAAGTAATACGCTTTATTTTTTCACTTTGCAAGCTAATCAACGGATTCAAAGCTCTGTTTGAGAACTGAGAGGGATCTTGAGAATTCCATCCTGATTCTGTCTTTGTTCACTCAAATAGGATTCTATTACTTTTCTACTACTTAGGTGCCATAGTTCTAAGTTAAAATAAAGGGAACTACTTCCAACCATGTCATAACATAAGCCAAACTGCCGGTTTGCGTTCTTTTTTTATTTTGATATTTGCTTCAAGATTTAATAAAGTTAAACTATTGTAAATGTTTTAATAAGGATTTGCTCTAACCTACATAAGTCTTGTTAAAGGCTGGTTAACTCACAGCAATACAAATATGTTCAATCGTGTTAGTTTTGCCCAAATTTGGATTTGGTTAACAAAAAGTAACACAACTATGCAGTGCACCTGTAACAGGACGGTTGTTGAGGGATAAACGGGCCTTTTTACATCAAACATTTGTTCCAATCGCATCCGGAAACACTTTGACATTAGAAGACGTTCAACTGATATAATCCATGCGTCTCGGAGACCATTTACTTGACAAATTTTAGATAGTTTATTTCTCAAATCGCCCTCCAGACAGATTTCCGACCCAGAATGCATTTTGACAAGGTCTTTGAAAAGCGGCGCGGCTAATTCAAGATGGCGGAGATGGACCAGCTGTTAGACGAGAGTGAGTAACAACACAAATTCAATGAGTTTTACTACGTAAACATACAGTGGTTCTCTGGTAATAACTTGAACAACGATTTAAACACTGATGCTACTCTGTATGTTACCGATAATGCACATTTTGAGTAGACTCCATAAAGCCATTTTTAGACGCGAAGAGACACCGGTTTGCGCAAGTCAGCTAACGCTTGTTAGCTGAAGAGGCTAACCATAGCTAATGATGGAGTTGAACAAGTTACTTTAGCTCAACTGGGTAAACAAATGCCGTTAGCTTAGCTATGAGCTAGCGTCTGCTAACCCCAGGTCGAGAGCAACAATAACAAAAGGAGTGCCGTACAACGTTGCTAGCTTATAGATGCTTATCTGTTTAATTGTGCATAGTTTATTTTTTCTTGACACTTTTTATGTTTAAGACATGTTCTCGTTACATGGTTACACGTTGTGTATGGTTTTGACAAGCTGGTGAAGGGTAACCATCAAAGTTAGTTCATAGTTAAACCCGAAATTATCGATCGGACCGTAAGTAATCTAGTTCGTTACTACAATATGGCTGTACGGCATTGAAACATGAGCTGGTTTAGCGTTTGTGTTCAGTATTTTACGTCAAAGTGGTGTAACACCCGAGCTTGACAGCTCAACGTCAGGGTTAAGGCCTCGTCGACTTGGTTCGCTGTTTCCAACCTGTCTAGCTTCTGTTACTGTTAAAAGGGCCGTTTTACATATTCTCTTAACTGGGATAAACGTAGAATTAATACTACAAACGATATTAGGGCCTTGTCAGAGCGCAAATGCCTTTTTCTCAGTCTTTGTTTTTCTTTTGCCAAGAATTTCATATTAGATATGGATGTAACCCGAATTTGTATTATTGTCTTTCTCAGGCTCCTCAGCCGAGGCACTCGTCAGTCTAAAAGGTATGTGTTTACTTCTTTTTTAATCCTATTTGAGTTGTATTTCCTAACTATTCACGAATACAGAAGTCCTTGTGAACTTTACTTGTATTCCTTTAGTGCTTGATCATTAGTTAGTGCGGGAATTTGTCTGGTTTGGATTGTGTGTCCATGTGTGCTGGATCACACACATTATTGGCCTAAGTAGTCAGCCCCTGTAAGTCCTTCACAGGATTAAAGATGTGTATTACACCCATAATGACAAGCTTACTGCAAACACAATGGGAAGTTTTGTGTAATATGCGGTCCAATATACAAAGGAATAGAATGTTGGATTATTATTTGATTGCGGTTTTGTTAATTTATTAGAAAATACTTACTTTTTTTGTGAGTTGGTAAACCAGCTCTTGCATCTTCAGTACCAACATTATTTTGAACAAACCCACTGGTTACCTTATAGAGGGCAGTTTATCCAACACCCTGAATGAAAAGAACAGCTTCCCAAGAGCTCACAACACCAGGGGACGACACTCTTCTGTTACAATGGATACGGTACGTTTCATGGTGATAGTAAAATAATTTGTATGTGGGAAGGAGCTTCTGTTAATGTTTTCAACATGTAACTCTTGAGATGATAATTTAGTTTAGCATCAGTATAAGGACTAATTGTTAAAGAAAGTAAAAGTGGCTATTTCATCTTCATAAAGTAGTCTTAGTAAAGTAGTAAAGTAGACTTCCTGCATGACATGCACATCAGAATGAATTAGCCTTTTAGATATTTTCTTTGACAGGTCATATTGAAGCTAAGATTACAATATACAACATTTTACAAAGGCTTGGATAGAAAATGCTCTCCTATGAAATGGTAGAGTAAAAACAGCTACCCCAAGATGCAGAACTTCATTAGATGGTGATCAGGATATCTAGGAACATTTGGAAATCTACGGCTTCTTTATATTTTCTACTTATTATTATTATTTCTTTTGCCATTTTGTTTTTTCATATAAACATAACAATAGTTTTAGGTTTGGAAAAGCCTCAGGGTTTTGGAGACTGTTTTGAAACCTTTTATGTGAAGATGATTATTAAGAAACCTTGCACTTGCTCCATCAGCCCACCCGGAGCTCAAAGAGGAGCCGTTTGTTTCGGGATGACGATGAACCACCCCAGCAGCGTCTGTCTTCCAGATCCCCTCGGAGGAGCCAGAGGGTCACCACCACACCACAGGTGAAAACTGCTGACCAAGTGATGGTTACACAAGGGAAATGGGAACTTCCTTCTCAAATTGCTTTAGTCATAAAAGTCATAAAAAGCCATTAATTAACTCACGCTGTTTTTGTTTGTTTTTTGTTTTTTTTCACCAAGAAAAAACAAGAGGTGTCTTTAATCTTTGCTGTATCCAGTTCATAAAGGACAGCCTTTATTTATACAGCTACCTTTAGCCATATTATGATGTTGACATGGTGGTTTATTTCATACCAGAGATGGTCAAAGTCTACTAGTGGTTTGCTTAGTCAGCAGGGCAAATTGTTTCTTTTGCACAGGTAGAAGTAATTACTAATAAAAAATAACCTATAAGAAAATAATCTAAAGCTGCTACACTGTGATATAAAAGTAACCATTTTACAGTGGAATAATTTCATAATTACAGTGCCGTAATTCTACTTCTCTGCTTTTGGGAAAGCTCTTCAAAGCCAAAGAGGTACACTGGAAAGCCTTTTAGCCTCCTCAGTTATGATTTTATAGCATCCCCACTAAAGATGTCAGTGATAATTTGTGGAAACTGGCATCTTTATTGTTGCGCTGCAGAATAAATACATTATAATTTAGCCTACTGAGAAAAGTTTGTTTAATTAATGTATTTATTGTTTTATTAAGTAGTTATAGGTTCACATATTGAATCACTGTTGTTTTCTGATTGTCGTTGCAGAAGTTTTCTAATGTTATGACACCAGATAAGAAGGCGTCCCAGAAAATAGGACTGAGGTTAAGAAACCTTCTTAAGCTTCCCAAAGCCCACAAATGGTGCATCTATGAATGGTTCTATTCCAATATTGACAGGTAATGTCTGACTTTCACCACCATAAACAAATAATAGAAGAATAAAGTGTCATTTACTTCAGAGGGCTGCTTTGTTTGTCACTGATTTTAGTACATTTAATTGACTTGAAATGGCAAAAAAATTATCCCTGTCATCATAAAGTATTCTCACATTTGTTTTGCTATCTGATTTGTTTAATCTTGCGATTTTGCTAAAATTCCCTCTGCATATATCTAATTTCTTGTTCATTCTTCCTCAGACCTCTTTTTGAGGGTGACAACGAATTCTGTCTGTGCCTCAAGGAGTCTTTTCCCAACTTAAAAACAAGAAAACTGACAAGAGTTGAGTGGGGAACAATCAGGAGACTGATGGGGAAACCCCGACGGTATTTAATCTGTAGACTTTATTCTTAAAATGTTTTCTTCTTAGTTTTTTATTTTTATGCAGGAACCAGAAGAACTAATGTTAGTGTTGTGTCGTTCCTTTCAGGTGCTCCTCCGCATTCTTTGCTGAAGAGCGAACGGCGCTAAGACTGAAGCGGATGAAAATGCGTCTGTTGCAGCAGAGAAAACTTTCTGATGTTTCAACCTGCAAAGACCTTCCTGATGAAATACCTTTACCCCTCATCATCGGAACCAAAGTCACCGGTAAGATATCTGAGATCAACATCCATCTGTGACTCAAATTACTCGAGTGTCAGTGTTAGTTGAGTAGCTTCGTTGCAGATGGGTTGCTTTCTATGATAAAAAATAACTGCTGCTCAATCCAACAGCAGGAACTTTTCTTTTCTTTTTTAATCTTTGTCTACACAAATAGAAATGCAAAGATTTAAAAACCCTTAGTTTAGCTTCTTTAAACAAAAGGGTGATGGGTGAAGCTTGTGTTTCCGGTAAAACATTTTTTTAACCAAAGTTAAATTTAAACACAGAAAGATGAAGAATTATATGTTTGTTTGTCTCTCGTCCAACAGCACGACTGCGAGGTGTCCATGATGGGCTGTTCACGGGGCAGATTGATGCAGTCGACACCAGCGCTGCCACTTATCGAGTCACCTTCGACCGCAGTGGCCTGGGAACTCACACAGTGCCTGATTATGAAGTCTTGGTATGCCCACGACCTGCTTTGTTCCTCTTATACCCATTTCTGGGCGATTCTGTTGCTTTAACAAATAAAACACCACTTCAAGTGTGAAATGGATTTCAGAACACTCTCAAGGAATGAAAATGTTTTTTTTCCAGAGCAATGAACCGAATGAAACTATGCCCATCTCAGCGTTCGCACAGAAGCATCGGTCAACACGCTACACGCAGAGCCTCATGACTCCACCCAGAGGGCCCTACCCGTCCGCTACCACTCCTGTCCACATGGTACCATTTAACTACCTCTAACGTCAGATGTTGAGCACACAAGTTAAAGACTGAACGGGAACATTTAAATGCATATGATGATTTGAACAGCTGAACCTTGAGTTCCTCATCTCTGCTAAGATAAAAACAAAGAAAAGATAAAAAAAAATTAGCCATGTGCAGTGGCTTGCTTGTAATGAGAGCCTTTTTTACTTGATGTCGTTTTAAAAGCAGGACAACGATTCCCTCATGAACCAGTCGCCATGGAGGAGCAAACTGCCCGGTTCTGAGGAAGATACACTGGGAGGATTTCCTGTTAAATTCCTGGTCCAAGTTGTACGTTACTCCTAACAAATTAAATTAAAACTAAACAATTGTTCTTACTTTTCTTACTCATGATTTTTTTTTTCTACTTTTAGACAAGGTTATCCCGAATCCTCATGATAAAAAAAGAGCACATCAAGCACTTAAAAGAATTGAACACAGAGGCTGAGAAACTGGTATAGTCTAAACTAAAAGTTAATCAAAACACAATGAATCACTCTGAGATCCCCACAATTGGCTTTTCTTCATGACTTTTATGTTTCTTGTGTGCAGAAGTCGTATTCCATGCCGATTGACCACGAATTTCAGAAGCGGTACGCTACCATCGTGCTGGAACTGGAGCAGCTTAATAAAGACCTGAACAAAGTGCTTCATGAAGTTCAGCAGTTCTGCTGTGATGTAAGTCAAAGGATCCTCTTTTCTACCAAGCATGCTTTGTTTCTGGGATTTATTTTTTAGACTAGGCCCGGTTTAAAACCCCCCAAAAAAAAGAAAACCTGTATTTTTGCCCTTCTGTACCGATCGTGCTCATCTTAACAGCTCGCCCCAGATCAGGGCATGGTCCCAGCCGACCACCCCACAGAGCTGCGGCGGCGCTGTGAGGAGGAGGCCCAGCAGATGGTGCAGCTGACCAACTCCCAGAGGGATGGACAGCAGAGTGTGACCAATCCCAGCCTCACACACCTCATCTCCCGCCTTACAGCCCTTCTCCTACAGATAAAGGTAGAGAAGTCAACACATTCTCATATGTTTTTGTGCTTTGACTTCCTCTCATGTGTAACATCTTCTGTTTTTTTTTTTTTTAGTGTCTGGCAGATGGTGGAGATCTGAATTCATTTGAGTTTAAATCTCTAACAGACTCCCTTAATGACATCAAAGCGTCCATTGATCCCTCAAACCTCAGGTAAGACACCCTCAGGGATTTCCATCCACTCTTTTAGCTACACTCCAACTAAGAAGAAGAGGGAGAATTTTTGGGTTATTTGCTTTTTCCTTTGTTGTTCCTTTTTATTTTTTAAAACTCCAAAACTGATTTAATGAACATTAATTTCATTGTCATAAAACGTGAAAAACATTCCTGAGCCTTTTTCTTTCCTGTATTTCCAGTTGCTTTCAGAATAATGTTGAGATCCACGTGGCACACATCCAGAGTGGTCTGAGTCAGCTGGGCAATCTGCACGCTTTTGCTGCCAATAACACCAATGCAGTCTGAGTACCTGCACCGTCCTTCACACACAGGTGCACACACACACGCGCACACACACACACAGGATTGTGGGACACTGACGGGACGTTGATGGTATATTTTGAAACGGTGCTTTCGCCTGAACCGTCAAGACAACAATAAAGAAAAAGTTCATGTTGATGTTGTGGATCACCATCGTCCAGCCTGAATCTGGACCAGGCTCTTCCCGGGTTCCTGAGGCATCGATCTGCAAAGAGCGATGTCGAAACTTTTACTCACACATTTTATAGTAAGAAAATGTTTGTGCAGCCACCTGAACATAAACCTGAAACAGTCTTTAGCCATTGTCACAATCCACATCTCAAATCTCACAGCTAGTTATTTATTGGTTTCATGTGCCAAACATTGATTCTAACAGTTTTTATAGTGCATATTTATTTATTTTTGCGTAGGTGTGTATGGTTATGGAACAATATTTTGCTATTTCTTACATTTCCCCCTGTAAGTGTTATGTTGTGTTGCTCCACTGATGGTAAGAGCAGGGGAAGCTAAAGAATGTTTTATAAAATTGTTTATTGTAGATAATTGTACAATACCTCTGATTATTAGGAATATTAACATTTCTGTGTATTCAGAAATGGCTTTTGTAATTTTCTGTGCACTGAAAAGAGATTTTGGTATTTTTTTATAAAGGAGAACTCTGGGGTTATGATGCCTTTTACTCCCTAAGATGTTAGCATTACTACATTTGTCATGGCTGTTGCTGCAACCCCCACAGAGAGAGCCTGCATCACAGATGCAACCTTAAAATACTCAAGTCATCGTTTTTTTCCTAGAGAATCTCCTTTTTCAGTTTTGTAAAGTTGTATATGAGAGTGCCTCAGGGCAATTGTATATAAATGTTTCCCTCTTTTTATATTAAACAAAATATTACAACATGATTTTTGGCATCCATCTTTATTTGCTTCAGACAATACAAATAAAACAGTTTGATTTAAGTTTTTCCAATAAGCCAGTGATATAATTACTATTTTCCAATAAATACAAAATTTCATGAGTTTTATTATACACCTAGCTTCTTTAAATTACCTCTTATTACACATCACATAAAGCCACCAAAACTGGCCATGGCCTCATTTTCCCAGTCAGAATCAGAGTCTGTGATATCTTGTGGCTCTGAGGGGGCGATCGGAGAAAAGTGACCGAACCTCTCCCCTGTGGCCCTCAGTTGTGGGTACTGCATTTGGCATCCATTTTCCTTTGGTGACGATCTATTGAAGTTATTCTGTGTTGGGATGGGAGGAATCACTACTTTCATCTCTGGTCCTATAGTCTTATTTGGTGGGAAGTTGTCGTACTCCACTAGTACTTTCGGGCCCTGGCTGCCCGACGCTCTGCCTTCCATCTTGGCGTGCTGGTCATTTTCGTGGGGATAGAGCTGGACGTTAGGGCTCGGGGCGGTCACACGAGGCTTGTGTTGCTGCATCCTGTCGGTCGCCCCTATGGGTCCCTTCTCCTCGTAGATGCAGGAGGAGGATGTGTGGTCATAGCTGCCGGTTTTGGTCAGACCGCTGGTCCGGTGAGAGTCCTTTGTGCTTTGATGCATTGTCGCCCTGAAATGATCTTCTAGTCCAAAGGTTCCTGTCCTGTGGACCTCTGCTCCATTGCTGCTGTCATGAACTGAAAGAAGAAGAACGAAGAGTGGTTTTACGTCAAGTTATGCTGGAAACACCGAGAAAAGTTGAGCTTTTTTGATCTTTAACTCATCTCCTTTCCGGGGCAAAAGGCCTTCATACAAAACTAACTTGAAGGATCAAAATTCAACTTGGGAATAGTCATAGGATGAGCGAGAGTAAAAAAGAAAGTGAACGTAAAGGCGAGGCCAGCAGCTACCTTTCTCTGGAGCCATGAGGTTCTGGTGCTGGCCGAAGGGGCCGCCTGCTGGCGTGTTAGAGAACTTCATGGACGCTGAGGAACCAACCTGACGACGAGACTTGGCCCTTCTGTTCTGAAACCACACCTGAATCACGACATTCAATTAGAAAATGCAGTTTATGAGGCGACATATTACTGATAGGAGCATGCATAGACATATCTTTCTAAACACAGTAACTCATTTCTATTGATTGTAACTGCATTAGTAGTACACACTCAAAAACGGCTTTTACCTGAATTCTGGACTCTGGCAGCCCCGTTAGAGCTTCCAGTCTCTCTCTGAGATAGATGTCAGGATATTTGGTGTCGGAGTAAACTTTCTCCAGCACCTCGATTTGCTGTTGGGTAAAATTGGTCCTCTTTCTTCTGTGGGTTAGAATGGCCACGCATTTGTCCGTCCTCGGAACAGAGTTGGAGGAGCTGAAGTAGTTGGTAACATCTGGGGCCCCATAATCTAAAAGGAGAGGAGAACTCAACGTTACGCCTCAAACGTGGCATCGAACCTATGCGTAAAGTGCGCACGTACCCAGCTGCGCTTTTTGGCTTGACCAGTCCCACCACACCGAATCTCGAAGTACAAGAACAAAACGCCAAACACTAACCTGTGTTCCCCACGCCGCTCATTTGTGGAGGCCCCTCGCGAAACATCTGGAAGTGACCCAAATCCCCGACGCGCATATTGCCATGGACTGCGGACATGATCCTCTGCGTCTTATCCCCGGCGGCCGACTGAGCTGAGAGCTGTTTGCTCTCCGCAATTAAATCCTCCCGCGATCAAAGGTGGTGCTGGGTGGACGTGTGAATGGGGGGGCCATCGTTGTCGGCTGGCACTGCCGCGGCCGTGCAGCGACTTCAGACGTCTGCAGGCGCCCGGAGGTGTGAAGCCGTGACACCTGGGACGGTGGAGCGGCCGCGGGTCCGTTTAAAAAGCGGTTCTAATGGAAGCTTGCGCGCTCAATACACATAGGCAGAAAAAACATTTATCCGCTTTGGGATGGAAGAAGCAATAATGAACCGGTAGCCTTCAAAGGGAGACAGTCGGAAACGGTCTCAACGGAAATTTTCCCAACTTGAGGGCAGAAGTTCAAAGGGTTTAAGTATGCCTCTGTAGCTGAACAGAAAGGGTCTATATGTCCCCTATCTATATAGATAGAAAGATAAAACTCAACTACTGTGCAGAACCAATAGAGCCCATCCTCTGGTTTTGATTAGATATGACTAAACTCGAGTTTTGGGGTAAAATGTCTCAAATCAGATCAGCCAGCCTATTTGAGGTGACCACAAAAGATCCTATCAACCCTAACACAACCATGGTGTTAGGAGAGGCTGTGCTGAATATTAAAAGATATGAACAAAAATGCACATATTTCTTGTTTATGGAGTCTTCCATATATGACATGAGGCCTTTTACTCTTGCTGTATTAATATTGGTCAGTCATAAGACAAATTAAACGATATGTCATGGGGGGAGAAATGTCTTCCAGGAAAGGCTTCACATCACCGATCCACAATTAGGAGGAAATAATGCTTCCTGTCACCTTTCATTGGCAACAAAGTCAATCTCAATACACAAAGCTTGGTTCAAAAGTAGTGTAGGTGTGTGGGTACTTATGATTAAACGGGCCCCTTGCGTTTGTGTCAGAGGGGGATCAAGTCAAGAGTTCAGGTTGCACTCCAGACAGGCTAATTTGTTTCCATGTATTTGGACAAGATTGGCAGAATTAGCTTTCTTTTGGTCCCATTTCATAACAGTTCCTATTATCCTGTCATTCATTTTCTTTGTGCTTAGATATGAACACATCAGGTTTTGTGCCTCATGTTATTTTTTTTCTGGGGATGATCGAATTAATCTTGCGTCTAAAAGGTATCTCATCTTTAAATATACAGTATTCCTACAAACTTCATATGTAGGAATCATGAAGTTATTCCATGACATGTTTTATTTCATTTGAGAGAAAATAGCAACAATTTTGTGCCAATTAAGTAAATGACATCTAGCTGTTGTATGTTTTCACATCAGCATCTGCATTTGAACAATTTCTGCTCTGTTCAGTTATGATGTGCTTGTCAGCCAAGACAATCACAGTTCACTGGATCCTCTCTAATTGGGTATTGCCCATGAACACGGATCAGATTGCTAAGCTAAAATCAGGTTGCTGAAGCTCCTGGACTTTTGTGCCAGTCATTGACAGTTCTATTGAAAGCTTCTGGCTCATAAAAGCAAAATTCCTTATGTAGCAATGTGTGGAGTAAGGTCTGGACAAAATAGAAACATAATATCAGAAGAATGTATTTACTCTTGCTTGAAGCTTTTGTTCATTCATAACTTTGTAGCCAGTTGTGGAGCTCAAAATGTCAGTGTTTAAATAACTTCCGACAGCTGAGAGAGCTGCACTTCAAACAGTAAAGGCATCCAGGAATTTGACTGTAGCCATTTCCAGTGGGGAACTGCGTCTGAATCCAAAAACAAAAGCAGGTTCACACCTTAAAGACCAAATGACCAACAGTTTGACACAGCCACTATGCATTTATTCCAGAGACAGACGCGTAAATGATCCTCACAAGTTGACAGAGATATGTTAAAATGTTAGTTGTCTAAAAGGTCCTGGTATTTGGTGTAACCTTTGTGTATTTGAGAGGAATTTTGAGAAGCTTAGATTATTTAAAAGTTCCTGATGTAATTGTATGCCCAACGAAAAATAAAACTTCAGCTTTTGTTAAGATATCATTCATATTTTCTGTTACCCTAAAGAAAAATCCTTCCATTATTATGGTAATGATAAACGTCTATGCGTAATACAGGAATTGTATTTGTTCTCCTTTGTGCTATTTGTTGGATTAATAAATTGCACAGAAATGTGAACTTACTCACTGTGGGCATCTCTTGGCTGCATAATCACATTAAACACTAAAGAATTGGTGGCTTCTTTAACATATTTGTCAAAAGAATGCACATGTTTTGGACGTTTAGTATCTTTAGAAGCTGTTTGCTAAATACCTTTTTGTGGTTAGTTTGTTTAGTGTTAACATCATGGTAGGTCCCTGCTTCTTTGTTGGTGTTTTTGGGGTATCTCCTTTCAGAGTTGTACTATCTCGTCACTTTAATTAAATGTGGTATTTTTACTCTCTTTGTGGAAATTTTGCACCTCATCATCTATATATTTTCTCATTTGGGAATGTTTTTATGTTCTCACACCAGGAAACCCCTGATTCTCAATCTAACTGGGCACATGGTTATGATAGACTCTTCGGTTAGTATTCATTTCCAAAAAGCTGTATCATTACGGATTCAGCTTTCATGTTTCTATCTTTTTGTGTTTGTTTGAGTGGTTCATTGTAGCCGCTGCCACAACATAGATGCGTTTGCTTTAATCCATTTTACAACGGGTATGTATGATATAAATATGGCTTAAAGCGTCGTCATTATTTACACCGCTGGGTGGAAAAGTGAGCGGAACTTCCTGTTACTCTGAGCGGAAGTAGGTACGTGGCTGCTTCAGCTGACAGTCTACATGATGGCGACAGAGGTTCAGAGCGGCGACCTCGACAGCGCTACGTCCAGCCGGCTCGAAGTTTCCATCGATGGCCTCACCCTCAGTCCAGATCCGGAGGGCGAGCAGAGCCCGGTGTCAGAGCCGGACCCCGCACCCTCGGAACCTGGGAACGAGAAGCCGGGTGCCGATGGGGGCGAAGATGGAGAGACTGCCAAATATGCGATAGAGAGCAATTGGGGCTTTCCTTTGCAGGAGCTGTACGCACTGGCCCTTAAATTTTTCAAAGGTATTTTACACTTCTATTAACGCCATCGCCTTTAAGCGGAAAAAGAGAGAGTTGGTTTTAGATTTTAAGAACAGGCGCTCCTTAAGTGTAATTAGCAGGTTGCTAGCATTAGCTGCTAGCTGTCACAGCCTGCTCTGCCGCTGTCACCAGCAGTAGTGTATTAGCTTCTAAGCTAATCAGGATCCAACGGCGCTAGCGAGCCTGTTAGCTGTCTGTTAAGCAGTGTAAGGAACACTGTGCCTCTAAGTAGTCAATTTCATTTTGTTGTTTGTGTTTTACTCATGTGACTTCTCGATGTTTAATCATTTATCTGGATTTTAATTAAAATACCTAGTCAAGCAACCCCCCCCTTCTTCTCGTGAAGCAAGAAGCTATCCATGCTAACGAAGTGGTGGCTTACGATGATTTGTTTGGGAGCTTTAAACACGCCCAGCCGCTGTTTCCACCGAGGTTGAATTTTTTTCTGTTGCTTTTGTTCAATTACATTTCTCTGCTTTGCTGAAACCGACAAATCTAAACACTGGTCCAAAGCTTTAGTGCATCAACTATAAAACCGGTTTACGGATGTTTTTCAACACTGTTGAAATAGCTAGTTGTGCCACAGTGTTTCACAGCCAAAGTTAATCGTCATATTAACACCACACCCATGATTCTGCAACTGGTCAGAGCTCCCCGCATAACTGAAAAAAGTACAGCAAAACACAGACTGTTTAAGTAAGTGCTTCATTTCGATCCTCTCATTGAAAGTAAATGCTTCTAGTGCTTTTCGTTTGACTGGTAGCTCGTTATGACTGTGCAAACAGGTTTGTGGCTGGTTGTAACTTTCTGGGATCGTAATCTCAGCATTGTATTTCTTGTCGTCATGTCAGTTAGGGTTAGGCCTACGTGTTTTACTTGTGTATTGTACATGATTGAGCCTTGCCTTTCCTTGACTGAAGGAGTCATGTGACCGAGCTGAACTCTTATCACTTATTTGTTGAATGTTTTCACACAGATTTTAAAATGTTAAAAATCACCATCAAGGATTACAATTGTTACCCTTGTTTAGCATCTAACAATGGCATGCATTCAATCCCTCTGTGTTTGATTCCTTCTTGCTGTACACACAGATTTGTGTTCAGTATTTAGACACCTTTCTTGCCAGATGAGCGTAGATTGGAATGTTTCTTTAAAAGAATAATAAATGCTAAATAAAGTTTATCCCGGTTTCTTGCTTTAAGATAAAGATGGCAAGGCCTTCCATCCAACTTATGAGGAGAAACTTCGACTGGTGGCTTTGCACAAACAGGTGTTACTTGGCCCTTATAATCCTGATGCTTCTCCAGAGGTCGGCTTCTTTGATGTCCTTGGCAACGATCGCAGGTAACACCAGCAATCGACTTTACTCTCATCTGTGAGGGTGGATTAAATAGTTGGGTTTTCATTGCTGTGTGTAAGGGAATAAAAACGACCAATTTTTATCCACTTAACTGTTCTTTGAACCCATTTAACTCTTAACGAAGGCCTCTAAGATCCTTGGCCTTAAATCGACTAAATCCTTTAATGGACAGTGGCCTATATCACTGCAGTGTACTCAAGGCCTATTCATTTTCAACTTCTATGTTCTGAATGACATTTCAATGGATTTTAAAACGTTGTAGTTTAATTATGCTGGAAAACTTTACCTCCAACTTCCTCTCTTTTCAGGAAAGAATGGGCCTCCCTAGGGAACATGGAGAAGGAGGAGGCCATGGTGGAGTTTGTCAAGTTACTCAACAAGTGCTGTAATCTCTTTGCTCCCTTTGTAACGTCACACAAGATTGAAAGGGAGGAACAGGAGAGGAAAAGGTAAGGGGGTTTGGTTTTTGTTCCCTTTATGGAGACCCCCTCTCACCTGTCAGCAATGCTTTGAAACCATATCTGGTTTGGGCTGGCTATAAAAATCAGTTTCTCTGTCTTACTTGATAGCTGGACATGGGCACAGATTTCACTAGTTTTGTTGTATAGGTTAATGTGCTTCTTTTGGTCCTCACGCCTTCTTCAGGAAAGAAGAGGAGGAGCGTCTGAGGCTCGAGGAGGAGGAAAGGGAGCGACAAAGGCAGGAGGAAGAGAGACGACGGCTCGAGGAGGAGGAAAGGCTGAGAATAGAAGAAGAGGAGAGGAGACAGGCGGAGGAGGAGAGATTACGTATCGAACAGCAGAAGTAAGTGTGCTGAGCAAAGTCACTGCCTACACAGTGTTTGTTTAGTCTTCTATGTGGCGTCCGCATTATCATCTGTGACATTTGCAGTGTCATCATTTTTTTCTACCCTTAAAGAGAGCTTTAGTGAGCCTCACCTCTGTGCCCATGCACGCTAATGGGACCTCTGTGTCACTTGAACCAGGCAGCAGATCATGGCGGCATTGAACGCCCAGACGGCGGTGCAGTTCCAGCAGTATGCAGCGCAGCAGTACCCCAACAGCCCCGAGCAGCAGCTGGGCCTCATCCGTCAGCTCCAGGAGCAGCACTACCAACAGTACATGCAGCAGCTGTACCAGGTCCAGCTGGCCCAGCAGCAGGTGGGGCGTCCAGTTTTTAGTTCATCCGTTCACTATTACAAATATTTCTGGGGATGTAAATGTGTGATTTTTTTAAAAAAGACTTGACTGTTAATGTACAGTAGAAACTGGGAAACGTAAATGGCGAGGTCAGTATTGAGCATAAATAGACTGTACCGGTAAATTGATTCTGGTTTTGCAGAACTCTGCGCTTATTTTATCCACGTGTCCTAAACGGCTTCCTTGGTCAATGATTTCGCCCTTATACCATCCTCCTCTTGTCCTAGGCGGCCTTACAGAAGCAGCAGCAGGCGGATTCCGTGGTGCAGGGCACTGTAGAATCTAGCAGCTTCAACAGCGGGGAGCCCATCCCCGCCTCAGCACCACCGTTGTGTTCTGCCTCTCCACTGGCTAGCGAGGAAGCTCCCACGGTCAACGGAGGCCAGTCGGATTCTTACTCGGAGAGCATGGACCGGGAGCCTGAGCCCGAGCCTGCAGAGGAGGTGTCTGAGAACGGGCCTTTATTAGGTTGGTGAGCTGGAGCTTACATTGGGCAGAAAGATACACATTTTTCTGTTGTTGTGCAGCTTCTGGCTGTGGGGGGAGAAAGGGGATACTCTGTTAAACAAAGCTCTGTGCCAAAGCTGAAACCTGATGCTCGTCTGCTGTGTCCTTGTTGATGTGACCTGGAGGGCAGCAGGAAGAGGTGGAACAAGCTACACAAATAGTAAAAGATGGGAGATTATGGGGTTGTCAGTGTTTAAAACAGAAAAAAACTGATATTTGCCATCAATTACATTACTTGTGCCATGCAATTTCATCGAACTAAACACACACACAAACAAACACATATTTATTTTTAGGCAAATCTAGGACTTACTCTCCAATGGGAAAGCTTGACCTGCAGGTTGCATTAGCAGATTTCTGCAGCAGATTGCTGAGTGGCCTTTGTCCCTCGATCCCACAGCAGACTCCCAGCCAGTGATAGCTGCTCCCTCCATGTGGACACGGCCACAGATCAAGGACTTCAAGGAAAAGATCCGGCAGGACGCCGACAGTGTGATCACGGTGGGCCGTGGCGAGGTGGTCACGGTGCGCGTTCCCACGCACGAGGAGGGATCTTACCTGTTCTGGGAGTTCGCCACAGACTATTATGACATCGGCTTCGGGGTGCTCTTTGAGTGGACAGACGCTGCCTCTGCCTCGGTCAGCGTGCACGTTTCGGAGTCCAGTGACGAGGACGATGACGAAGAAGGTGAGCGGTTAGTGGGAGGGACGTGCGTTAGAGACTCGGGTCAGAGGGACATTTCCCTCTGCTCCTGATGTGAGCTGCAGCTAGTTTAAAAAAAAAAACCCCAAAAAGGAACAAAATGTGTGTTATGTGTGTGTGAAAATTGACTCGCTGCACACAGGTGACCCCCCCACTGAGGAGGAGAAGGCAAAGAAGGAGGCAGGGAAGCCGCAGGTGGATGAGATTGTGCCGGTTTACCGGCGGGACTGTCACGAGGAGGTGTACGCCGGCAGCCACCAGTACCCCGGCCGCGGAGTCTACCTGCTCAAGTTTGACAACTCCTATTCCCTCTGGCGCTCCAAGAGTGTTTACTACAGAGTCTACTACACCAGATAAGCCTGATTACTGACACGGGGGGGTGAGAGAGAAGGCAGCCCATATTTGTGTGCGTGTATGTCTGTGTGTGTGTGTGTGTGAAGGAAAAAGTGATTCTTTCTGGACAAAATCCACCAGAGGGGGACAAAGAGACACATCTGGAGCTCTCTTTTGGAGATTGGACAAAGGTTGATGTCCCGTCGGTGTGCTCTTGACTCACCTTGCATCCATACTACATCCTGTCATGGAGCCCTGAGAGGGGCGGTGTGCCCTGCGGTCGCCAGCTCGCCGCCTGTCCTGGGCGCGCGTGTGTGCACTGAGCTGTAGGACTGTGCTTTCAAACCGTACTTCACCTTCCTTTTTCTCCCCCGGGCTTCTGTTCCACGACCAGCCCAGCACAGTCCACCGTGGCCTTACGGCCGCCTCTGTCCTGACCGACTCCAAAAATCACCGATGGAAACGTGGGAAGTCCAACTGTGTGAGCCAGAGTTTCCGGTTTGGTGGAAATGGTGGTTATTATATTAACACAGTCGAAGTTGGAAATGCTGTTATATTGCAAATGTGCTTCATAACACTATGCCTTCTGCACAGGGGTCTTCTGATCTTTTGCTTAATCGCACATAAACAACACTTTTAATTATTATTTTTGTTTTAAAAGCAAACAAAAAGATTAGTTATTTCTTCCATCCACCATGCAAATATGAAGACTTCAGTGGATTGTTTTGCTGTTATTCCCCCACAACAACGGTCTGTTTCTCACCTCTATGACTTGACACAATCTGACAGACAGAATGCAGGGAGTAGATTTCAACGATCAAGTTTACTGCCATCATCTATGAAGGACCGGCAAGAAATCATTCAGCCATGTGGATGTTTAGGGAAAGAGACCAAAAAAGCATGCATGTCATGGGTCCTGAGTAAGTTTAAAAAAAAAAAGAAAAAAAAGAAATTAAAAAAAGATCATCTGCAACATTCTCTTTCAGTTTATTTACAGCCCATTTATAACGCCGCATCAGACCTCGTCAGACTTTCAGATGCTCTTATCTGTTGCTGAAGACTCCAAAAAGAGGAGTTAGTGTTGCTCACTGGGAGCGTTTTTGTTCATCCTGGTGTGTATTTTAGGGTAGCTCTGTTGAGTTCTTTTCACTCGGGCGACATTTGACAATAAAGATCCACTAACTGTCTATGTTTTGCAGGTCGCGACACACTGTTACATCTGTGCAATGTTCAGATATCCTTATCGCAAAAATATTTTCTGGAGTGTGAATGCCTACGTGTTGTCATCTCAAGTGTTGTGAATAAACAGAGATGACTTCAAACTTATGTCCTGGATGACATGATTTGTCAACTGAATTGTGGCGCAAATAGTTGCTTCCTTTTTCCAAAAGTTGTTGCCGTTATTCTCTTTGATTTGTTCACACGTGCATTGCTGACTGTGCTGTTTGAAGTGTACTCTGAAAGGCTGTTCAATGTGGAATGTGCTCAGTGGGTGTCGAAGACACTTTCCCTTTATTTCATTTAGTTTTATGTGGCAGGCATTCTTAAAAAAAGAAAAAGATTTGGATGGATTATCTTGCAAGTTGATTAGTCCTCTGAGAGTCTTTTCAGAGTGTCAGTTTGTCACATAATTAAATATACTTGTTTCCAATCCATTCAGTGATTTTTATTTTTATTTTTTGTCTTTTTGTTGTTTTGGCTTAACCAAGCCATAGTGTTTGACACCATTACCAGTTTCTTACTACTCGCCGAATGGCTTGAGTTGATCAAGCCGTGTATGTAAATAATTCTATAAATGAGTTTATGTATGGGTTTTTAGATGTGGCAGAAGGCTATGGGATTGCAAATCAATGCACTGTACAATAAGGTAAATGAGATTTCTGTTTTACCCCAAAATGAAAGTCCAGAACTTGTTTGGAAGAATGAAACTGTTCAACTCAATCTATTAAAAGGCAGAAGCGCTCATCTTTTCTTTTTTTTTGTATTGTTTGGAACTCTTATACGTTGCAAAATCTTTTTTTGGGGGCATATATTTAATCTTGATTAAACTTATCTTCATCTCCAAAGCCGTTTGTTTTGTTTATTCTCACTTGTTTCTCAAATCTATCATCTGGACATGTAGGGAATCACTTCAGTTCTTTTTCTAATTTAGAAATAATGTAATATATCAGAAATAGTTTTTTGAATAAACAAAAGGAACAACGTTGAAAATGTGAGGACAACAAACAACACAGGCTCTTTTTTTTCCACCAATGTGTCACCCTCACGCTGCTTTCCCGTCAAACCCTTTTTTTCTGCTGATGGAAGGACACATGAACACATTACTGGTGTTCAACAGGATGTTCATCTTTGCCTTTGTTTCCCATGATTCAGTGGGTGTCTCCAACACACTATTGCATCAAAAAATGTTCTCTTTAATGTTTGAGTAACTTGTTAAACTATTACCACAGATCACATTCTTGCTGGGAAGGGCCTGGAAATAATTGGAACTGATGGTAAATACTTCCAAGAGAACTGCCACGTCCCCTGGCAGACACCAGGGGGCGCAATAGACGACACAGGCTGATAGCTGGACATCCATTCTTTATATTATGTTCAGAGTTCATTCGGAAAAGCCATGGCTTAAATGGCAACGTTTAATACCTATGTCTGTGGAAAATCCCTACTTTTTCGTTTAAGTGCAGCAGTGGGGATGTCAGAAGTTGCACAGAGCAGAATGATGATAACCTTAACAAAAAAAACAACACAAAAAAACAGTGAGTTCCGAAAAAGTGTTGGTAAGTGTTTGAGTTCAAACTACATTCTGACTTTTTGGAAAAATATTTGCATAAGCTACCAAACGCTTTTTGCAGCTTAAGATCACGGGGGAAAAAATATCCCCACTTCCTCAAAACCTGCACAGCAATACCTCTGACTTAGCATTATTTTTGCTGCGTGCTAAAAAAAAAAAAAAATCAAAACAAACATCCGGCATAAGAACCAAAGCCAGGGAAGATTAAAGTAAATTAAAGTTTTTTGTTGTTTTATTAATATTTTAATATATAGCTTAAAACAATGTAGCACATGTTACAGGCAAAAGTTTGAAGTTGTCTCTAGTACTAAACGCTATTCCTAAACCTGTGTTAATTTTTTTAGTAAGGTTTTCTTTTCTTCTGGTAGGTATTGGCGTACAATTCGGATTATAAGCAGCAAAACACAACAGAAACTGAAATATATCACTTTTTGGAGTTGGTTCGCGGGGCAGGACAGAGACTTCGGGCCCTGGGCTCGTGCTTCCTGCTAACCCTCCAGTGCCTCGCGGGCTCCTCGCCGCGTGCCGTTCCACAGGAAATCCGCTCCGGGCTTTTGTGTCGGTCCCTTTCCTCCAACCGGCCTCCGGAGGACAGCAGGTAAAACTAAAACTCTGCTCCGCGAGGGACTCCCGCTCCAGTCGCCACAGGTGGTTTAAAGTATTTTCCGGGTTTTTATTCGCTCCCCCCCCCCCCCCCCTTTTCCTGGGTTTTTTTTTTTTTTTTCCAGCCTGCTCTGTGTCTGGCTAGATTTGAATAGACTTTGAGAGGCAACGTCTCCGGTGTGCTGCCACAGCTCCAAGTCTCATCCTTTGAAAAACAAATAAATATGGCGGGACTTGTGGAATACATTATCTTGAATATAACAGCGACTGTAGGGAAGCCGTTTTCCTCGGGTTTGTTCTGAAGCGGCTTGGCTTGGCGAATAGTTTTTCGGTCCCGCTGAAGTTGTTGGTATGATTTGAATATGCCCTTTCACCAGAGGACTGTTGAGCCGCGGCGTGTGAGCAGATTGTCGGCGAGGGATGGCTGGACACCGAGGGAAGAGAGCGGCAAGCGAAAGCTGCGAAGACCTGTTCTGTTCTCCTCCTCGGATGAGGTTAGCTGTCACACTCTGACCAGCATCATTTACCAACTTTCCGACCTTTCTCGACATGCCAGCGACATCTTCCTGGGCATTGAGATGGAGGCAGGGCTGGTGTTCAGGAGGTCCTGCAGGATTCAGGGGAGGCTGCGCGTGCTGCAGAGCGAGGTCTGGAGGTTAGACCCCAAGAAGACCAAAATCCGTAAGTTTTTCTTACTTCTTTTTTTTTGTGCTGCCTGTTACTTAAATGTATAGCAAAACAAAAACTCACTGTTAATTCAAACGTTTCTATTCTCTGCTACTACTGTGCTATTATACATTATTAACATTGTTCATATTGATGTAATCTGAGTAGTGGTGCAGAGAGTTGGGATTAATAAGATTAAAAAAAAGGGATTTCTGAGACTTGAGATGCATTGATGTGAGGCAGCTGTCACTTTCTGCCAGGCTGTGATCTCATTCAAACCTAAAGTCACTGGTGTTGATAGCTTGATGGCTGCAGGTCAGGTCCAAGGTGACTGTCATGTTTTGTCCTTTAACAGACCCTGGGCGGTTCGGTCGTTGTCTCCTCAGCACATGGCCATGTTTGTCCTTCTTCAGACATATGCTAATAGGGACATTGTGTCCTGTCTGAAATGATGGATCTCCTCCCAGCATATTGACCATCTGTGTTGAGGTTTTCAGAGCAGAATGAGATCACAGAGCCTCACACTTCCTTTTCTCTTTTGTTTTTATCTTGTGGTTTTAACTTTAAGCAACATTGGTCAAAGCCAGGATGGATATAAAGTCACTTTTTAAAAAACTTGTTTTACTGCCATTGTGGTTACATATTAACTCAGACACTGACGTTGACCCGTAGTGGCTGAGCCAGCAGAATTAGGACCTATGATAGGCCTATCCTCTTATCTGCTGTAGACCACTGCTTCCTATCTAACAGGTTGTTTTCTGCCAGTATTTACCAACACAGTTCTTGAGTGATAGTGTTTTCCCATTGTTATTGGGCAGAGTTCCTTTTGTTTATTTCAGCTGTATGTAGTAGGGTGAAAGAACACCAGCCCAGATTCCACACAGAACATCAGTTATAAAGAAGAAGTGCTCCAGTTCTGACTCATGGACTCGTTTCCTTCCTTCTGTCCTCTCTACATTAGATCTGTCTCTGTTCACCCGGTCTTGGGTCTGATTGTGACTCACTCACACACACAGACCCAAAGGCCACGCAGACAGATCTCAGACAGAAGGGAGTGAGACGTGCGATGAGACAAAAGAGTGATTCAGCTGTGCTTAAGGGGTGAACCGTTCATGACATCTTCCAGACTTCTAGCCAAACTGGGTTATCGAACATCATGGCCCTGTTGTGGTCTAGATTCAGGGCCATGTCCTGTTCCATGGAAGGCATCCACTCCATCAATCTGTTCCAAAGCAGAATTGAAGACAAGGTGTGAGAACACAGGTTGGAATGCGGTGCGTGACGTTGTGATCCGCAGATGCCAGCTCACACATGGCCCCGAGCACCACACTGGCGTTACAGAAGTGCTGCCTTGAAATTTATTACAACACAGACCTGTCAGCCTGACTCTTAACTCTTTCCTCTCATAAACACCTGCTTTCTGAGTCGCCTTACAGCATTTCTCCAGACGGGGCAAATTTTATTAGAATACGCCAAACGGACCAGCTGGACATGATCTGAATGAACATTTCAATGAAAGTTAAACTACTATTCATTTTTACCTGCGTGACATAATTATTCAGCAATTATTTGAATGTAATTTTCTAAGAGCAGCTGCCCACTACTGTGGGCTTAACCCCCGCTTAGAGATGGATCGTGTTACAGGTGAGGGCCAACAAGAGAGGCCTCTTTATGCTGGAAGGCTGCCATTAAGTGAAGGAGGGAGAGAGTGGATGCGTGTCTATGGATGGGCAGATAGCCATCCGCTCAAAGTAAACGGGGCAAATAGCATTTCCTTCATGTGTTTATTTGATATGCACTAATCCATTTATGCGGATGTACTGGACATCAGGGCAAAGGTCAAAGGTTATGCCTTTGAGTCTTGGCGGGGACACAAAGAGTCCACAGTTCAACCCTATGATGCCAAATGTATTATATTACATATGTAGGGTCTTTGAAATTTTTTGCATCATTTAACGTTGAACACTTTGCTTAAAACGCTGTTGTGCACTTGCAGATATGACTGATAACTGAAGGCTACAATCATTTTGTGTTATTGCATAGTAATAAATTGATGACTATTCAAAAATGATTTCTGTTAATAAGTTTTTAAGTATTTTGTTAAAGGACCATAAAGACTTAAAAAAACTGTTGCCTTGGAGCAGGCTTTAAAGGCTTTAAACACAACCAGATTGAATGTGTTGTGATTTCTGCGAGAGGCCAACAAGGGCCACCTAAACAATGTTTGGTTAAGTGAACTCTTTTGCCACACCCTGGTGCATCAGATGTTAGAATGATAAGAGGAGGAGCAGTAAAGCCCAATTCAAACATTATAAATCAGTGCAGCAACGTCAGGTGACTAGGAATTTGTTGCAGAGCTTCTAAATTTGCCATTTAAACCATATTCAATATTATTCAGGATGACAGTAGCTGGAACATGTAGAACTGGTAACATAATCAGGTACCTCTGACCATTAATGAACTGGGATATTATTTTAGTCAGTGGTTAATAGTTAGACATTGGATTAAGGCATTTATATCATATTTGTTTTGCCACATTTTTCAGTTTTATCCTTAGTTGTAGAAATGTGAATTAAGACCGTTCCATCTTCCATTAAGAAGCCTCATTGCATTCTAGTAAGAAGGAAAAAGATGCTGCACTCTCAAGACTAAACAATTTAACCCCCCCTCATTTTAGATCCGTTACGTTATGTAACTCAAAAGTTGTTGAATGTAAAGAATAGTATGTTGACGGTTGTAATTCCCTGTAATTTTACTCCAGTTGGAGAGACCAGGCACAAATGGTTGTGACTAAGCAGACAGTAGTGCCTGTCTGTCGTCGTTGGTGGTGGCTTAAATCCTTAGTTTTCTACTATGTTCAGTGGAGCCATGTCTCTAGTGAAGTGATAACATCTGTTAATACCACCGGGAGCAAGAGAGCGTGGTGATGTACATGTAATGTTTGTGGTATCCTCCAGCTGGTGTTTTCAGCTGTGGTTTCCTTGTCCTTCATGGCTATCTTGTGAAGCATTTTGTGGAAAAAATAGAGTTTTGAGCCCATACCTTCAGTTCAACACCAGTCATTGAGCCACAAGCAGGTGGATAGCATCTTTGCGCTTGTGAGGGGGGACTTTAACTCTGTGTTTTCGACTTAAGTCTCTTCAGCCAAATATCATATCAGCCAAATATAACTGGGAGTTGAACTGGGAGTTGCTATTTTCATTTTCAGAGCAGGTCAAACGAGTGAAGGATAATTGGAGTTAGGAGAGCCCAAAGCTGTCCCTGTCAGACATCTCCATGCCCCTTAGCTGGGCCGTGTAAACACACACACACACACACTTGCTCAAAACTCTGAGTAAATAAACACGTGTTTCCAGCTGACCTGCTAATGTCAATAGTCCATCTTATCTAACACTCACACATGCACAGGGCATTGAGCATTCCTCCCCCTATCCTTCAGATATTTATAGGCGTGTGTCTTTGCCTGATCTTTCATCTGCTGCATGCTATCAAGTTTAGGGTGTGTTGCTATATTCAAGTGTTTCCCAAAGACCTTTATATGTGTGTGTGGGAACATACACTTGGCATGTCTGTTGATGGACGCTTGTGGCC
Source organism: Menidia menidia (assembly GCA_907169785.1). Lineage (NCBI taxonomy): Eukaryota > Metazoa > Chordata > Actinopteri > Atheriniformes > Atherinopsidae > Menidia > Menidia menidia. The sequence continues at coordinate 3,593,310 of CAJRST010012224.1, read as the reverse complement.
CAGGCTGAGACTAAACTGCTTGTGAGTGTCAAACATTGCTACTCTTAGGCACATAATGACAGTGAAGCTAACCACTTGTTTAACACCCAAGTTGTGTCCCCATTCAAATCAGAGCCATGCTTGGATTAACTGATTACTGTTTATCATTTTTTTTGTACTTATTTCCCTGCAGGTCACGTAAAAACAAACCCTCACACACACACTCTGTTAATCCCACCTTACTCCCTCTTGTCACCATTCACTCAGGGCCCACTGCGGTCTCCTCCATTCAGAGAGGGAGAGCTGTCATTACGCAGCCAGAATCCACAAGTCAGTTCCCACAGGGCTCGCTTCTGAGAAAGGAGCACGGCCTGGTTCTAGAGGTTGACCTGCTCCCATGAGGAACAAAAGAAACGGATCGGGGCGGACTCAGACAGACAAAGGAGAGAAAAAAAGAGCGGGAAATATTGGAGAATATTTCTGGGAGCAGGCATAGGATTTCTAAAGGGGTGGATTGATACATGACTGGATGTCTATGCGTGTATCTGCCCTCTCTCACGACTTTCTTCTCACCCTTATCCTGCTCAAGATTTGGATCCATCTCTTACTAAAGCACAGTAGAGCCCAGTGTGATGTAAAACCTGTGTTTCCTTCAGCAGGCCGTGGTGGCCTGCCTAAGGATGATTGCGTTTGGTGCGTTTGGCTATGTTTATGCTACAGCAGGGTAACCCATGTATGGGGATAATGAAATGTGCAGTTGGCCGCAGAGGAAGCTGTTGGGTAATCCAGAGTTTAAACAGCCAGTGGGGAGATGAGCAAGATTTAAATCCCACTTAGGTGACCACTTCCGAAGTGGGGATTCTTCCTGGTTTTGGTTTTTGTCTTTTGAGTATTAACAAACCCACATTTGTACAAGAAGTGCTCATTTAGTGAATTATATAGTGTAAAATTAAAATATGTACAAATAGCCTGTTATATCTGTAAAGATGTTGAAAATGAATTCAATTTTAGGTTTGCGGCTGATTTCCTTTTTGTAAGATAAGCTAAAATCCATACAGCAAAAGCATTAGCTTTTTGGAAAAAGCAAAAGGTGAACCACTGTAGATCAAAGAAGGTAGTAGAACAGCAGATTCATATGACTAAATCAACCCCGTGGCACTTGTTTCTTAGTTGTTCTCTTTTTAAAATGGCTGGACTTGACCCACTCCTTGTAAGTTTTAGTATGACTGCGTAATGTTTTTCAGCTGGTAAATGAAGGATCACTTTTAGATTTAAGACTTCTTGCAGCGCTCTATATTAGGAGTGCAGTCGACAAGTTCAATCTGAGGTCAAACTCCAGATTTCATACGTCTATTGTTGCAGAGGAGAAATAACGCAAACAGCCAGATGTTCTGTTCTGAGTGCGTTTCCTCGAGAGACAAAACAGGAGCCGGACTGCCTGCTGAACCCAGGTGGGGTCTCTCAGCGACAGATGATGCTGCATGTTCATGGATTTTTTTTTTTTGCCCCCAGCTTTGGTCAGGTTAAAGTCAAATAATAAGTCTGAATATATATTTCTGTTGCTTTAGAACTACTGCACATTCTTAGACATAGTGAGGCAGGCCATTTCCACAGCTTGTTTTCGCGTGTTCCTGCACAGCTGGGACATGATGCCTCAGCATGTTCCATTGTCAGTCACTCCTTTCTGCCTCAGCTTTCCCTCTTTCCTTCCTCTGTTTGAGAGTCTTTTCCTCTCTCCTCTCTCTTACTTCTCTGTCCTGCATCTCGTTCTTTCTCTCTTCCTGTTCTTTCATATGGTTTCCAGACCTTTCCTCCCTCGTCTCCCTTCATCCTCCACACTTTGATGTTCATCCTGGTATCCCCACGCTGACTGAAGCAAACACAAGGCCCCTGACTCATCCCTCATTTTTTGATGGCTGTCTTTTTCATAGTCAATCAGCTCAATCCATACATTCTTTTTCAAATCTAACCCTCCATGTTTTCTTTTAACCATGTCTCTTTTTGAATGTGTTTGATATTCAGGCTTGTTTACTGCTAGGCTGTCCCTGTTCCCTTTATGTGTGGAGAAGTGTACTTTGACATATTTAATCTTTCATTAATTATTAATAAGTAAATTATGTGATTTGTTCACTGTGTTCATTGTCCCTGTGAAGTGTGAATTTTCTGAAAAGTGTGTTAGCCTTGAGAATTGTGACGCTGTAGTCATTAATCTACAGCTGTGTTGTGATCTTTTTTCACCATCTAAAGTTCAGAAGGTCTTAGCCTCCAGCTACATGTGGATTAAGTTTTACAGTGCAATAGAGACCTAACATGTATGTGTAATCTAAGTCGGATTAATTTGGCGAAGTCTCTTTGTGCAGTGCTAGATTGAAGAAGAAGAAACATCATTATGTCGGTTATGTGACAAATCTCAAATGCCAGATGAATATAAAGTCTTGTTTTCCTGTAACGAGATGGTGTAGATCACAGCCAATGGTTTCATGTTAGATGGAAAATAGCTTCAAACCCAGGAAATGCTTTCTTTGAGATTGACAGAAAAAGCAACAGAGGATTTGATTGTTGCTTGAATTCCATTTTGGATTTGGATTTACGGACTGTCAATAATTGAGGCATATTTTATCAAGTTATAGTTTAAAACTGAACTTCTTTAAAATCTTTTTGTGTTCTGATTTGTGTGTGTTGTTATTTTGTCATTTTACTTCCAATGAAAAATGCTTTTTTTTTTAAAGTACCACATCACAGTTCTCTATCTTAAATTGTTTTAAGGGCCTTTAATATAACGAAAACCTACAGAAATAATGTGATTGAATTACTTTGAAGTAAAACCTTTTGCTGTTAGCTGCAATTGTTAAAAGAAAAGTCTCATCAAAAAGACTTCATAAAAATATGGATGAGAAAGAAAAAAAATATTCTACTTTTAACAGGTGAACTTACCGTCAACTTTCTGGCCGTACACTCTGACTCCGTACTTTTCATATACTTTTCATGAACTGGGACATTTGCATATTTGTATTTACTCGCTTGTTTAATCTATGTAATGTCTAACTTTTTGTGGCATTTTCACTGATGTTGTAATACAATGGCAGCTACTGTACTCAACTCCCCATTCAAAGCGACAGCATCAGGAAAAACCCTAGTTTGGGTTTCAGAGTAAGCCGTCCTGGCCTCAATGTGAGCCCTTAAAGTAGCCAGCTCTGCTCTAGGTTTTTATGACGAGGAAAGCGGAATCATAGTTAACCAGCTCTAATATTTCATGAAGCTTTTGAAGCGTAAAGAATAATCAGATGATAACAAAAGGCAGCTCAATAACTGGACTCCAGTAACTGGAGGATGCACTACATCCTGTGGAATATTATAGTCTTAGCAGGGACATGAAGGCGAGGCCTCAGGCAAACACACGTCCATACGCTGCATAATGACACGCTGCAGCAGGTGGGTGCAACATAAAGGCTATTGTTATCCTGCGTCTGCACTCACAGGCTACACACACACGCCACACACTCTCTATGGCTGTGATGGCTCCAGGAAAAACAAACAAGGATTTTCTGCCACATCTGTCACTTGTGCCACTTCACCGGCACACATTGAACCACTCGCACCGAGCCATGCATTAAAGCCGTGTGTACACAGTGGTGTGTACACAGTGGTGTGTACCGAACCCATCCACATGAATCTTATTAGAAGAAATTGTATGTATGCAGCCCATTGTGAACAAATATCACCGGAAATGTCAGGAGAGAAAAAGTCCCCATCCCCATCACTGCTGTGTAAAGATTAAATCCAGTTGTTTGAGAGAAAGCAGGAGATTTTAAAAAGTTGCCTTTTAAATCTGGCCACGGAGACTGGAGAGGCTGAGGTGCAGTCTTGGCTATATTTAGATTGGCAGATAAGTCCTTAGAAACAGCTGCTGGCCTGCTCTTTTCAGGCATGAATTTAGTCTTCTAAACATTGGTGACATTGCACAACTTGAATATCCTCGGCTGAATATACAAGATGAGCAACAAGGGGGTCATTAGGGTTGTTTTTTAGTTCTCTCGAGCATGCACGTTTAATCCTAAGAGGGGCAACGTGGTATTTGTGCATTCCATCATGTGTTTTTGACAACTTCCAGCATGGTCAGCTGATTCCTTTGCCTCCATTGTTGGCGGTTCTAACACCAGACAGATGTATTAAATCTCTGAAATGTGCAGGAAATTAACTGTAAGTTTGATTTAGTTTGGGTTTTAGCCGATAGCTTTCCAAAGCTCTACAACTGGGAAAAAAGTCAAATTTGTATCTGTAAGACATTTGTATTGACTGTCAGTAACTTGAGGAGAGGATGGTGGTGGAGGGCAGGGTGGTGTTAGTGTTGGGCTGAACTGTGTTTACTGTTGTGGATCAGGGACTCTGTAAAGAGGGAATTCCCAATAGAATGGGAAAGTACACCATATATTACTGTTCAGCTCATATTCTAAGACCACTGAGTTGTTTCCCCTTTGTAAATCTTCATTAAAAAAAAGAAAAGAAAACAAAGTTTATTTAGTTTTCTTGGTCACCAACCTGACCTCTGTATTTCTGTCAGAAAGACAACACAATCTGTTCTGAATTCCTGTCAGAAAGACAACACAATCTGTTCTGAATTCCTGTCAATTCTCATCACTTTGATCTGGTCATTGTGAACATACCCCACCCCTTTTAGTGGAACTTCCATTTCTGGTTATCGTTTTACTCGTTCCATGCTGCGCATAGAATTTTGTTTGGTTCTGTGCGAGCTGTGGTTTGTAACAGCACAATGGAATGAGGAGAAAACGTCATCTGAGCTGGACTTTGTTGTGTAAGCTTTGACATTATTTCCTGGTGTTGTAAAGCAAAATCTGAGACATGCTTTAGGCAAAATAAAAGAAAGCTCGATAACAGCTCTGTTTCCTTCCACTAATTTACACCGCTATTGGAGTGGATCATTTTGGTTTGTGGAATTACCCGCTCCCCTTTTCTCCACCCCTCTCTTTCTCAGGGTCTGCCTCTTTTGTAATCTGTAGTACTCAGAAACTCCTGGAGGCTGTTATTACGGTCTGAGAGCATACAATAGTGGTGGAGTAGCCTGAGAGGGAGCCATTTGATGAGGGATTTCATCATCAGAAACTAACTTGGTGTGGAGGTTTACTTGTGACCCCACAACTGGATCTTTCTAAGATGTTTGAGCATTCCCATCACTTTATTCCTCCTTTCCTACTGTTTGAAATCTACAGCCGTTTTTCAGTCATGATTTTGAGTTATACAGTGTTTGTGCCGTAATAATTGCTACTATTTGTAAACAGCACATTCCGATTCAGCCATCCATGCAGGATGCTGGTCGGATGAGTTCTGTGGTGAATGAATTGTTTATAGAGCCTTTAACGGTGATGTGTGCCCAAACTCTGTCCAAACTTCTGCCTCCTACTATGCATTTTTTAGCTTTTATCACATTAGTGCTGTCATGTTACAAGGAAATTACTTTTGTTTTACGTTGTGAAATAATAATAAGCGATATTCAAACTTTGGTCTTTTCCTTCAAACACATGTGGAATACACACAAACGGTGTTCATGTACCTGTAAGAGTCGATCATATTGAAATGCTTTTTGCCTCTGTGTTTCCCCTCAAGCAAATGCCGGGCCCTTCATTCATCTTACCGTTCCCCTTTGAGGCCTGCGCATGTGTGCCTCTGTCACTGTGAAAAATGACATACTGCCCACTGGAATCCCCATTGACTGCTGACTTTTCCCCTGTAGCAGCTTTAGCTGTCTGCCGTGTCCACAGAGACCTCATTGTGCCTGCATGAGCACATGGGCCTTTCAGGGTTCCATCTATCAGTATTTTTCCTGACACAAAGCCTACAGCTGCCACTTACATGGCCCGGTTTCATGTCAGATGTAGTGTTGTGTCTTTGAGTTGAAGCATACACAAGCTTCAATTTTTTCTGTTCTTTTTATCTAACTCTGTCCTCAACTCTGAATCCTTTCTTTACAATACTGAACACACACAGTGGGACACACACACAGTGCAGCAAAGGTAGCAGGGATGATTTTTTTTATTGTTATGATGTGGTCTATAAAACATGACAACACATCATTAGGTTGCCTGAAGGGGAAAGAAGGATGTTTGGGAATGTTTCAGCATGTGAACGCATCTGTCGACACAGAAACAGAACATTAACTTGGATGAACACATATAAACAAGGAGTTAATAGCCAAGAGGTGAAGCTGTGAGATCATAATTATGCCTCTCTGTGCGTAGTGTTGGTAAACACACACAGCGACAGGGCATGTGGGCACTAAGCCTAAGACAAAACAAATTATTTAAGGATTCAACTTTTGCATAAAAATGGACTTAATTTTAAAAGCTTTGATGTTAAGGAATCTCAGCCTTTTTTGTAAAGCTTATTCAGATACATAGATTTTTTTGGTTCTTGGTTGATGACTTCCCTTTGACTTGCCTTTTCTTTGTGTGATGACCTGTTGGAGACAGTAATCCATAATTCTGTGGTTAGAAAGTGGTCAGATGTTTGCAGTCTGTATCTCTGCTGTAATTGAATTGTGTCAGGACAGTCTACATTTAATATCTTCTGCTTCTTTAAGTTGTGGTTGCATGTTAAGAAAATTAATTAATCATGAAAATGATTTAAGTTGACTTAATTAATGTTGATGTTGAATTATTTACTGGAATAAAAAAAGAGTAAATCTGGCTTCTCGCCCAGCAGCAGCTGACGGCAGAGCTAATCTCTGAATTGTAGCTGAATCTTTAATAACTCCAGGAAGCTTAACCCAAGGATTCTCTTGTAGGCGATCGAGAACATTCAGAGTTGATGAGTGGATTTGATATTTAAGCCAGAGTATAATGGCATGTCACGCAGATGACTGGATGAAAAACTTGGCAAACTGGTCTCCTAGTTGTAATAAAGTACACACGTGTTGTCATCCAAATACTGAGAGAGCGACACGCAATAAAAAGGCTAAGCTTCCGAGGAAGAAACGATAAAGGTAAAATGTTTGAAGAACTTACTGGGATGCATTCCCTTTGAATGATGCAAACGTTCTTTAGCACGCTTACGCACATTAACTGAATCATTCTGTAATCCTACATATCTGTGCTGGGGTGTTCTTCTACATGACAGCTGCGTGTGTGTGTGTGCGTGTGTGTTCAAAAGAACAAGAGAGCACACACACAGGGGCCCTCCCATGCCACACAGTGAGACTGGATCTTTGGAGTCAGTGATGGGGATTACGTGGAATATAATTTCATATGGCCACAGAATGGTTAATCTCCTTAAGCCCAGCCGGAGTCTGCACACCCATTCATGCAACGGCCTAGTAATGGTGGCAGCAGGAGAAGGTGAACGGTAGGAAACTGTGTGTCTACAGTTGTCTTACCTGTTGGTTTGTTGGAAATAGGAGTGGAGACCTGCAATTATGGATATCAGTAATTGTATGTTACTTTAGACTGTGTTAAATGTTGACGTTTGAGCTTCCTTTCTAATACAAATGAAACCCTCTGGATACATTCTGGCTACACCGGTATTTATTTAGCTCTGCTGTTGTTGGCTGGAGTTTGTCCCGGTCCCACACAGCGAGGTTTGTGTTGCTTTGCAGATTAAAAAATGGAAACCAAATTTTTATGCAGCCAGAAAACAAGCCCATTTCAAACCTTGTGGTTGAGAGGTGTGTTGTCCAAAGTTATTTGAGCAACTGTTGCTGACAAGGGAAATGGTCAGAATTTTAATGTTCACTTTGTGTGTGTCTGGAGGCTGCTGCCAATGAGCATCCTGGTGTATTGACTCAGCTGTGTGTTGGACGGAAACTGAACGAGTGAGCGTGAGTGAGACAGGCTGTTACCATTATAGGTCTTTGATTAGGCGTGTTCTTTTGTAAAGGTACGTTTTGTTATTTTCTTTTTTAATATAACAAAAGTTTTCAGATGCCCAGTAAGCGATGCAACAAAGCATTTCTGGAGCAGGAACTGCTACCTCTTAACATGTTTTTAAGACATGAAAAAATAGGCAACATGCTCCCGCTGTTGCCTATACCTCTGTTGAAAAATGGAGACAACTTAATCTGTTAGGAGTTTGTGGGAGTTGTTTATCCATACCACATGATGTGATATGAAAATATTGAGTCTGTAGTGATAAATCTGAGTCTAAAGAAAAGAATTTAGACAATCAGTAAGGGATGTGCCATGAATTTAAAGCATCACGGGACACACAGATGACCCCAGATCTGTCATCCTACATCATTTTTACTACAGTGTGCTAAAGATAAATGGCTATTTTTTTTACAAAGTTAGTGATTTATGCAGGTTAAAATGTCATAGCTTTGACAATAAAAAATAAAACTCTGCTATGTTAATCCGACTCCATTTGCTGGCCTGTTATGATAACTAATAATAATTTGCTTGGACCATTTTCCCCATAAATTGTTGAAATAAATAATTTAGTTATTTCATGACCATAAGGCTGCTTTAGTCACGTGGTACGTCCCAACTGAAGCCATTAGTACGGATAGTTTCTGACTGGAGGACCCAACGGTCTCACAGTTGTGTATCAGGTGACTTATTGTGCACCTGTCAGTGTTGTCATCCCAGCAGAAGTTGTTGTGCGGTAGTATCAGTTGTGATGGACTCACCACCTGTTGTGAGGGATCTGGTTCTTAGCTCAGAGGGATATTTCCCATCTTATGGGAATGAGTTTCAAGTTGCCCTGTATCTACTGTACAGTAGGGTGTCACTATATTCTAACTCGAGTTCTGTTTGCTGTGCAGGTTGCAGCTTGTTTTTGTTTTTTGTAGATAAGATAAAGAAAAAGTTTGTTTTTTTTCTAATCAAGGGAACGGAAATAATTAAGGCAGTTAATGGATTTGTTAGGCTTCAAAGGAAAATCCTCACACTCCTTTATTTATCTTTTAACACTGTCTGCCCGACTGTCTCCTCTGATCCTTAACTTTGTCTATCTCCTACACACACATGCACACTAACACACAAACACACATCCCTCCTTCGTTTGATCCGTTAGCCTCAGTGGGGCCCGAGGCAGCTAACAAGGCGGCATCACATAAAAGCCCCCCCCCCCCTGCACCCCTTCTTCAGTGCAACACCATGAGCTCCAACAGTGTGCCCCTACTGTCTGCAGGAACAGAATGCTCTGGATCAGCTGCCTCCCCTCCTGCATGGGCCTCCCCACCACCCCACTCTGAACCTCCAGGGACCGTTGGAAAAAACTTGGTATTGAGGCTCAAAGAATCCTGAATGGAGCCGGGGTGGTGAGGCAGGTTAATGAGCCCGATGAGAACTCTTGGCCTTGAGGGGGAGCAGTTCTCTCTACCCATGGGACCCTGGAAGTCTGGAGATAGACTGACGGTCTTTGTTGTGGGAAAACTGAGGGAGTGATGAGTGGTCTAGATGAAAATGTCAGATCCCCCAGGGCTGGGAGGAAAAGGGAAATCCATCAATCTTTCTCTTTTATCAATCATTTATGTATAAGTCTGGTCTTTGTTCACCATCCTGCAGTTTTATGAGGCATATTGCAGTTTTGTTTGCCGTATCTTATCTCCTCACTGTCTCTAATTCTATCTGTTCTACTAAGCTGCTTCTGTTATGTAACCTAAGTACAAGCCCATCACTTCCCGCAGAAGCCGACGTGGGTGCATAAAAACTGGAATCTTGGGCGTGGCCAGGCGTCCATGTGTCACACCTGTCCACATCAAAAGAAAAAAGTGATATGATTAAGAGCTCCGTTGTTAAAACACAAAATACATTTCCTCCAATGTCAAGCTCTTGGCCTTTTGTTCATTTTCTATGATTCAGCTTCTAAACCTGTCAGTCCAAAACCGGGTGTTAAACAAACCTCTGTATCCTTGTCTTCAGCACTTCCTCTTCCTCTCTCCTTTTTTCTCATTTATTACATCTTTTCTCTGAGCGGCTCTTGGACTGATAGCTGTGCCATTCAGGCAGACGAGTCATTCAAGGGAGCTCCCAACAGAGAAAAATAGATGCTAATTCCCTCTGGCATGCCAGCACAGTAACACCCTTGAAATCACACACTCGCACACAGACAGACATTCTTGGTCTATCTTGAGCTGTCTAAGCATGCTGGCTAAGATGCTATGTTCCCAAATCAGTGGCTCAGGAGAAATAAAGGGAGCGAGCGGAAACAGGAGGATAAGGAAGGTGTGAGAGGTGTTTTTTTTCCTCCAGGTTAAAACCCTAGACTCAGAGACAGTGATTTGGTTAGCTGCCCACTGTCTTCTTCTGTGAAAATATGTTCACGTCTGTTTAAGTAAAACAAAAGTAAAAACATCTTTAAAAATGTTATTTCTCAAACTTTGTCAGACTTTTTGGTGAGATTGTCAATAAATTTAGTCTACCAAATTCAGAAACACCTTTAAACTAACAGAAACTAGTTTCTGTTCCACAGCAATTGTGTGTCGAGTGACCTTATGACATATACTGGAAGGGCAAAGTAAAGCACTTTGAATATGACCATGAATCAAGTTTTCAAACAACACTCAACACTGAAATCCTGTTGGTGTTCTCTGGCTTTTTAACATATGATGCACAGATGTCAGTCGTTCATCTTACATGTTTACAGATGCTTGTGGGATTCTTGAAATTGAGTTATGAGGACTGAAATGCTTTGGGTAAAAGTGATCTAAATTTAGCCAGAAATATATGTGGATAAATGAGGGTTAGGACTAAGAAATCACGTCTCATGCTCACGGGTTCTGTTTTTGTATGTCTAAGTAAGCAGAGGCTAACAACAAACGACAAACTAGGACTCTGGATTCTGCTGTATTCCGTCTGATTTTCTAAAATTATGAATTAGATTTACCGTGATGAGAAATGTTTCTTGGTGGAAATGATTTCTTTGGAAATCCTGCATTTCTAATGAGATGAGTCGCACACGGGGGGAGAGGTCAGAGAGGGCAGGAGGAGGACGGAAGCAGAGCGGGAAGGCGGGAGCCTGGAGTTTATGGTAAACGGCCACTAACGACATAACTAGGTGTCCTAATTGGTCAGGGATGAGTGTGTGTGCTTTGAGTGTGTGTTGGAGAAAGAGAGTGAAGGCCTCCAATGAAAACAGCTGTCTGCTTGGCTTCTTAACGCGAGGGTGGGGGGGCAATAGGTCAGTGGAAGCCCCCGTTCTCCAGCTAAGCTGTCTGAAAACCCACACATACACACATTTCCCTGTCTCCTTCCCATATGGGAACCCAACCCAGTCGGTCTTTCATGTGGTTCTGGGCTCCATAAGGCATGGGAGGGGGGGAGTGCAACTTCAGAAGCAGGGAGGTAACAGTTAAGCTCCAAGCTGCACTCCTTGCCACTCTTCCATGTCCCATCCCTTTGTTTTAGCTGATTTTTTGCACAAGTTGGGGTCCGTATTTTCTTTTTAGAGTCTGCAGCAGTGATTTGTGGTTTGGACTCGGCCCCGATAGTTTCCACTTTGCTGCCAGAGTCTGGGTGGAGCGCTTTGCGTGTAGTTGCCTAAGTTTTGCCACATGTGTGGTTGAGCAATTAAAGGTCGCACCCCAATACTTTATGAAAGACTTTTTTTTTTTTTTTTTTGCCCACTCACTCAAAGCAGCGATGTAATGCGTGTGGACAGGCATCTTCTAGCTGTGGAAGGAGGCCCGCAGCTGCATAAAGACGACCTGAGCAGCAGCTCCGATTTTACACTGCTGGAGCCGCTTGTTGGATTTGGAATTGTTTTCACACCAAGTGTATTTTAGCCTCTCTCTGCCTCCCCTACTCCTCCTTTTTTTAAACTCTCCTCCCCATCACCCCGTCTTACACAGAAGCCCATTGTGTTTATCACATCTTACAGCGACCTAAAGCCTGGCCCACACAGCTGGAAACATAGAAGCACCACCAGTCATACTTTTGTGTATTTATCAGTATTTTTCTTTTCTGCTTCTTCTTTATGTCGGGCATTTGTTTGTGGCTCGCAGCGATACCATTAATAGAATTAAGTCGTGTTTCAGAAGAATTCTGCTGTAGATTTGCAGGAACGAAACAACATTTGTTTATGCGCAGGGACCAAATCCTGTCCATGAGTTGGGTGTTCGAGTTTTCTGTTCATCCAGTCAGTCAAGCTAAACTGAGAACTCTGATTTTTGTTTGCTCACAAGTTTGCTCTTTGCTCTTAATCTTGTTTCTCGCCAAGTGAACCCTGATAATGTCAATGATGGTAACAAACAGTTATTAGTTTCCCTGTCTAATTTGACTAATTTCATTAGTTACTTTATTGGCCTGTGTGCATGTTGTGTCAACATGGTGAAGCCACTGAAAACCGCTGAACTTGACAGCAGCTTTTTAAAGTCACTCAGGGTTATGAGTATAATCTTGTCTCTGTGATTGACAGCTTTATACACGTAGCACACTGCTCTGCCAGCAACGCTTCGTTAAAATAAAAAACATTAAACGTTATCCCAAATAATTCACGGCTCTATTTAACAATACATCATGCAGGTTAAGTGAAACATGGCTGCCTCCATAGTGTCCTCAGCCAATGATGAGCGCATGTTGACACTGAGATATACTTATTACATATTAATTTTGACTAATGATAGTCCCTTAGGGTAAAAAAAAGCCTGATATCAAGATTAGCCTTTTGTACAACCCATGGAGCTTTTTTGACATTACAATAAACAAACCCAGAACTTGATATAGAGGTTAATGCTGATATGGGAACGCCTCAATATGAAAGAAATGGAAAGAGGTGGATGGGAAGAGGGAAGTCTGATCTCAGGACAGTTGCCCCAGAGCCAGATAAGCAGCAGGAATTGACTGAAGAGGTTTTTCTTTCCTTTCTTCCTACTGAAGACAATTTGAATTTGTCATAGCTGAGACACCAGTGAGTGAGCCAACATGCACAATAGCAGGACCTTGAAACCGAAGCTGCTGAATAGGGTCAGCCATCATTCATTTAGTCAGTCCCACCTTTAATCTGCTTGTTATCTGACTATTGTGACTGTTTTAGAGTTGGATTATCACGGTTGCCAAGTCATTACTGAGATTTTCTGAAAACTTGATGTTTGGGGCATTTTATGAGGAATAATGTAAATAAATATATTTAATTGATTAAAAGTAAAATTTTCCTCCCTGCTTGGAAAATACTGGGACTTTTCTTATGGAAGGATTTGCCCCTCATGTGTCTAACACACTCTCCTGTTTGTCATGAAAGCCTGGTCAGTGAGCCGTGCCACTGCGCAGCCCTGACATTTGAAAATACACTCTGATGCTGTCATTTCTCAGCAGTATTCCACCCCTGATTCTGTCCAGACGCATTCTGAGTCTGACACACTCAAACTGCCGCCTCATGGCACAGCCGGCCTCAGCTGTAACGCCCCTCCGCTTACAGCTTGTTGTCACTTGTTTTTGTCTACTCATTGTCGCGTGTTTCCCTTTGTTTGCCCCCGGGGTTTCATGTCATTCTGCAGGATCCCATGTTTAACGGTTGGGTCAAACCCTGGTGCCAGAAAGTCCCTGTCATCCTTTGACATGGTTGATTTTTCTCACGCTGCGAATGAGCGTGAATTTGACATCAAGTGCTTTGGAGTGGGAGAAGGAGCATGGTCTCACACACACACACATGCGCACACACACACAAACTGTGTGAAAGCAGTTGCAATGTGGCAGTGTTTTCAACCCAGCGTTCCAGAATCTATTTGAAATATGCCTTAATGGTAGTTGGTGTGTTCAACACTTCCAGGCGTTTTGAGGTTTTTTTCTGTCTTCTGAGGTTTCTTTCAGTGTGTGGACAAGGGAAGATGCAGTGACAGAAGAAGGCAAAGCACAGACTGAAAACCAGGAGGATTTCTTTGGTTTGGCTTTTAAAAAAAATCTTTTTAAAGTGAGTACTCAGCTGTTCCGGTTTTGGCCTTCAGCGCGTATCAGATTGTCGTCATGTACACTCCAGCATGGACAGACAGTTTCCAGTGGTGTGAGAGAGGAAGGACAAAGGTGCATTCATGGATTAATAGAGCAATGAGTGCATAGTGTCCTGAAGAAAACTAGATTTGAGAGTTTCTAATACTGACTTAATCAGAAATGTGTAAACTGGAGGGAAGACAGATCAATAACAATCTGTAGTATTTCTCTGTGTGAATCAACATAGATAATTAAAGCACTGGCAGATCCCCCTTCACAAGGTTTGAGTGGAAAAAGAGGAAAGAATGTTACAGTGACAATGTACATTTTCTGATTAAATGTCAAATCTTTAGCTAAAAAATGTACACTTTTTAAAATGACCTCGGCCACTTAATTTTTCCTTAAACTCCCACTGGTCACATTTCCTTTTATTTAGTTAAGCCTCCTGCCACTCTACACATCAGTTCATCAACCATGAACCAAACCTTTGTCCACCTGGCATGTCCCGGCATCCTGTGGGAGATGGCGCTGTCACCTATATCCTGTCCTACTTCCTGCCCCTGCCGCCATTCTCCCCGCTCCCCAGAACATGGACACTTTGCTCGAACCTCAGAGGAAAAAAACGCCCGTAATCGGACAGCTGTCTCATCCAATAGCCTCCCTCGGATTGCTCTTTGTGATTGTCCGCCTGTCAAGCCACAGGATGTGACACGTCTCTCACAGTCGTTTCCTGCTGGATTTGGAAAAGTCGACCAGCAAAGATGAATTTGTCTGCGGAAAGGGGTTAGCCAAAAGGTTTCCGCATGCTTAGCAGGTTATGATTAAAGCAAACAATAAACAGCGTACGGTGTCGGAAAGAGATGCACATGCATAATTACCTCTAAACACAAGGCACAGTCACATTAGGCTGCTTCAGCGCTGGAGAGAAGATGAGAACACAGACGAGAGCTGGAAGGCTGAAAAGGGCTGAGTAACAGAAGAGAAAAGGATGCTGGGAGATTTGAAGCTCATGAGGAAGGGCAGAAATCTCCCTTGTCTGCTTATTGTTTCCATTTCTAGGAGGAGCTGAAGAACGTAGAAACAAGTTTTCCTTTCCCAAACTGCATCATATCATGTGAAACCTGCACATTCTCCAGGGTTGAGTGCTCAGGAGTTTAGCCCCACAAATACCCTATTTCTGAAGTGTGTACCAATGACCCCCAACTTGATAACTCAAAGGGGCTTGAGGACCTAGTATAAAAGAGTACGGGCCATGCTACACTGCCTTGGCAACAAGAACCTATGTCAGATAGCGACCGCATCACCGTAGCAACCCTGGAGGTTCGGGGGTCACCATTTAGGGGGTCCCCTTGAATGCACCTCTCCCCCTCACACACACGCCCCTTTTTATTCATGACAGGTTTTTGATTGGTTAGCATGTGTGTGTGTGTGTGATGGGGGTGCTCTTCAGTAAGGCAGTGCAGAGGTTGCAGAGGCTGATTTGTGCATGTGTCTGTCAGCGTGCTTGAACAACTAATTCTGAGAGTGAAATCATTTTTATGTGGGAAACATTGGGGCTGAATGTTGTAGCATGCATGCAACAGCATAGTTATCAAATACCAATATGCCTGTGAAAGGGATTTTAACCAAAAAGCAAAGGAAGAACCCCTATGCAGGTAGGTGTGTTTCAATGTTTGTGTCCCTCTCTGTGCGTGTGTCCTCTTGGTGGAGGCATATGCGAAATGAACAATTAGAAAGGTTTGATTTTAAAACCAGAAGATTACTCCAGTTTTATTGTTGAAAATGGAGGAGTCTTTGATTCTCCCTCTGAGTTCACACCATCTTGTAGCAAACAGCTGAGGGGTAGAACGCGAGCTAAAGTGGAATAATAAATGTGTGAACAGAACAGTGTGAATTGGAAAAAGAAAGGAGGGGGTGACAGATACAAAACCGGTGGTAATCAGCACATTCTGCAGAGTGGGCTCTAAGCTTGCTGTGTTCAGGCCGATGATGAGCTGGGTTTCATACAGAGGAGGGAATGGAAGCTGATGGACACACAGACGGACATTTCAGCACAGGTGATTTATTTATTTTTTAAAAAGTTCTATAGTTTGAAGATGCTGTGCAACGACAGTCAGTGTATCACCGTAAAAGACAAAGAGGATTCAATGCACCGCTTCAGCACCAGCCAGAACCTTTGAAAATGATGTATCATAGGGATGTTTGCAGTAGGAAGTTTTAGTTTGGAATGGGCTTACCTGTTATTTAACCTGTTTTCCTCACTGTTGACTGCGTTCAACAAATCCAGTTTTCCTTGTTCGATAATAAGGAGTCTTTGTCTGAACGGGACGTTCCGCACGGGTAGCCCACAGCGGGGGATCCTGTGTTCCAGATGTGCTCTGGCTGCTGCAGGTTCTGTTGCGTTTAGGTGAGGGGAGTGAGCGGGGGACAGGATGTGATGCTGCCCTTACAGTGACAGCTCAGGCTTCAGCTTAGCAACTGCTCCTACTGGGAATTGGTTCTCTCGTGTTAGCCGGTCTCTTTTTTTTTTTACTCCTTACATTGTTTATGCGTCGACTCATACACTAATTCTCAGACGACGCACCATCTTACCACTTTTAAAAGAGATAGTTGGCTCAGAGGAAAATGGATCAATAGTGCAATTCCTCACTGAATTGGTATTTTCCAACATATCTATTGAATCTAAGTCCCCAACCAACAAACGCCTTCTCTTTGGCACATTGATTTTGTTTGTCTGCACACACACACAAAAACTCAAAACGCAGATCTCCACCTAACTAACTACACAGCCGAGGTGCAACTTTATCAGCACACTCATTTATTTGCAGCCTCTCACGTTTTCTTTTTCATTTATTATTAGCAACCCTATTTTCTCTAGTGTTTGTCTTTTATTCGCACATGATTCCATGGTTTATTTCACACACAGTTCAAAATGTATTTACATCTCCAGTTTGTTTAGTGGTTGGATTTAGAATATGATCTATACTGTTTGTTTTTTTTAAAGAAAGAATATGGGTTTCCTCAGCAGTCATAAAATGAACTTCAATTATCTTCTATTCACTACCAGTCAAATGTTTGGATGCATCCACTCATTCATCATGTATGAAACTTTTGACTGGTATTTTAACTCAGTGTCTTGTTTCTTAATGAGTTTGATTAATTTGAAGACCTTTTTTTCTAAAATTGTTCTCATGTATTTGTTCTGTAAAAGATTTTCTGCGGTGTGAATCACTGCTCCACGTCTCCCCCGCCCAGCTTGCCCTCTGTGATCCTGCCTCAGTTCCACCTCCTCACATCAGTCTTAATGGCTTCGCTAAGTAATGAGTCACGTCAGAGCGAGTGCTTTTTGAATGGGCCCTGTTATTGTTCATTCCCAAAGGTTCAGTGCTCATGTATGTTATTCAAAAAGCACTGGAAGTGAAAGAAATCTTTACAGAAGTCTCTCGTTACTGTTAACTTTAAAACTTTTCAACTTTTTTTTTAGAAGCTTATTTCAGATGCAAATTTTGGTCAGAGTAACGTGTCCACATGCTTTTTGTGTAAAATTTCTTTCAGTTATTTTTATTCTGGTGTCACAAAACCGTGTATAAAGCCCCTTAATTGACGAAAAAGTTCCCTGTGTCAGTCCGCTGCTTTAGATTACAGATTTAATGAGCTGATATTTTTGTGGTTTGATCCTTTCCTGGTCTCTTTCCTGCATGTCAATAAGTCCTCAGACAAGATGCTCATATCTTATATCACCTTAAGCACAGAATTTAAAGAGTACCTATCACTTGGTTTGTGTCACCTATAAAAAGCTTTCCATTTAGAGGAGAAAAGTGCTTAATAAATGGAGTCAGCTTGGTTTCTCCCTTTGCTCCTTTCATGCAGATGTAGGCTTACCTTTGTGAGCCTGTTTGGAGACAGTTCCACTCTTAACTCCTCTTTCCCTCTGCCCTAAAATCCCACTTCCTACAACAGAAGAATCGTTTGCATTTGCTAAATTGTGCCTGTTTATGTGGTTATTCCCTGACAAATTAAACTAAAGAGCCTTTTTGTCCCTTTTTTGTTTTTCTCATGACCGCCATTCCACATCTATCCAACTGTGACCCTTCCTCCACAACTCAACAGGTAAGTGCTTTATTTATTTGACACGGCCTGTCCTCATGTGGCTTAATGTGTGCTGATTTACAGCACTGCAGTTTTCTCTCAGGATCAAGATATTTTTAGAAAACTCCAGATGTTAACCTTATACGAGGAACTTTAACCCTCTGTGTTTTGACTGTAAAGCTAATTTCTCAAACATTTCAGATTGATTTACAGAGCTCATCAGCTCGGGGAGTTCGGGGCTTTACCCTTTAGGAATGTAGTGAAGGCAAGGCAAGCGAGTTGTGTGTTTGGAGTTGCAGTTCTTGGTGCTTTCATATGATTTTTTTTCGCAAGTAGTGGAAATGACCCAGAGGGTGTCTAACTGATGTGGGAACACAAAGTCAAGTAATGCCTGTTGTGTGTGAGTGAGATCATTATCTTCAGTGTTTTGTCAGTGCTATAGCATGCACAGCCCTCAGGCGCCGTTCTGTGTTCCTCAGTGCGCAGCGCATACACACATGAATCCATGGTCAAGCGCACTCTGATGGCCTTTGGTAACCGCCCACTCCAGTTATTTCAGCCCTGCCGTTTAACATTTCCTCGCTGTACTGCGCTGACCTGCTCTCACGGCTCTCTGACCCACATTCTCCACAGCAGTCCACCTCATCCTGCCGACAGCCCGCGACTCCGCATGACCTGTCCAAGCACTCAGATCAGACACTTAGACGTGATTTACAAGGTTTTTACAATATTTTCACATGGAAAAAGACTGTTTTTGTTAGGAAGTGGGACCTCCATTCTGGGAGCCTAAAGGTTTGGGAAGTGGACAAAAGGTCAGAGAGGTGTTGAGAGGATTCATCCTGTGTTTTCCAGGCAGTCATTGTAATTTCAGTGTTGTGTTTAGGTAGTCTCTGTCATTTCAAATGTTCATTTTCTTTATTGGGATAAGTCACATTGCGCACTACTATGTTGAACTTAATCAAAAGGCAACTTTTTGAGTGTTTCCTTTACCAGGCTTTGATTTGGTAATCAAACCAGTGATAATAATCTATTGTCTCATGTTCAAAGTTTTGAAATAAATCAAGTTCATGTAAAATCCCAAAAATTCGACTCATCTCTAAACAGAAATCAATAATAAATCCCCCAAGACCTGCTGTGATATACAAATATAGTAAAATATTTTCTTGAAACACAAATTTGAAGTCAATCCAGTTTGCATCATAATGGATCTGATCACTTAAAATTAGAATGAGGACTTCACAGCCACAGTGAAACATCCTGATTTCTGCATTCAGCAGAAGTTCCCATTAGTTTGAACTGATACAGTATCCTTGATTCCCAGAGACGACGACAATTCTTCGTTTTCCTCTTGCAGATGTCCATAACGGTTTGAAGTTTGTACATCTTCTGAATAGTCCTTTGGAAACATGTCTGATTTACATTCTTTTTGGCTACAAGCACTTCAGATTGGCTTCACTACTGAGGAGAAGGTTGCCTAATGGGCGGCCCCCTTTCAAACATAGCTGACCTTTCAGCCTACATTTTACTGTGGCCAGTAAGAGCAGCTTTTTAAGGCATGTTGGACCTTTGGCACTTAACTCCTCTCACTAAATCTGAGCGGTCACAAACTGTTACATGAAAATGTTAGTGATGAAGATTACAGAACTCATCAGGCCAATTAATTACTCTGAAGCAAATCCAGTTGTTGAGAAACAGACTTAAAACTTTAGAAACAAAAATGTGGAGTTTTAATGAGTGGCTGTGGTGTCTAGACAAGTGGGAGAGATCACCCTCACAGCTCCACAGTGCATGGCACCCGCACCAAAGATAACTATATTTACTGAGCAAAGCTGTACCCTACACTTAGCCATGTGAGTCAGTGTTAGAACATGGTCTGCTGATTTTATGACTGGACTTTTATTAAGGGTCAGGACAATGTGGAGGCTCCCGAATCCCAAATTACACTGTAGTTGGTAAAACCATCAGTGGTCAGGCTATCCTAATGGATAAAAAATCTCTCTTGAACTATTACCACACTTTTTTAAACAACACAGACTACGCAGTTTTAATTTCCCCTCTTCTTTAATGAGATTTGAGGATATAACTTTTGTGTGAACCACCGCATTTGTCTTTGAAAAGTCATCTTTTGTAAGGCAACTGCAGAGCTAGAACCTTCGGAAAAAAAGTCACTTCTAGATAACTTATTTTAGGAACTTGACCCATATGATGCGCTTACAGTTAAGGTTTTCATCCCCTGCTCTATTTATCTATAGTAAAATATCCAGGTTAAAGAGCATGTCCCATCAAATAAGAAAAAGAGTGACATTTTAAACTGACAGAAAGATTAAAAACTAAAGAATTTGCTACATAACAATCAAAATTATGTAAAGGATATTTTCAGTATTTTAGTTAGTGTTGATACGTCCCACAAAAACAGTAAAACAGTGAAGGAGTCGTGATAAAAAGACCAGGCAGACATTGTACATCTCCAGTTTGTCGACAATTAAGCCAAGTCTGCATTTTGGTCTATACTCTTAAGAAAAATCAGGTTCTCTTTTGGTCTTTGGGTGACTGTTTTTCTGTCAAAACCATGTTTCCTTAGCAACGAAAGAGTAGACAGCAACACACAGGTCAGCAACTCTCACCAGCATCCACGTTTGTTTGCATTTACTTAGAAGATCTTACAGATATTATGCAGGCTAAAAATTCTGCAGATGTGTTCTCACATGCCATATCTCAGGGACATCTAAAGAACATTCAGGGACTGCAGTGTGTGTATTAAAACGGCTTAAAATGTTTATCTGTTGAAGGCAGAAGCATGAGGAGCATTACTCTAAAGGCAAAGGTTAAAGTCTAAGTAGAACAGAGGTTTTTCCCAAGGATCTCCGAAACATAAGCCGATTTGGAAACGGTGAGGTGCCCTAGAGGAGGCGAGCGTACTATGAAAGCTGAGATACAATGAAAAATACACAATGCCAGTCCTCAGATGAGGCTGAAGTCTAGGTTTTCACCCTCCTTTTTGTGAAAACAATCGTCTTTCTTCTGACTGTAGGAGCAGTCTCACATGCACGTGTTCTGTTATGTGTGTGGTGTGCAAGAAATCTCATTGTGGAATGAGCATCCAGATACATGGATGCCATGGCGATCTAAACATCCACCTGCTAGAAGACCCGGGCACATGCTTGCACATAGACTTGAAGGCCAGCTGTATACACACAGACACACACACACACACACACACACACACACGAAAGGAAAGTCCCTACTGTGCGACTGCACTGTGGGTGGGTGGCCATGGCCAGTGGCCTTTGGCCAAACTCTCAGCCCACCTCTGAGGTGGGCTGAGAGTTTGTGTTCCTCCCCCTAATGGGAAGGCACAAAGAAAGGCTTTGTTTGAGAAAAGAGAGGAGGTATGATAAGGAGGTGAGGGGTCCGGAAATTGTGATAGGAATATTGAAAACATTTTTTTTTTCTCGTGATGTTTGAGAGATTTGATATGGACAAAGAGGACCCTGAGCTGGAGAGGGGTGACACAGCGGGGAGGAGGGGATGAACAGAGAAATATGGGAGGAAATGGAAGACGTCCAGATGGAACTTTGTCATCTTGGGGGAGGAATATATTTAGGGAACTATTTCTGTTTGGCGTGTGTGTGTTTTGACAGTATTGCTGTGTTGAATAGTAAATCATTGTTCTGAAAATATTAACTCTGCCTTTGTTTATGCTTCTCTGTGTGGACCTGCTCCACTTTTTTGAACTGCTCTATCGGGTAAACGTGCATGCATGCTCCCCATTACACCCATGGCTTGTCTGTAATGTGCCTTGAAATCCCAGCATGTAACGGCTTGAAGGCACTGCAGCCAGCAGGTCTGGCCAGCAACTGCTGATCTGGATTCTGCTCTTAAATCCCTCTCAAACAGGGTGACTAGCTTTTGGGGCTGTTCTTGGATCTGGAGGGAAGGAAAATAAGCCAGCAGGGAGAAAAAGGGTTGCAGGCAAGAATCTGAGCGGGTGCATGCGGCTGTCAGTGTGTTAAAGCTGGTTTCAGTCCAGCGCTTAGAGGAGGCTTCTTGTGCTGGGTTGATCTATTGCTGAGAGCCTGGATAAGAGGGATGAACTCAGAATAACGGACAATTTTGCCCTCAGAATATATGTGTGTGTGTGTGTGTGTGTGTGTGTGTGTGTGTGTGTGTGTGTGTGTGTGTGTTTGTGTGTAAAAGACAGCTCACAGCTGTAGAGGGCAGAAAGCCAGATCCAATGTTCACCTCTTTTGTCAGGGTAACGGTCGGCCTGCCGTCTGCTTAATCAACATAATTCTCTTTCATTCTTGCTGTTTTTTTGTTGTTGTGCATCTTTTATTCTCTCTTTAGCATGACATCTATCACTTCTTTAATCCCAAACTTGTTGCCTCCCTTCTAAATGGCCGTTTATGCCAGTTGGGTTTTTGTAGGCAGAGTTTGTCCACGGGAAACACATTCAGAAGCACAAACACGGCCCCAGTGTGGGTGAGGGCCACACAAACTCCCCAACGACTGCGTTCCGAGTCTCCTGCTACTGTTATTTCACACATCCTGGCTTTTATTAGAGTTTTCCTCTCACTGTGTTCCACTTGTGTGCTTGTTAAAAATGCTTTATACATGTAAACACATGGCAAATAATAGTCACACCTCTGGGCCGTTAATCTCCCATGCTGATTAAAAAAAAAGCAGCTTTGTTTTTTTTTGCCCCCCACTGTTTTTATGGTTTATTTGGTCATATGTGTTTTTGCCCCATACTCCCTGTCAGACACTGCTCTAAGCGGGCCCCAGTGGGGTTAGATGGGATCATTGCCAGATTGGGCTCCTGGTGGCTTGCCAGATTGGCTGTCAGCACATGAGCTGAACTTTTTCTTAACCCCTGTCTGACTATCCAACTGTCACCCTTTGATTATGCAGGTCTCTGCCATAAGAGTCCAGCTTTTCTTCTGTCCTTTAGAGTTTAAAACTCCTATTTTCCTTTCACTTAAGATTCATAATAAACTTTAAAAAATGTGTATTGTTACTCTTACCCACCCGATCAGATGGAGGATTTCAGTGTGAGTCTTATTTACAGACAACAGCACTCACACAATTTGTGCTTACACACATACACTCATACCTCCATAAACAACCTGCTGAACATTTGTTTAGTATCAAATAATTGGCATAAGTAAAGGTCAAAGAGGGCTTCTCCAAGTATGTGGCTTTGTAATTGCACATTCTTGAAGATGATCCATGTATGAGCGTGTGCTGTGAAAACTGAACATTTTTCTTTCCAATGTGCTACACCCCCCTCTCCTCAAACAGCACTCAGCTGAGCTCACAGCCCTACCCCTTTTAAAACAGGTTCAACCACATGTCAGGATTACACTAGCTGCTACTGTAGTAATGACAAATATGTTTCCTGTTGTTCACAACTCCAACAGGGGACACTTTTGGGACAGTCAGTCATGTTTACTCTTACTGTTTACTCTTACTGTAGATTCTCATTATTTTAACTGAGGGCTTTCAGCCACACAATAGGTGAAAAATAACTTTCATAATCCAGGGGTGTTGATTGGTACAGATTAGTTACAGTTAAATGTTTAATTCAGGTGGAGTGTGAATCCTACATGGAGATCTTCAAACTTTACAAATGGTAACCTGTTATCAGCAAGAATGTTCTTAGCCTGCGAAATGCATCTTCTGTCTATTGCTGATTTTACAAGTTCTCATACACATGTACAGAAGTACATTGCATATGCAAACCACATCTGGCCTCAGGTCTTCTAGACCAACTCCTCCGCTCAGGCATGACTGATCAGGAATGTGCAGCCGACCGCACCCTTTCTCTCCTTCAGCCACTGGACGCAGCCCTTTTGGGTGTATTTGTGTGTGTTCGAGTGTGAGAATGCCCTTCTCAGATTACCTGAGTGCGTTTAGTCTTTTAAGCCCCGAGAGCCACTCCTTTCTCAAACTTATCGAGCTCATTGCTCTTTTGTCCTCTCTTGCGCTTTTGTTGTTTTTCCTCACGCTGGTAAAAGTATTTTGTCGAAAAAGAAATTCATCTCATAAATTAAAGACATGGACACGGGGAATCGCTGACGTGAGCGGACCCAGCTTTTCATGCTGGACTCTCACAGATGTGGATCAGATGCTCTCTCAGCCCGTGCCGCTTTGTTCTTTGTCCTGATGAAGGATGTCTGAGTTTTCAAACATATTTCTGTTGCTGTTGAAATATGCACGTTCTGACTCATAGTCACACTTTTAGCAGCAGCTTTCAGTCAGCTGCTGCACAGGGGTGCTTTGAGAGGTCAAAGGTCAGTACCGGTTTTACTTTTCTGTGTTACAGGGCTAATCCGCGCCCACACATGACTCTTTTAATGGCACACACGTAGGAAAGCCTTTAAGAATGGTGCTCCCATGAAACACTGCAGCTTTTACAAGCAAATTATAGAATTAAGTAGCATACCACACACACACACACACACACACACACACACACACACACACACACACACACAAATAGGAGGAGCTTCCACTTGGAATTATACACAGTTAAACTTTGATCTAAATTTGCTGTAATATACAGAGCGCAGCTTTTTCATGAAAGTGTTGAAGCTTTTACAGCTTCTTACTATCATGTGGAATTACATTGTGTTAGAGGTGGGTGGAATACAGTTTGTTGAAGTCTTTGTGTAAGTTTACCACACAGTACTGGAGGCATTTGTGTCTGTGGAGGACATCCAGGCTCAAAAAAAGTCTCCGCTTTCCCTTTTTCAAGGAAATAAAAAACCCTGTCTAAGTATACATTTTAGATCCCGCTCCCCTTCTGGGTTACTTGATCATTACAGATTTTGATCTTTTAAAAAATACTGAGAGTGAAAGAGACAAAACAGTTCACTTTAACTTCACAAAGGCTTACGTTGTAGATGAAGCAGAGATTTGTCTTCAAATCAGGAGTTAACACCAACTCATCTCACGAGGACCCTGTGCATGTTTCCTATGTGTGCCCACAAATGGACTATTCCACAGAGGCCAAAGATAAGCCTCAGTTGTTTGAAATAGCTTTGCTATCACAAACTAAAGATTGTTATCTTTGTGGACACACACGCTTCAGTCCCCTCAGGCCATGGGGCGGTGTTGTTGATAGACTGAAGTTGCATTGTAAAGTGTCAGGATGCACAAATGAACAGACACATTTTCCGGCCCATTTAACTTTGCCCATGCAGCTCCCGACCAGGTTAGAAGACTGGAGAGTAGAAATTTAGTCTGACAGTGTCCCCGTGTGGCTTTAGATTGCAATTACACACAGAGGCTCTAAAATATTCAATGCTCATCGACAACATTTGAAACTAATTTGAATTAGAAAAGTAAGTAGGATTTGAAACGGTAGACTAGAAAAAGGGAAAAGGGAGAACGGTTTATTTTTAAATGATTAATACTTTATTTATTTAGTTGACTCAAATATGTTTCTTTTCACAAAATATCAGAAACCGGTGTATTTAAAAAAAATAGATTATTCTCAGTTCAGTTTTTTTTGGTGCAAAAATAATTAAATTGTTTCAAACGTTTGATTACTTAAATACAGCTTAGACTAAAACTCCTTAAACATATAGATATTGCAGTCAATTTGCTCGGTTTGGGGAAGGAGGGAATTGGCCTCCTATCCTTTGACACCAGAGGGTTGTTGCTAGGCTACCAGGCCCATCCCGCCCCCTGGAGGTCTTCAGCTGCCCGGCAGCTCACCTGATAACACAGCTGACACAGCATGGATCACAATTTCCTCTTCCGTCTCATCTGTTCTCATATGCATTCTGTCCTTCACTTTTCATAAGGCTGGTTTAGTTAATATGAATGTCATTTTTTAATCTACTTTTACGGTCGGTCAGTGTGTTTATGCTTCTGTTTGATAGGGTATATATTATATTATAGTAATTCTAACCTTGAGGTTTCTTTCTCCAAAAATGTATTTTCTTAAAATTCCTGTGGAACAACCATGACAGAAATGCTGTTGTCATTCCTAATGCCAGCTTACATTGTCGTCTTACCGCAATCAAAGTAACTATCTAACTTTTTTTTAAACCCATAAACTCCTCTCCTTGCAGTAACGACCTAAATTGAAGTAAAAAACAAAACAAAAAACATGATAAATGAGGCAGTGAGACACGGTTATGTCAGGTTAAAAAAGTTCAAAGTTCAAAGAGTTCAAAGTTCACGGAGAGGAGCTCCATAGGTCAAACAGGTCAGGAGGGGAGAGCAGACAATATGGCCCTTAAGACGAGGTCTCAATCCACAAACTCATGCTGAAGGCAGGGTGACTGGGGGAACACAGACTGGGGGTGTTGATCACTCACCAATGGTAACGCCCCAGTTTTAGCACCATGAAAATCCAAACCGTCTGTCACCTGACTTCATTCTGTAAACACAAACTTAATATATATACATAGTGGCTTTAAAAATGTGATTCATAGGCTGCAGAGGTGGGAATGAATAGCGACAAAATATGATCAGAAATTCCACGTATACTTTCTATTTTTTTGTCCGTGTAAAGCAGATGCAGCTCTCATACATCTGACACATGTATTTAAAAAGAGATCCCTCTTCACCCTCTGGTAGAAATTCCAACACAAGCTGGAGTAGCCCAGTATAGACTGTATAGACACGCAGACACTAACATGCCAGGTATTCGCTTACATCATGTCCCTGAAGGCCCACCCCAAATGAAACCGTGTTGCATGAGAGGAATTGATTTAATACTGTCCTGAGCACGACTGCACAGTGAAACCAAGTGGAGCAAACAATTTCATCTAAAAAAAGACATTCAATCAACTGGTGTCAAACCCTGCCTAGAATTTGTTCCCACATGTGGTCTTTGACAAAAACAGACACACCAGCACCGACTGCCATGTAACCGTCCCAGTAAATGCGGGGTGCCCAGGGTAATAAAAGCCTTCCTCTGCGGTGGAGCTAAACCCCTGTGTTTTACTGGCTCTGTGAATGTGTCATTGCCGAGAGATGCACACTGTGAAGCTGTACTTACTTGAATTTCAAACTTGGCACCGACGCTCAGCCAAGGCTTGACTGTGAATAAGACAATGCTGGACTGGGGGATGCACTTCAGTGTGTTGGTTTCCAACTGGGACTGATCCCACAGGTTTTGTGACAGTGTCTGGTCAGGGTATATCAGTGTCAAGCGTTGCTGGCCTTTGATGTCGGGTTGGGTTACCTGGCAACCAGATCGCCCTCGCCTTACCGTTACCTATCATGAAAGTGTGGAAGGCTCGCGAAAAGAAATGTATACCTTTGATCTTAGTGGTGTTTGCTTAGCAGGTGTATAATTTTGGCATTTTTATGTTGATTGAAATGAAAGGATTTATTTTTGTGTTATCTGAAGAAGTGGATTCAAGGCCATCTGTCATCATCCTAATACTGTGTAAACATTTTAGTCATTTTTTACTTTTCACCCTCTTTTCATCATCTATCAGAATGTAACTCAATCATAGGTGTCTGCCCTTTAACTTTATACTACATGTCCCTTTTAAGTATGGATGTTTGGATCTAGCTGATCCTCATATATCCTCTAATCTTCTCTGATTCATATAATTAAGCTTAATTACCCAGTAGCTTAAGTGAGACTTCTTTTCTTTCTGTTCTTATGTTAAATGTGTCTCCATTCTTTTTAGGATTTGAAACAATGGCCCTAACAGGTGACCTGTATTTCCGGCTCGATTAAGATCTGTGCGAGCTGTCTGCTAAACACATCCTGATGTCTGTGCTGATAAAATTCCTGATAACATCTGCCACCCCGCATTCATCAGAACTTGTTGTTTCGTCATACTAAGTGTTTTACGGCACTTGTGTTCTTACAGTGAAAAAACGATGCCGTTGTAGATAAGGTTAATGGTTAAAACACTGTCAACTGGTCTGAGAGCTCTGGTTCCTGGTTAGAAACTCTTCTACCGAAACAGCCCGGGGACACAATGACGAATCAATGCAAATCAGTGTAATGAAACCAGTCAGTGGAAACATGATTCATAGGAAATATATATATATATTTAAAAAAAAAAAACTTTTGATTTGTAATGTACTTATCTGAATGAATATTAATAAAATGTCATTAGGCATTAGAACACAATTATGATGACCATAGTTATGATTTCTACAATCATGTGCTATATCATTTTGCCCACTTTGCTACCTTGAGCTGAACTTTGTCAAAGAGAGAAACACATATTTAACTCATAAGTAACTCTTTGCCCAGAAGTGCCTGAATATTACAGCCTCACAAATACCAAAACTGACAGACCATCAGTACACACACTCTTTTTTTGCCTAATACATAACAATCCTATCCTAAAGCCACCTCTTTAATCCTGTGATAACCTAAAGGTGACCTGGATAGAGACACATGCTGCATCAGCGTTTTTAATTCTTCAATCAGATTGATCATTTTTAAGGACAAACCTGGTATTTTCAGTAAATTCTGCAATTTAAAGCTGTCGAATGTTTTTATTAATTGGTGGAGAAGGAATAAAAAAGCTTTTTAGTTTTTTATATAAACATTTGGACTATAAAGCATGAAATAAAACGTATATTCAAGGGAGAGTTTGTGTTCCAAGACATGTGAAAATGTCTGAGTGTGCTTTGATCGTAACGTTTGCACATAGTTACACCTCCAAACATGAGGAAGTTCACCCGGGAGCAGAAAGAGCTGTTTCAGTAGTGTCAAACATGTGGTGCAGATATCTAGCTCTTTGTATTGATTATTGGCGATTTGTGGGCCATTCATGAAATAGAAATGAGGTGGGGGGTTTGGACCAGAATGCTGACCTTTTTATGGTTTAATGTTTGCCTTCCCTGCCCATTGAGGGGGTTGTGGTGTATGGAGAAATGGCTTAAACTGTGTATGCTTTGCATTTGAATTTTTTGCTGACATTCAGGTTGGCTTGAAGGGATGGATGAAATCCTCAGCAACATCCTGCTTTGTGTTTTCATTTTCAAAATTTCTCTCTCCCTCCCTGCTCTCTTGAAAGTGATGCTGGTTAATTATTAAAGGTTTCATGTGTCATCCTTGTGGACAAAGGTCTTAGAAATATATGCATCTGTCTGTGTGCTGGTAAAACCGCGTGACCTCTTTACTAACCCTTTGTTTACTACCCCTGTTTATAAGCTAGTGTGGGCCGAGCAGTTGTACTTTTCGTGTAAACAACAATTATAAGTGACTCTATTTCTTCCCTAATTGGAAAAGAATCGAAGACAGGGACCTGACGGAGAAATGGAGCTTTGGGTTCGGGTTTACACAACATCATAGCCACAACTTATGGGACTGGCTCTCAGTGATGGGAGGGCTTCAGATCGTTGTCTGAACAGAACATGCTTTAATGTTGTTTCCCCTGATTGAATAAAGATTCTTCTAGTGAAAACAGGAGAGGAATCGATTATAGATTTTATGTGATATGTGCACACGCACAGTCAGATTGTTGTCTCGCTTTGGCAGTCACATGTTGGCTGTGCATTCACACCAGTGTGGGAAAACTCCACCTCATCTGAGTGTCTGTTGTACCCGAGGACCTAGATGTAAATTTGCACTTACAAATTGAATGCCTGAAGCCAAGGCTCACTTTCCCCGCTTAAAAGTTTGATCAACCTCTCCTGAAACAGTAACCTGTTTCTTTTTTTTCCTGCTTTTCCAGTTCCCTCTCACAACTTCCTGAACGACTCTGTACAAGTCCACAAAGGTTTTTATGAATCATGCACAGGTTTTAGCCCGTTGAAAGAGCGTTTTGTTTGTTTTCTTTGCTTGTAAAACAAAGTCCCACAGATTGAAGTAAAGGTTGGTAAAACGAAATATATGCCATAGGGGTAAACAGACAAGCGAGGGGAATAAGGTGCGAAGGCGTGGAAAAGGAGGGAAAGAGGGTGTGGTTGAATGGATGGAGGGGAGGGGCAGAGATCAGGGATCACTAAAAAAAACGAGAGAGGCAGGAAATGGGGAAGAAGGGACGGGCTGACTCATATTTCAGCTCCGTGTGTACTTGGGTTGGGTGTAATCCTAACCCTGTACTCACTGCACCAATTACTCTCTCACACTTACACTCAGGAGGACTCGCCAGCGCCAGCGAGTTCAGGAACTCCTCACCTACATACGCTTTCTTTTTCACCTGCTTGTGCTGAGTGTGCAGCAGGTGTGCGGTCGTTCCTCATTCCGGCTTCATCACCCGTCGGCTGATTGGAAGCCTAGTGCAAAAGTAGCTGTCAGCACTTGTAGCACCCCCCCCCCCCCCCTTCAACCAGCGCTGACAGCGATCCTGGAGGGAAAAACAGCACCGAGAAGAAATTGACAACAGAGGACCTCTGTTTGGCAGAAGGATATCAGATGTGAGTGTGTGTTTACCAGCATGTGAGCATGCAGCTAACTTCATCAGGCTGGGAATAGACCCGGGGAGGCTAGTTTGCCGGAGTGAGCTAACAACTGGAGATAACGGCACTCAAGGGCATGCATGGTCGTAAACAGAAACCACTGATTTGCTATGATTGAAGAGTTTTTTTTTTAATAATTGGAAACTTCTCTCCACCCTGTTAGAAAACAGTGTGTGAGAGGGTGACGGCTGTCAGTTTGCTGGATTGTTAAATGACTCTTTTGGCTTTGATAATCAAACCTGGAGTCATAAAAGCACAAAGGAGAGAAAGGAGAAGAACGAGGAGGATTCTGACTTGTGACACACGGATGATGCGAAGGCGGCTGGAAGATGAGGCTGGCTAGGTCAGTCATGAGGTTAAAGAGTTCAACTAAAATGGCAAAACACTCACAGGGTTGAACTTCCTTCTGGAACTAATTTACTGCCTGACGATTTGAAGGATTTCGACACACAAGCAGATCTAGATTAAAAATATTTTCAACCTCATTTCCAGAATTGCATTTGTGGATCTCTTCTTTTTTGGGGGGATAAAACTTAGTCTGTACTGGACATTTTTATCTCTGAATAAGAATGAGAGGAGACAGGAGATCTGCTTCCTTTCACAAGGAGAAGTCAGCGGGCCTTTCCCGGGCTCTTAGCTGGCTCAGCGTGTCCACCCTCTCCCGTGATAGGAGAAGGATCTTCCACAGCCAAAACGAGCTCCATGTGGTTCACCGGCGCCATACACAGTCTCACACACATCTTAATGCTGCACACAGAGATGAGGATGAGGATGATGACAACTGGGTGTACAAGCCTCAACACAAAATAGGTAAGAGCGGAGAAAAAGGATGCTCACAGCGTTTTCCCTCTGCTGTTACTTTCATTGTGGGGTCATCAGAGCACACAGTTTGCTTTCCGCAATGCATTGGTCTTATTTAAGTTCATTCTTTTCTCAATCTCAACCACGGAGACAGTCAATTGATTGTTCACAAGTACAAGTAAAGAAAAAAGCGTGCCCATGTCTTTTCATTGTGTTTTGTTCTCTGGGCCCATGAGTTGCACTTCCTGGTTTCCATAGTGAGCATGTGGAAGCTGTCCGTGGTCAGTGCGACCACAAGCAGAAGGTGGTCAAAGGGCACTGTGTCTGCGCATTATAGGTAAACAATGATGCTGCGGCCGGAAGCAGGTGATGTCACTGGCATAGTGATGTCACAGGCTGGTACCAGTGTGAGTGTGGGATTCGGTGCCAGGGAGAGGGTGTGTTTGTGGCTGTGTGTGGAGGCGTAGATGGCTCATCACTGAGCTCCATCACAGCCTATTTCAATTCTTGATCTACATCTTTAATAATTGGACATCTTACCCAAGGTAAGATTGGTATTTTTTCTTCTCCCAACACTCATTTTGTCTTTCAGTATGGTCTTTTACTTATTACTTATTGATCGCCTCATTAGTTGGGTATCTAAACACATGCATGTGTAGGACAATGCTTGTAATAGTAGCTCAACCTTTTCGGTGAATGGAAAAAGACACCAGTGCTGTCATAGCAACAGTAGATGCTTTAACTTGACCCTCATTGGCACTAGTAGTTTGACAGCATTGGCTTAGGTGACCCAAATGATTGATTTTTTTTTCCTGTGAAATGATTCACTCTTAAAGATGATGTCAGAGAAGTTGCGCGTCAGGGTAAAGTCTGACTTTCCCTCCTATCACACCCTGATGATGATGTTATTTGGAGTTGTCCAGAGTTCTGTCAATAAAAGCTCAACTGACAGTTTGATATTCACTTCTGCCCCAGGCTGATATTAGTCACAATAGTTACTTTTACGTTAAAACTCCCCAACCTATATGTTACAGCCCGCTTTCACCTTTCAGTGTAGTTCAACAGAATAACAACCCTTTAATATTTAAATTGTCTGGAGCCAACATGTTGGATAGACTATTCCCTGCAAACAAGTCATGGTGTGGTTTCTGCTTTAAGCACAAATCCTCTCATAGGAATGTGAAGCTTGACGGTCCTTTTGTTATTTACTGCATGTCTCAGTCTGAACCTGCCCCTTCCTAAAACAGATCAGAGCAGTGCATACCTTAAATGATGCGAGTGCTTGACATTTTTCCCAATGTCAAAGTTTAAATGTAGCTGTGAGGCATATTTTACACTGTTTTATTTAGGACGATGGTATCAGAAGGCATGAAATACAGGGCTTGGTAAGGATAAAGTGCATCTTTCTGTTCTATTTGTTAGCAGCGCCTTTAAAGAAATGTATTGATCAGGTCAACTTGGTGCAGAAAGTGCCGATTCAGTGCTTCTGCCTGTTCATTTACGTAAAGAAATAACATGTCAACATGACATGTCAGTGGCTGGGTAGATGTAAAGATGTATTTGTTTCTATGCTGGATCTTGTCTGTACCTCATTATAATGGCTTTATTTGATGTGTATTACATAAGAATATCATCCCAGTTTATTTGCAATCTGCCTGAGTAGTCCAAGTTTGCTGCTTACGTAGTTCCGAGCAAAGCTCTCTTACTTGGCATATTGCCATTTATTATAGAAATTATACAAAACCAAACCAATAACATCCCTTCAGTTGTAACTGGTCAATTACTTTACTTCAGAGACCCAAATAGAAGACTGTGTCATTATTTGCAAACAATCAAACTACTTTTAAGCATAACAAGACAGAAGGATGTGTTAAGTTGAACGGTTGGGAAAAAAAAGATTGTTTGACAATAATAGGACCATTGTTTTTCAGGCTCAAGCTCTTGTCGCTCTGTGCTTCTTTTTCCTCACACACGCCTTTTTTTCTGTCTGGCATGCACACAGTGTGTATCTTTTTATAGCAAAGGCCAGACCGGAGTCAGTGTCATAGACAGGTCAGAATAAAGCTGTCCCATACAGAGCCTGCACACATGCAAACTGCACAGAAGCAAACTGCGCACCACTCAAAGCAAACATCTCACAAGTGTAAGTCTCCAGTTTGAACTTTAAGTATTTATAACATCTGGAGCTTGCCAGGGCCCAGTACACGACACATGAGCAGCCACGCACACTGCCGGTCCGTAAATATAGCTCTGAAATGAGTGTCTGCAAATCCCCAACCTGTAATTTTGATGCAGCCTGAAGCTTGGCGTTTTGGGGGTTTGCCTTAGTTGTCTAGGTGACCAGTGTTGAGTGTGTGTTTCCTGGTGTTCAGTTTGACCTTCCAGGCGGAGCAACATTGAACGAATCATGTGGAAGAGAGCCGTCTGGCACACAAGCTGCTATTGGCTGTCCCAGTACTTCAGCGGACTTGAGTACAATTGATAGTCGAATGAATGTCTGTGATCATAGAAATAAAATAAAAGTAAAACTAGCTAATTATCCTTTACCTTTTTTTTTTTTAAATACTGCTCTTTGTTTTGAGCTCTTTCATACTTTTACCATAAAGTGTCACCCAACTCTATGAAAAAATCTTTTTTCTTTGTGTAGATGTTCATGGGTTAAGAGAGATTTTTTATTTGATTAAATGTATTTAGAATAAAATGTGTTCATATGAAAATCAGAAAGATGTTTTATGGGCTATAGAGCACAGAAAACATATTACATGTTGAAAGTGAGTCATTTTTCTATTTCTTTAAAAATACTAGTTTTCTTGTGAAGCAACACATGTGAAATAAGCTGAAATGGGATCATGTTTACCAGCATGAACTTTATTGTAAATTTAGATGAGCTGAAACACTTGAAAACTCAAGCTGAACGCAGATGTAGCCATGTGGTTTGGGATCAGCATATATTTAACATGTGCCTAATAACTTAAAGAATCACTAGTAAATTAATAGTTTTCAACTCCTAAGTTCCCCCTTCTGTGGTAGGATATGACACAACTATCATTAAAACAAATGTTATGTCAGCCACGGTAATGTGCAGCCAGAAAAGGCCATAAAGACCCCATCAAAAGGCCACAAAAATGTCAAGTAACCGTAAAGCAAAACAGTGGTAAGTGACTGCAAAGTGTAGTTGTGAACTTTGGGGGAGTATCAGGAATGTGGGTAATGAAAGTTAATGTAGTCCAAAATTACCCAGAAGCAGGTCGTTTTAAGGTACACAAAATCCTTGTGTTGCTGAAACAGATGGCTTGTGAGTTTTCTGTAAAGAGATTGATATTTATATCACTGATTTTCTTCCATACAGATCAAGTTGAGTGTCTTTATTTGCCCTAATTGTTTTTTTTTTCATCCCCCATCCTGATAAGCTGTGAAAGATTCTGATTCTCTCAGCTCTATATTTTTCTCTCCCTTACTCAGCCTGTCGGATACAGTCATAGGCATGGAAAAATATCCGATCAATCACCTCAAATCAACCTTGCTTTGTATCTGAATGCCCATGAGTCAGCAGATCGTTCTGTAAGGCCAGTTCAAGAAAGTTATCTGAGCTTTTTTGTCAGACCATGCATTTATATTACTGCTTTCTGCTTTCAGGGGATTGCCTTTTTTTTCTTCTTTTTTCTCCCTTTTTTGCATTTAGCAAATGCAATTCTTGTGGACATGAAAGTTGGAAGATTTTGAGATTTTGCTTGTTTTTTTTTTGCGTTTTTGTGGGAGTTTTCTTGGTGTTTTTTTGCATTTGTCACATCGTACTTCAAGAGTCATTTTGACCTAAATATTCAGCACATATATGCACAGAAGTGGAGTAGCCGCCAAAACTAGAATTAGGTCTCGCATTATAAAATACCAGTAAGGAAGCATTTATGAATTTAGGCTGCATGAAAAGGCCTCTGCTTTGGACCAATTTCTCTGTGTGAGGTGCTTAGTGATATTTGAGAGGATTCAGATGAAAGCAGTCTCTTGCATAACAGCCTTTTTTGGATTTTGACACACATCTTCACCCACTGTGTAGTCCATGTGTAAATCCAGATTAGCAGATGATTATTTGCTACAGCTAAGAGATGGGATGAATAAAGCAGCAAGGCCTCATTAAAGTACAGACAAGAAAATCTGTCTCTGTGGCCCACTGCCCAGGACATGTACAGAGAGGTAAATGCCCAGCACAGCACCCATTCTTTCTTACTAGAATATAAATGAAGGGAGAATTACTGGTCTTGAACTGTTTCAAAATGCATTTTCTTTCTTTCTTTCTTTCTTTCTTTCTTTCTTTCTTTCTTTCTTTCTTTCTTTCTTTCTTTCTTTCTT